>OY747703.1:24668795-25178795 GCA_963556495.2 Valencia hispanica
GGTCATCACCACCACCGTCTTCTCGCTCAGTGTGTGTGTGTGTGTGTGTGTGTGTGTGAGCCATCAGTCATCCACGTCTATCTCCACGTCCTCGTCCTCCGAGCACTCTTTGCTCGTTGTGTGGTCCGAGAAGGGGGACAGTGGAGAGCTGCGCAGTTTCTGAGCGAGCTCGTGCTGGTGATCCTGCGGGCCTCCCCGCGCGGGCGACTCTGCGCGCGGGTGGCCCAGCGTGCCGTTGGCGCACTTCTCCAGGTCCGCCAGCTTGGCCAGCTTGTCTAGCGGCACCTGGCCGATGGCCTTGGCCGACTCCACGTCGGCCTTCATCTCCTCTAGGTCCCGCTTTAGTTTGGCTCTGCGGTTCTGGAACCACGTGATGACCTGCGCGTTCGTCAGGCCCAGCTGCTGTGCGATCTGGTCGCGGTCTGCGGGAGACAGGTATTTCTGGTACAGAAAGCGCTTCTCCAGTTCGTAGATCTGGTGGTTGGTGAAGGCCGTCCGGGACTTCCGACGCTTCTTCGGGGTGCTTCTCTGGCCGAATAGGGTCATCCCGTCCCGACCTATGGAGGAAAAGGGAGAGGCAGAATAAATGTTTTTTTGTTTCACCCCTTCGACACAAATACTTTCTGGGACACACGAGCTGAATATAAATGAAGGCCTGAATATAAATAAAGGCCAGATTGAAATTTGGCTCGGGGTCAGTTTGCCAGTTCGTACATCCATTTCGTACCAGAGGATTGCCCTTTCGTTTCTTTCTACCACCATGTTTATGGAGATGGTTGCTAATAAAAAGCTAACCTATAATCAAGTTCAATTCAAGTGATTACAACTGTCTGAAAACTTTATATTACAACCTGTTCCCATTTATTGTGATCCTGATTGCAAGTTGATCCAGTTGACTCATGAAAATATGAAATATTAGGATCCCCTCAAACCAAAATAAGTTTGAATTGACCTCCTGATGGTTTATATTATCTATGGGAGCCTTCAGCAGAATATAGAATGATCTACCTGGGTATGAAATGATCAACGCTAAATAACTGTGTAGATAGATAGATAGATAGATAGATAGATAGATAGATAGATAGATAGATAGATAGATAGATAGATAGATAGATAGATAGATAGATAGATAGATAGATAGATAGATAGATAGATAGATAGATAGATAGATAGATAGATAGATAGATAGATAGATAGATAGATAGATAGATAGATAGATAGATAGATAGATAGATAAGATTATTATTTTCATTCAGAGTTGAATGAGTTTGGCTACTTACATAGACTAGATGATATGCATATATATATATATATATATATATATATATATATATATATATATATATGTATTTACAACATTTCCTAAATGTCCTGAACATTTCTTGCTTATTGTTTTTTTAAATGATTGGCTTCACAATGCAACCTCATCTGCACAAACAGTGCTGTGGATAATGATTTAGTCTGTCTGTCTTTCTTAATATTTTTCTTCCAAGCAATAGGACTTTATTGTAATATTCAAAGTCGATCTTCACTTTGTTGTTTAACGTTGGCACCATTTAGTTGAAATTTGGTCAGAAAGTTTTACTTGGACACAGCAGACACATCTTGGGGTATGTGTCCCATGACATGTCTCTTGAATCTCAGAAAAAAATGGGTCTTTTCCTTGTACTGAAAAATGAGTTATTGTTAAAAACCTGTAATACACTGGCAACAATTATTCTGTAGCTCTTGCTTTTTAATTCGCCTGTTAAATTCCCTACACTGAAGTGCAGCGGAGCCTCATTCCTGTACAACAGTAAAACTGTTTTACTGTAACATCAGTAAATTACAGACCTATTTTAAACGATCACACTTCTATTTTTAGCAGGAAAATGTTTTTTTACCTTAGCTCAATAAAAAAGTAATTAACTTGAAGTATTAAGCCAAAAACAATCGTCTATTTATTTTATTATCGTTTTAATATCACCATAACTTACAGAAAAGTGTCCTAGAAATTTCCCATAATGCATTTAAAATCTACAGTATAGGGTAAACAGATTATAGCTACAGCACATCTGCTGAGACTGCAAGGGCTTTTCCGATTTAAAACCCCTAAATCGACAGTGACATACTATAAGTTGCTTAAACTGCAAAAAATGTCTTGAAAACAATAGATTACTGTTAAAAATAACCGAAAACTCTTAACAGTGTAGAATTGCAGTCTTAGCTACTCGTTTCCAGTACTCGACTTATTCTGGCACGAAATGGAACCATCTCCCAGGAGAATTCGTTCCGAGCATGCGATAATGCTTACTTACATTGGGGATGTTTCGTATACCTGCTATGACAAATTGAAATTTAATGTATTTTCCAAGTTCTATTCATAGTCCGCTGCAAGAAAAAGTGGTTATACCTCTCCAATGGTTGTGTTCAACCAGCAGGAGGTTGTTCTGAGTTATTCTGGTTCGATCAGGGGGTCATGATGTTTCATATTTCAAACGAGTCGTCTAACCCAAACAGGGATCAGAACACAAATAAAACACAATATGTTGTAATACAAAGTAAGCAGAAAATAATGCAAAATTACTGGTACTAAAAAGGCTACGAACTGAAACGTGAAAATCAAGGATTTCTGCTGAGGTTTAGGACTTTTTTTTTTAGACTGGACATAAAAGTGTTCCAAACGCACAAAAATAAAGGAACTTAAATGTCACATTGATTACAGGAACGAAAAACAATAGCTTTACAGTTGCATATCAGGGTAACAAAGAGACATAATTGCAGAAAGTTAAAGAGCGGGAAAATAAGTATTGTTTTAATTATTGCACCAATTGGAAATATATGGGTATTTTAGTGTAGCCTATTTTTTTCCACCCGATAAAGCATCACACTGAAGCGTAAATCTGCCTCCGACATTTACCTTCCGCAGCCTGCAGCACGCTGACTTCCAGCCCTTTGAAGGTCTTGCTGGCCAGCTCCTCCAGCGCGCAGAGAGGGGAGGTTTGCGTGAGGAGTGCGCGGCTAGACAGCGGCAGGCTGGACGGCCGGTGCTTCTCGGATGACGAGATGAGATGAGCCGTGCCGCAGATGGCGTAGCTCCGCTTCACCGACGGCTTGTTCAAGATGTCGTCGATGCTGAAGGGCGTCAGCGGCTTGTTGGAGTTGGCAGGAGGCGGCAAGTGGTCCAGCGGGCTGCGTCTCCTGTTCTCCGCCGCGTCGCATTTGGCCACCTCTTTGGATGTCATCATTGGCCAAGGAAGAGTTTAGTTGCTTAAGATTTTATAGTTTGCACAAAAAAAAAATATCGAGGACGAGTGGGAAAAAGTCACATAACATGTGGGTAAAGTAAAAAACAATAATAATAAAAATAAATAAAGGGAAGGGTTATTCCGAAATGGGCTGCGCTCAAAGTCTCGATCCGCAGGAGTGAGGTGCCTCCCTGAAAATGGCGAAGTCCAAAGAGTCGACGATTACTAACAAGTTATCATTGATTGGTGGCTAATCAATTATCTCCAGTGGCACTTTCGCCCTCTTCCCTTTCACTCTTTGACTATGTTGCTGTCCAGCGCTGGGCTTTTTGCGACTGGGGCAGGGGGGGGTGGGGGTCCCATTAATTAGGACGCATGGTTGGGAGGAGGAGGAGCCCGGCGGAATTATAATGCTCGGTGCTCTTATCATCTTTGGTCTAATTTAGTCGTGTGGTGAGACACCAGAATAGGTATGTGGGGTAAATGAGGGGAAGCAGAAAGAGAGAGAGAGAAATAGAGGGAGAGAGAAAGAGGGAGAGGATCACAATCTGTAGTCAATTTGTGCGTTTTTACGCGTGAAACTCCAGTCCAGCAGCACTTTATAGGCTTTCCTTTAAAAGTATTTGGACAAGTCGACACGGGTTCCGTTAGAGGCCGCAGCTTACAGAGTCAGATATTTTCCACGACCCATAGCGCGGATGATCCTTTGTTTTTGTAAAGGTAATGCAGAGCTGGACCATATATCAGTTCTGATGATACCTCCTCTGGGGCGGGAGAAAGGCGGCGGCATGCATCCCTCTCAGCGACGCCGAACCCGGGCCATAACTCAGGTGGAAAGGGCTCCTTTTATTTATCATCCGAGAAATATTTCATTTCCTCTCAGAGCAACGATCATCCTGCAGCTGTGACGGTGAAGGCTTCGATCTGACACAGGACTCACAAAACTGCGAATATTTGCAAATGGCTGTGACGCAAAAATATATGTATTTTATTTGGCATAAAAGAGAAAAAGACACATTTTACAAATGCAGTTCAAGAAGCATGTAAGTTTTATTTTTATTATAATTCAGGTTCATTGTTCTTACTTACTTTAAGAAGAATAGTCTATTATTATTATTATTATTATTATTATTATTATTATTATTATTATTATTATTATTATTATTATTATTATTATTATTATTATTATTATTATTATTCAATAGTTCAGTAATTATTGGCCTATGGTTGGTATCCATATAAGAAACTATAGATCAAGACACTGTAAATAAAATGTATGTTCTACAAAAAAATCCCCCAAGTTAAAATAAAAATAAAAATGACACTTATATAAAGGACTGTTTAATTAGAATATTATACAATTTTTAATGTTAAAGTTTTTTGTTTTATTTTAATTGTTAGTTTTTACTGAATGGGTAGCTTTGTTACTTCGCTTAAACAACAACAAGGTAATATGCATGTTCAAGATTTTTTTTTACCAAGTTAATAAAAACAGATTACATTAATTTATATCTTGTGTAACAGCTGAATTAAACAAATAACTTTCAGTTTAGTTCAACCTTAATTTTTCTCCTCTTGTTTGATTGCCGATTTTTCCTTCTTTCTCACAGGAGAAAATCCAGTCAGTATTTATTTGATACTGTCGGGGGAGAGATCTACATCAGTGGTAACTGCTCTATGGAGGATTCTGTTTATTAGAAATATGCAGCGTATTTGGAGCACATTCGTCTCAGATGTACTACAAATTTCTTCCTCTTTTTTAAAGTGAAATCAAATAAAATTTTAATCTCCTAAAGAAGTGTTGATTGCATAATAATATTGTGTGTATATATATCTATATATATATATATCTATATATATCTATATAAATATATATATATATCTATATATATCTATATATATCTATATATATCTATATAAATATATATATATATCTATATATATATATATATATATATATATATATATATATATATATATACACACACATATATATATATATATATATATATATATATATATATATATATATATATATATGCAGTGTTTTTAGAATTGAATGGAATATGATGTGATAAAGAGCTTATGCAGATGAATTTTTTTTATCTTCTTATTCAAAGTGTATTATCTGCCTGAGCTGAAGAGAGTCCTGATATTCCGCTATGTTTAGCCAGATTTTTCTTATGTTGTGGGATCATCTCTATGTCTTTCATACCAAGGTCAACCTACTCCCCCCCATGCTCTCTTCTAACCAGGGATGACCTCATCCATTTGATCACTGGAGTGTGCAAACCGCTCTTTGTTAAGATGTTTTGTTACTGCACTCCATGTTTGCAGCTTTAGGTGAAGTTTAGGTTTAGAAGTTCAGGCTGTGATAAACCTGAAAACCTTCATGTATTTTTAACACAGCCTTTCTTGTTCCCCTCCAGTCTTCAGCATTTGTGTTTCTTCCCAAGCAGGTGTTGATTAGGGCCCTTCACACTGTGGTCTGCGAGCTTAAAGTGCCACCATGCAGTATGCAGTGTGTCTGTGTCGGTAAGAGACACAGCTCTCACTGGAGACTCTACCTGCGATTAGATGAGCTGCAGGGTAAACTGTCCCCTTTCGAGCCATTTCGTGACACGCCACAGACGGGTGTCATATCTCCCCCTTCTCTAAAGGCCCGCTAGTTATCTCTGGTGACACCAGATATGGATGCAACAGAGAGAACCGGGTGAAAAAAAGCCTGGCTCAGACGCGTGTGTGTCCTTTAAACTTGTACTGTATAAATCACAAGTCATTACCAGAGGTCAGCGGCTGAGGAGCAACCATTGGATGGTTTGATCGCGAGGGCCAGCCTGGTTGGAGGAGAGAGGATTTATCTGGCAGTTGGATCTCTGGAGAGGCAGCCATATTTTATGTGACTAGAGATGTAATAACAGGCCTTTGACAAATCCCCGACGGCCCAGCTCCTGCAGCCTCGCTGTGCAGAGCCAATGCAGCTGGAACAGCAGATCATGAGCAGCACCATTAGCAGTATGATGTGAACAGACTCAGCAAACAATTTTTCTTTTCTCTTTCCAATATGATGGCACCTTACAAGTTGTCTGTTTTCCAATCACACACACACACACACCCACACAGGTGTGTTCTCTATTAATTTGAATATAACTGAAAAGTAAATTTGGTTGTGTAAATACAAAGTGGAGTTAATTTTGATGATAATGGCTTGCAGCTAATGAAAACTCTCCCCCCCAAAAAATTATCATAAAATGATAACAGTAAAAATGACCAAATATAAAATAAATTTTAATATGGAAGTGTAAATCTAGTGAGAAGTGTGTCCTTGTCTAAAACTCTTTAAAGGCCTTTTCCTCACAATCCTCTCAAGCCAGCGGTCATCCCTTATGTCTGAAAACCTTTTTCTCCCACTTAACTTTCCATTTACTTACTTGGATACAGTACTCCAAACATCCAGCTTCTTTAGCAATTACCTTTTTTTTTTTGCTTGACCTCCTTATGGAAGGTGTCAGTAAGTGTTTGCTGGACAACTGTCAAGTCAGTGATCTTCCCATTGAGTGTGTAGGCCATAATATAGACGCAACATTTCTATAGTAAAAATCCTTTTATATTGTTCTAATTGTCTAAGTAACTACATTTTTTTTCTTTAGCTGCTAAATAAACACTTGAAACACATTATTATGTGTGTAATTAATCTATATAAATAATTCTTTTGGAATGAAATTCCAGTTAATTGACATTAACCAGCAATTACTACCATTGCTGCAAAAAGTTAAAAAGTAGCCAATTTGGCAGCCAAAACCTGCTTTAAAAATAAAAGACATGGGTTGAAACCTTATATATTCTAATTATGTTTAAGAAATGTTGCTGCAGAACATTTAAAAAATCTTGTTGAAATTTCTGACTGTTGTGAATTAAGTTTGCGTTACCATAATTTACTTTGGCTCATGTATCTTTTTATACATTGGGAAAGCCCTATTGAAATACAGTACATACCATACAGTCTATTGTGTTTCTAGATCTGCTTGTTGTTTTAGAAAACATAATGCATTGATTTCATTGTTCATGACAGAAAGAAAAAAATCATTACTGCAATGAAGTGCATGGTGATGGAAATAGAAATCAAAATGTATAGCCAAAGACAACGTCCTGTAAAAACCTTTGGCAATCTGTAACAAGACACAAAAAAGGTGAGAAATAATCTACTTTTTAATGTTATTTATATAGAGCCAAAATCACAGACAAAAATCTGGTAGTAATTTAGTGCAAAGAGGCAGGAGGTAAATTAAAAAAGTTACAGATAATAAAAAGTTCAGTTTTTTTTGGAAGAATTAAAAAAGAATAAAACCGCCCATTACAACAAAAACACATGTATGTAAATATTGCACTATTGTTTGAGCATTAACTAATTTTTCTTAACCATGAAAGCCGGTTTAGAAATAAGATATTTCTTGAAATGGAGTCCTGTTCAAGATAAGTTGCAAGTATTTCATACATCTTTACATCAACTGAAAAAATAAGTTTTACGTCAAAGATAAACACAGAAATATAAAATACAATACACAAGGAATAAAGAAAGAAAAGCCTGTTTTAATTTTTTTGAAAGCCACTCTGTTCTTTTAAAGGTGTATTTAAGAGTTTTTTTAATTGATCTATTCCTAAAACAAGGGTAACGGATCTTTGTATGTTAATGATTGAATTCAACACAAGAAAAGCAAATACAAGAATCAGAAGAAGGTTTTCTGATGACCAGGTGTTCATAACTGAGTAGACTATAGACAAAATGTGGTAACTTGCCTATTGTAGCTTTTAAAAGATGAAGTTTAAAATATTTGTTTTTCTTTAAAGTGAGAGTAATAGCTCACTGACCCTATCCATAGTTTGAAAAGATGGGTTCTTGGCACAAGTGTGTGATAACGTTATGGAACAAGCCATTGTTTCATGGTTTAGCACAAAAATCTGAAACAAAATACATAACATGATCTCACGGCTTTGATTTAAATAATACCAGCAAGATTTATTCTTTCTACTGCCAAAATGCGATGGCATAGATTGCAGTTACAATAATGTTCATAATAATAATGAATCGTTTTTTAAAAATTCTAATACATTACTAATAAACCACCAAATGAACATAAAAGACCATGTCAAATTATGCCTTATAAGCGTTTTGGGAAACTGGAGTAATTCTGAAAGGTGTGCACTAGTACATTTGGTGTAAAAATAACACATAATAATAATAATAATAATAATAATAATAATAATAATAATAATAATAATAATAATAATAATAATAATAATAATAATAATAATAATAATAATAATAATAATAATAATAATAATAATAATAATAATAAACTATCAAACTGACAGTCAAACATGGTGATGGTAGCACATTAAGTTCACCAGGGTTATGCAGCAGGACATTAGAGATTAAAAAAAAAAGTTCTGTAGTGGCATAGACAAAGTTTTTCTTGCTTCTTGTCTTTTTGTCTTGTTTTTAATGAGTCATTGTGTTATCACAAATGTTTGATGTTGCCAACCAGAATGATAATTTTATGGTTTAGGGTCATATAACTTCAGATCGGTTTGAATAGCTTGTTTCCCTTATTAAATGAAAAGCACTCAGAGAGCGTAGAGTGTAGACCTCTGCTTAGTCAGCTCAGCCCCCCCAGACAGTGATCTGGATCACCCCCAAAATCTATATACTTGTTCCAGGTCTCACTGCAGACATTTCCTGAAAATTACATCAAAATCCATCTCTAACTTTTAGATTTATGTAGCTAACTAACAGGCAAACAAACAAACCCTGGCAAAAACATTAGAAGATGGATGTGTTGGATGAATTTGAAGATCTGGTTCACTAGTGATTGTTGGTCATTTGAAATCTGCAGAGTCTCCAAATGATGATGTCCCTTGTTGACTATTTAAAATGTTTTTTGCCCACAACTGGACCTCTGGTTCTTGAACTGATAAATAAAAAGTCTGTTTCAAAATAACCTCTATTTCCCAAAATACTTGAAAAGATGGTACACAGTCAATGTATGGCCTTTGTAAAAAAATTCTAGTCTGACTTTAAATTTGACAGCACCAAATAAGCCTTTTTAAACGTCTTTAATGACATATTTTTAACTACTCTTTGTGATGACCATGCCGTTCTTGTGGTAGCTGCATTTGTTTTAAACGCAGCTGTTGGATCATGCGTTTTTACTCTTGTTTGGAGCAGTGGGTGGGCATCAAGGGCACAGCACTGAAGTGGTTCAGATCCTGCTTGGTGGAACAAATTTTGTGCATCAGTCTTCAGACCTGTGTTCTTCTCTGCTACCCTGTTATCTGGTGTCCCACAGGGCTCAGTTCTAGGTCTTTTGTAGCCCAAATTAAAGCCAAGCAGCGCTTTAAGTCAGTCCAGGCCTTTGTTACCACTTGACTGGATTACTGTAATACACTTTATGAAGGGGTCAGTGTTTCATCCATCACTTGTCTACAGAGGGAGCAAAATTCTGCAGCTTGTCTTTTAACCGGCACTTGGAAGTTTGGACACATTTCCCTAATTTTAGCTTTCTTTCACTGGCTCCCCATTCCTTTTAGGATTAATTTTAACATTATTTTATTTCCTTTAAGGCTTCTAAGGCCTTGCCCTATGCTACCTCTCTGACTTATACACCTACCCGCTCACTCAGGTCAGCTGATCAGCAGCTAGTACCTAGGACTGAGCATAAACTAACAGGAGATCGTGTTTCTGAATTAGCAGCTCTGAATTTTGTGAAATGATCTGCCCTGGAAATCAGACAGATTATTATGTCTGTTTTCAAATCCTTTCTGAAAACCCATCATTTCAGCATAAAGTTTGACAGCTTGTGAGATATTGGTATAGCTCAGTTTTATTTGTTGTTTGTAGTTTGTGTATTACTTTTAATATTGGGCTGTTACTTGCATATTGTGTGTTTTTAGGCATTTTCCCCTGATTTTAACTGTAAAGCACTTTGTTCTTTCACTGCTGGTTGTTTTAAACATATTTATGAATAAAGTTGGACTGGATTGGTGTAAGTGTTCTTGACTGATATTACATTTTTTTTGATGATCTGAAACATGTGAGTGATAAAAAAGAAAGCACAAACAGACTAACTCTGCTAGGAGACAAGCACTGGATGCATAACCCATGTAATTTATTTAGTAATTTTGGTATTTTTGCCAAAAAGCACAGCTTTTCAATTGTGTATGATGAATTTTGCTTATAAAAGAGAAAGATCTTTTCGAGACTAACTGAGAGAAGGGTAATTTAATTAGGTAACAGAAAATATTATCATGCAATCAGTCTGAAAATGTACTAGATCAAAATTGCCTTTGAGAAACTCTACATCAGCTGACTGTCTATAAAACACCTGGTTTTAGACCTAACAGTCAATAAATTATGAGACCTGACTTCATTCTTCAAGCAGTAAAAAAAAAAACCCCAGCAGAAAACAGGTGCACAGCCTTCCAAGAAACACAAGAAGTGCAGGAGTTTCCCCCCTGCAGAGTGCTCAGTGTGGCGCTGCTCCCTCCTTAACGAAACCTTTTCATGGGTCTTTGCCTGTGGTAATGTGAAATCTACTCACTGCTGTTCAGCTGCAAAACAATCGTCCAGTTTGAAACAAGTATTTTAAAGCTGAGGCGTTTTTTTTTTCTTGCTCCTCACAGGTCATAATGACAGTAAAATCTGAATCTGTTTGGGTCACAGGATGCGCCGATTGCATCTCACCTGGTGGAGTTGTTCTCACGCTGCTCTGCCAGCAGGAACAGACTGGCCCTTATAATACTGCTGCGGTTTGGGGCCTGTTCACTTGTTGTTGGCGTAGCCTGAACACAAGCATCACTAATTCACAGAGCACATGTTTATCTTTTTTTTTTTAAGCTGCACATATGTGGCAGGGAAATCAAAGTGATCCTGCACCACTGCAGTTTTTTTTTCTCACCACCTTCTCATTTGGAGTTCAGCAGTAATCAAACCATCACCTCCACGCACCTCTTCCCTCTCTCGACCTGCTGATGAATCCTTGCGCTGCATTATGAATATCACAGAGCAGCAGCAGACAGTGCTTCATTTCAATGTTCTTCCTTTCTCATCTGCACTTCTCCATAAAACAGAGTAAGCAGTCGAGGCTGAAGGATTGTGTTATTTGGAAAGGCCGCAGCGGAAAAGATTATTCAGAGGCTTTGGTAATAAAAACTGCCAGAGGAGAACTGAGGAGAATTATGACAGCAATCCTTTAGTTTTCATTTGTGGAGGCAGTTTTATTTCTTTCTTTTTGGATGCAAAGGAGGACAAAGAGACCTGAAGGTGAAAAACAACAGAAAACCTAATTTGTCACATTGAGAAGTGTAAATGCCAACTGCATTCCTGATGATTACTCACATGGTAAATTGGAGATCAAAGTGGATTTTTCGGACTTGTTACTTAATGTTTACGGCTGGCTGCAATTACCTGCTCAGCTCCTTCCCAACCTAATGTCTCAAATGTTTATTTTTGTTGCAGAGTTGCTGTTCCCTATTGCAATGAATGCAAATATGTCTTCAAAATATAATAAAGGCTATACAGTCAGTATGATTACAAAAAGGGGGCTATGGTTGTGGTCATTCAAAGATCCTGAGGAGTTTTTTTCACACAAGGGACTAAACACATACAGGGAGGAATGTCTCTTCATTCTTTCAATCCTTTCCTCCTTTTCTTTCCTTTATCCGTTAAGTCCCCCTTAAAATCCACACA
This sequence comes from Valencia hispanica, assembly GCA_963556495.2. Lineage (NCBI taxonomy): Eukaryota > Metazoa > Chordata > Actinopteri > Cyprinodontiformes > Valenciidae > Valencia > Valencia hispanica. Next base: position 24,680,769 of record OY747703.1, read on the forward strand.
CGTATATATACACACAAGCACTCCATTTGAGAGATGGCCTCTGTCTTTCAATTAGCCTGCAATGGCACTCTTACAAGGCTGGCGTCTGGCGAGTTAGGCCTGCAGCAGATGCTGCTGCGGATGGGCCGTTCATCTGCAGCCTGCAGACTGTATTGAATAGTCATTAGGGTGGAGCCGACTATTCATGGCAGGAGAAGTAACTTCCTGTGGGAGGAGATGCTGCTGCATCATGTTATCTTTATTTTTTCCTCTGTGAGTGTTTTTTTCTGTTTTAAAAAAGATGAGATGTGATTGCAAAAAACAACACAGTCTACTAGTAATTATGTTTTCATTTGAGTCATGTATAATTTTTCACTGCATGGGCACTCCTGTCTATAAGTCTGTTACCTGGCTTCCTGTAAAAAAAAACACAGGTTTTTAAAAATTATTCAGTTTGAAAGGTTTTTGCTAAATCTAAACCTAAATACATCTGCTTTTACTTGAACTCCAGATACTTTAGATCTTCTGACAAATCAACTTTGGTTATTCTATGGTCTGTATTAGTTAATTAGAAGTATGTGCTTTTGCATCAGTGTTTCCAACATTTTTTACATGGAGTGCATGGACGTGAGGCCCTGCAATTATTTAGCTTGATGTGATTTCTTTTAAATGATCAGTTACCTAAATCAGGTTTTTTACTTTCTTGACATATTTGAAACAACTTAAAGTAGCTCAACCATCCAGTGGAGTTATAGCTGCTAGTATAGATCACACGTGTGTTCTAAGCTTGTCACCCTGTATTTAAGTTTGAAGTGAGAGGACGGAGGACGTTGTTTTCGTATCGACTTGACTGACTGAAAACGACTTCTTGTGGGGCTGGCTGACAACACCTGATAAAAAAAAACATTAAAGAAGGCTCCATCATTTTTAAATCCCAAATACTTTGGGAACATTTTGGGTACTCTTGTGGAAAAAAAAGTGATGACAGATCAGATGCGATCAATTTGTAATGCTTTCTGTAACTCGCTAACTATGAGCCGCTAATACTAAAGTTGGCAATTGATTCATAGCTTCCTATCGGCACAGTGCTTTAGATGTCGTCCTTGGTTTCTTTACACCTCTCTCATGAGTTGTAGATGTGCTCTTAGCGTATTTTGGTAGTCAACTACTCTTTGGAATGTCCACCACTGTTCCATGCCTTCTCCATTTGTGAAAAATGGCTCTCTCTGTTGTTCAGTGGAATCCCAAAACCTTAGAAATTGCGTTGTAACCCTTTCCAGACAGATAGATGTTAATGACTCTGACTTCTTGAGATCTTTTAGCCTTCTTCATCATGATAGACAGGAGTGTTTCAAGGGATTTCATGATTCAACAATTCTGTCTGTAATCAGGTTTTTTGTGTTACCTGTGAAACTAAACCAAAGAATGTGGTTCATCAGAATAATTGGATTTAATGAGAGGGGGCATTTATCTTTTATCATAGGGTCAGGTTGGTTTGGATTGCCTTTTTTCCCCTCAATAAATTAAACCACCATTTGGAAACTGCCCTTTTTTACTGTGGGTAGTTTTAAAATGATTAAAAACAAGCATTTTTTGATTATCTGAAACATGTAAGTGTGACAAAAAAAGTCAAAAACTTTTGTCTGCAGAAATATTATTTGCAAACATGTAGATCAGTTTCGTAGTTGTGTTTTTTTTTCAGTATGTGTGGAAATTAAATTTGCACCCGTAAAAGTTTCGCCATACATAATATCTGTACGAGTGAGACATCTCGGGCTCGTGTGCAACACTGCACCTACGAGCTCGCAAAACAAAAACCTACAACCACAAAACGTTTTTACGGATTGAAGGCCAGTAAAATTCTTGCCACTTATGGCCAACCAGGAGATTGCATACTGGAGAGCCAAACAGCCAATGACAGATGACAACGTCTTCTGGGGAAAAAAGAAGAAGAAGCTACGAAAAGTTAGAAAAATATTCACAGATTCGGCTTTTGCGGATCAATAACTTATCATTGGAGCATTGCTTTTACAAAACTGACACATCAGTGCAATCACAGCAGGGTAGACTGCGAGCTACAATCGTATTTTCCTCAAAATGAGCCGTCCTCTGCGCGTGGAGACTTCCATTGGCCTCTATGCAGAGCCTGCTGGTGAGCGAATGCGCAGGGACCGTCTACAAATTGCAACACCGAAACAATACAACAAAGAAACATTAAATTCCTTCATTGCAGCAAATGGCTGCAATGAAACAAAAAGTGACAAATTTAAAGGGGTCTGAATACTTTCCATAGCCATTATATATGAAAAAGTAATGTTCACCTTCATTTACTGAAAGAGACACATACTGTATTCTCTGCCGATTAAAACTTTTGTTTTTAGCCCTGGTCATATCCACGCGCGGAGGATGGCTCATTTTGAGGAAAATACGATTGTAGCTCGCAGTCTACCCTGCTGTGATTGCACTGATGTGTCAGCTTTGTAAAAGCAATGCTCCGATGATAAGTTATTGATCCGCAAAAGCCGAATCTGTGAATATTTTTCTAACTTTTCGTAGCTTCTTCTGCTTTTCCCCCCAGAAAACTTCATCATCTGTCATTGGCTGTTTGGCTCTCCAGTATGCAGTCTCCTGGTTGGCCGTCAGTGGCACGAATTTGACTGGCCTTCAATCCGTAAAAACGTTTTGTGGTTGTAGGTTTTTGTTTTGCGAGCTCGTAGGTGCAGTGTTGCACACGAGCACGAGATGTCTCACTCGTACAGATATTTTGGATGGCGAAACATTTACTGAAAAAAAACACAACTACGAAACTGATCTACATGTTTGCAAATAATATTTCTGCAGACAAAGGTTTCTTGCGCAGCCACAAAATGGTTCAGATTTTTTTTACAAGCACAACTTGTTTTATAGAACTACAAAACATCATTTCACATACAAAATCTTTTTGCACACATACAAAATCTGTTTGCACGCACAAATCGTCTGTGGCATGATATTGAACCCATACAATCTTTACCCTAGCACTGCTTAAGTCATGCTCAGGATTTTCTTCTTTAGATTTTAATGTAGTAAATAATGATGTTACGTACCCTATTTTAGTAATACACCATCTTTGAAGTGTAGTCTGCATTTAATCATTTTTAATGAAGAGTTTAATCAAACTTTTAATTCGAGGTTCATGAAACCTTTATACTTCTCTGAAAACACTGAAAAGGGTTGTCAATGCTTCATTTTAGGCATTAGGACCCCAAATCTGGACTGCAATATTCTACACTGATTACAGATTACAGATACAGTTTTTTCCAAACCCACTTTTCCTGAAAATAATCCAAAAACTGTGAATCACCTTCTCAAAAGAAGCTTTGGCTCTGAATTGCACTCAAGTGTTTTAATTGGAAGTGTTGGATTTTGCTGTTGTTTCCTAAGTTTTCTGCTCTGCAACCACTTCAAATGCTCTCTGCAAATGTTAGAAGTAATGCAGAGAAGTAATTCTTGACGTTTGTTATATAATTTTGATTTGGGAAAAGATGAAAAAAGCCAAGAAGGAGTAGCAGAGACGACCACAGAAGCCCCCTGTTGGTTCGCAGAGCCACGAGCCAGTCTGTTGAGTTTGTGCCTGATTTGTCAGCTCTCAGTGGGTCCGTTCATGAAGCACCTGGCAACCCTGCACAGCAGAATACGGTGGCTGCCACAACCATACACCAACACACACACAACCATATGCCCCCATTGTCATTCCAATGAGCTTGGACAACATTCACTTTCGCCTCCTTTCAGCAAACGTTATCAATACAAACCCCATGTGGAGGGGCCTGGGTCAAGAGGGAGTCTCTCTACATAGTGGCTGCTGACACACAGAGGCACACAGGGAAACACACACACCCCAGTCCCTCCCTTTGCTCCTCCTCCTTCTCCTCCTCTGCTAAACCCCTGTAGGCTGGACTGAGGAAATGTGAATTAGCTTCATCAATGCAGGGGTTAACATTGCGCAAAGATGATGTTAACCTCTCGTTGTATTCTTGGTTTGATGTCTTTCTTAGGGGCCAAGTGCTTATGAATAAAAATGGCAAGGGGAGAGGTTGACAAAGGGATTTGTCTGACAAATGCCAAAGGAGAACCCCTCAGGGAGAGCCTGGTTAAGCCCAACACTGCTGAATCCCCCCCTGCAGTATTATCAATCACAGAGGGGCTCACACGGCACTGTTATTGTTTTTGCCATAATTGTGTCAGGATGGCTTTCATTTGTCTCTAATGAAAAGTGTCTGCATTTGTCATGCTAATGTGGTGACAGCATAAATATTACACAACATATGTGTTGCCAGTTTAGGCCTCTGTGGTCATAAATAATTTATTTTCACTTAAATGGTCAATGGAAAACCCACTTTACCCAAATGATGGAAAGAAAGAAATCTAATTTACTGCTGACAGGTAAAGATTTTAGACTTAAGGTGTCCAGCTTTGACAACCCGATAAAGCTGGAGTAACAATACGTTTGATTTTAGTGCATTTTAATCAATGTTTCCGACAAGAAATAATGTTAGTGTAACATCTAAAAGACAAGTAACCCTCCTGGGTTTCTGGACATTTTTTGTGTGTTTTTATTGTAACTCTGGCTGTGTTAATGCTAACGGCATACATTTAGTCTAGGCTGTGTATTTTGGGGTGTATTTTAATTCTTTTCTTCAGGTCTTTAACTGCCTTTTAAAGTTAACAGAGCAGTATGCACATCTACCATTGTCTTTTCTTAACATGTTGACTCCAATTTAGAATATTATTTCAGTGTACTACTATAAGAGTTAACTTCTATTGAATCCTCCTTCAAAAGTGCACACACCTACGTTAAAATACAGTGTTATGTTGGTGTAAAAAAAATTGTATTTTGATTAACCATAAAACTTTTTCCACAAATAACACGACTCTCATGGTTTTGTATGTGCTGGGTGTACTTGTGGTGTTTCTCCAGAGCTGCAGGACAACTACCTTAGGACGTGGGATAGTGCTGCAATTACATTTGACATCAATCAGCTCATCTATCTCAAAGTACTTACACTCACTACACTAGTACTGATATCGCTACTGGTAACAAGTCAAGCCAAACCTTTCTTGAAATCTGCCCTTGGTTAATTATCGATCAACCTGCATCAGTCTCCCAGTCATCGTTCACAGCTCCTCCAACCTGAAGAACTCTGCCTGCCCGCTCCAACTTACCTCCTGCTCTTTCTGGAAACCTCACCATCTGTATCACACCCAGCACCTCATCTACAAGCCGGACTGAACCCCTCCCCTTTGATCAAGTTGGAAATACAGCAAGAAAACTACAGTATGTCCAAATACCAATTCCACAATTCATATTAAACCACTACTTTCTGTCCTTCCTTTCCCAGTATTTCCTTCATTTACAATATTTTCCTAAACTAAGCCTGATCTCGGAGTTTTTGGGCATATGGGTCAGAAAACTGAATCCAAGCATCTGAAATTCTTAATTCAAATGAAAAACAAACATTTATTAAATTAATTTAAAGAAAACATAAAAAGCTACAATAACCTTGTTGCATAAGAGTGCACACCCCTAAACTAATACTTTGTTGAAACAGCTTCAGCTTCAGCATTTGGTCTTATTCAGTTCACACATCACATCAATTAAGGTGAATCATTGAAGCTGAAATACAATTCAGTTGTTTTTTTATTTATTGGCATATATCTAAAGTTGTAGTTTGCAGATTTTAAAATATCAAAGCTACCTTGCTATACAGAGTTATCAGTCAGGAGGTGGAGAAAAATTATACAACATTACATATGCACTATGGTACAGTAAAGGCAGCTATCAATAAGAGAAAATGTGGTGAATCTGAAAAGATGAGTCTAAAAGTGATCAGGGCATAAGGCCAAAAAAACACCAATAACTTGTTCTGTTCCACAAGTGACAGCAATGTCTTGTGTTCTGCAAATTTCTGTGCTGAGTTGCAGGGTGTCTTTTGTTCCAAATAAATTGTCCCTGAAATCTTCCAAAACCTTCTGTGAAAATGTGCTTTGGTCTAAAATTCTAAAATGAAAAAATCTAAATTGATGTCCCAGTGGTCTGAGAGAGGTAGATAACCTTTCTTAAGTGGATTGGGCAAATGTAATCAATGCCCCTTTTCACTGGGGTTGGCTTGGCCTGGTTTTGTTTCCATTACCATCTCAGGAACGTGCAGTGGATGAGGACATGGGCGGGCTTAGCGTAGCAAAGTTCCAGTAAAAATCAGTCATCACTCACCGTTTTCTGACATTACAGATGCTGGACCCGGTATCTAGCCCGCTTTCTCTCCCGTTGCTTTCACCATAAATGCTGTTCATTTCTGCAAAGCACTTCCAGCGGTTGTGGTCTGCCCGATTCTGGCCATTGTGGACCTTCATGGCCCGTAATTTGCACTTCATTTTTTAAGTTTCTCCCAGCAATGTGTTGAACGCCGTAGGAAGCCATGCGATGCCATTCTGAGACATCTCTTCACACTCACATACTTCACACGCCCACTACGTAGGTAGAAGGGAGTTTGATGTCACTTTACCAAACCAATCAGTGCATAGGTGGGCATGTTGGGTCGCCTCTGCCCACTTCGGACTGAGGCAGAGGTATTCCAAAAACAAAGATAGTGGAAACGTGCTAAATAGGGGCTGACTTGACCTGGGCAGAGCCGAGCCGACCCTAGAGGAAAAGGGGCACAAGTCAAGATCTGGGCTGCTAATAGACCTCCACCAAAGCAATCTAAATGATGAAGCTGAATCAAAGTATTATTTTAAAGATGTACACACAACCAGATGATTAAATATTTTTATTTCTGATATGTTGTCCTGCATTAAATTAACATAAATTGTAAGGAGATGTTTATGCTATTACATGTAGATCCAGTTTTGACATGGGTGGCATTGTGACAGGGATGTGTGCATCTTTGAAAGGGAGCGTTAACAATAAATTCAAATGAAATGGCATTGTATTGAAAAAAATGTATTTCAATGCAAATCAAAATCATACAAAGCACCAGAGGCACACATATTGCTCTATTTAGTGTGAAAAGGCTTATAAAAGAGTTGAAGAAAAAGAGAGAGTTGAATCACGAGTCTCAAGTATTATTATTTTTAACTATTTTTTTAACTCAAGTGCTGCTCTAGTCTGAAACTTGAGTCTTCATCCCGTAGCTGGATTCAAACCTAAATTCAGGTATGGTCTCTACCACAAGTCATTTAACAGTTTTTCTGCTGAGGCTATAGTACTCGATGCAATTGTCTTGGGTTCAATTCCTGGTCTTGGGCCATTTGCTCCATGTCTTACACTTCTCTTTTCACCCTATTTCACCCTATTGCCACTAGTGCCAAAAAAATCCCTTAAAAAAGAACTGAATCATAACTCAACATCACTTTTTGAAACTAATACATTTGATTGAAATCAAAATGTTTTTAATGGTTGATATTAAGTCTAATCAAATGGTCACAATTTTAGCTTGGGACGACTTCAAATCCTTGATCTAGAAATCTGTCTGTCAACCAAGAAACAGCTTTTTTCTAACACTTTAAAATAGTTTATCTTTGCTTGACCAGAAAAGCGAACTGACCGGGGATTGGCCTTTGCCTCGCGTGGAAGAATTTAAATATCTTGGTGTTTTGTTAGCAAGTCATAGTAGCGTGCAGCAGGAGGTGGATGAACAAATTTGGGCATTGGGAGATAGGGCCAGCTATTGGGTGATCTAATGAAGATCCTGAAAGTATTTGGGAATCAAACAGAATGAGCTGGAAAGTATCACTGTGAGGTCTGGGTTTCTGTCTTGGAACTCCTCCTTCCACAATCCAAACTCGGATAAGCTGAAAACAATGGATGGAGGGACTTTACCATCCATTATGAAGGTTTTACTGTACCTCTTTTTAATTGTTGTTCTGTGATGCATAAGTGTGCAAAATCCTTAGCATTAAAATACAATCTTAGGATGAGTTTCCATGTGAAATAAACATTTTCTAAATATGCGAGCCAAAATTGGAATCAATAAAGAGATAAACTGTTTCAAATGTACAATATGGATTCACATGGACTAAATGTAACAGAATCAGCACAAATTTTACAATCATTGTGCAGAGAACTGATAGACTTGTCCACAAATGAGTTAATAGCTATTGGTAAGAACATAAACAACAGAAAACCTGAGGCGAGAAGGGTGAGGCAACCTTTAACCCTGATATAATTGAGAAACACGCCAGCTCTGGTTGCACTTCAAACTTGATTTGTTTCATTTGTTTCAGAATGAGATCCCTCCTGAGCTTTTTTGTGACTATTTGTGAGTGTGCAGGAGAGTGCAGGTGCTCATCTTTGTTTCTCTGTCTTCTTTGTGTGCAAACAAATTAAACACAGCAGCACACTCCCACACATGATCAGCTCCACGGGGCCTGAGCTCATGTTTATGACTTTATTAAAAGCGTCTTGTTTCATATCATGCTCTCCCAGCAAAGTACAGCACACCCCATATATCACACCGTTATTGTAGGTAATTAAGAACAAAACTTGGTGTTATGTGGGGCCTGTTGTGTATATAAGCAAAATGGACCATTTTAATTGCTAAGGAGATAAATTTTCCTGCACTTTATCTTCTGTGAATGATATTATGAAAAGAACCTGGCAAAGGCATTTATTATGCTAACAGCCCCCCTTAAAATGAGTAGTGATGAGACAACATCTATTTGCTACACCTTAATGCCGAGGTGAGATGAGTAAATCAAGTATCCTGCTGCTGCCTGAAGCTTTTAAAATATTTGGCTCTGTCACAATGCAAAATACATTTATTTTAAGAGTATGTATTTTCATTTAGTAGAGCTGGATCGACAGACTTTGGCCTCGTCGGGGCGACTGTGGCCCAGGTGGTAGGAATTTGTCCCGTAATCAGTGGGTTGCTGGTTCGAATCCCCGCTCTGTTTGTCTAGGTTGTTGTGTCCTTGGGCACTTAACCCTGTTGCCTGCTGGTGGTGGTGGTCAGAGGGCCCGGTGGCGACTGTGTCCGGCAGCTTCGCCTCTGTCAGTGTGCCCCAGGGCAACTGTGGCTACAATGTAGTAGCTTTCCACCATCAGTGTGTGAATGGGTGAATGACTGATTGTAGTGTAAAGCGCTTTGTGGTCCTCTGACTGAAAAAGCGACGTACAAATGCCGGCCATTTACCATCATCTGCAGGTGTGTCATGATGTTGGGCACAACAAAAAATAATCACAGATAACAAAAGAGACGGATAAAATTTCTGAATCCCGGAATGCACAGTGTTAATACATTTTCATCCGGAGCTCCCAGGAAGAAGGAGTCCACAGGTGAAATCCCTTTGACGTTACAGAACAACAAAACTCTGCAGAACAGCAGTTTTTACTGTTTTCCAGTAGCTTCCACAGACTCCATTGGGGGGACACAGGCAGATTTAAATTATTTTCCTTGTTGGTCGAGGAAAAGACTGCATCTTCGAAGAACAATTGGATCCAAAGTGAATTACAGTCTACTGTTTGTGAATCCGGTGACTGTACCCCGACCGGAAATAAGCCTGAGCCTGGTTTATCCAAGCTCCTGCAGAAAAGAGTCTAAAAGAATAATAGATTCCACAAGAGAAGACAGTATCTCCAGTTATATCCACGAGATGGTATGCCCTCCAACGCCCTGAGAGAAGGCGCCATAGGAACAGCAGCTCCGCATTCTCCCCATGAGCGCCAATCTGAGCAGAACGCTTGTCCCAACTGCTAAACACTTAGTGGCTGCCACCACAATTTTGCCATTCACCGGACCTACAGCTCACTGATCCATGGGACGCCCTCTTGTTCAACAAAACAGCTCATGTCAGAAGTTGTGTCTGGGTGGGGAAAGTTGGTTTAGGATAAGACGATTTAAGTTGTGAATGTCATTGTGTTTGCTTGAGTACTAACAGACCACTGAGCCTGATGTAAAAATTTCTTTTTAAAGTAGAGGACTGGTGAAGTGTCACTTTACTACTGTAACGTGAGCTTGTTCTATTTAATATTTTTTCCCCTAATCTCCGCTCTCTAACTCATACATTTTTGTCTGCATAGTCACTATAGACCAGTGTTTCTCAAACTTTTTTTTATCATTCCCCACTTTGGACAAAGGAGCATACACAAGCCCCCCAAGCTTTTATAACCCCAACAGAATGGTGACCACGCCTGAAGTGTTTTATTTATTTAAATAGCCGAGTTAGTCTACAAGTTTTTAAGGGTATAAATGAATTGGAAAAAGGGGTTGCGCACTGGTATAAAACCGGCTCAGAAATATATGCTGTCAGTAGTTGCTACATGTAGAACTTCAGCTCACAGATGGAGAAAATAAAAGTTGTAGTTTTATCAAATTTACAAAGCTTTCAAAAGTACAAAAAATAAAATAAATAAATGAAGAGCAAGATACTCATCCCTGTATTTCCTCCGTGGTTGACCATGTGACTTCTCTTACTCTGAAACGTTCCCTGATCTTTTTAGATCTTTTTACATTTTGTAGATGGAACATCTGATAATGCGGCTACTTCAGCTTGTTTTGTTCTGCTGCGATATATTCCAACGTCAAACTCCCAGCCCGATGTTCCAGATCCTGGTTCTGTTTACAATGATGATCACAATTGCTAATTTATTTGAGTGTGTTTAATTTTGTGAGAGGGGGGAGCTGGTTGATTTAATTTACAGTGCAGTGAAACATTCACAACGACAGAATCTAGGGAGGGAAAACTATTTAAATCCCGTTGATGTCACGCCCCACCATTGCGCCCCACAAGTGGGGCTCGCCCCATAGTTTGAGAAACACTGCTATAGACACATTAAATTGTGTCTCTATTATCTCAGTTACTAATGCTAAAAGCTAAAAGCTCTGCTAATGCTAAGATGGTAACTGCTGCAATCGGCCGCCACCAGTGCTCATAAGATAGATAGATAGATAGATAGATAGATAGATAGATAGATAGATAGATAGATAGATAGATAGATAGATAGATAGATAGATAGATAGATAGATAGATAGATAGATAGATAGATAGATAGATAGATAGATAGATAGATAGATAGATAGATAGATAGATAGATAGATAGATAGATAGATAGATACTTTATTTATCCCCAAAAAGGAGAAATGCACTTTTTCCAGTTCCCACGTATTAAGAAACATTTATTAGATTAAAATAAAACAATAAACAATAAATTATTTTGGAAACATGTTGGATGTCTCTGTTGAACTGTCTTATAGCTGCAGGAACAAACGACCTCCGGAAGTATAAACACATTGATATTGGTATTAGTTTATTTAATTTCTTTGACAGCGAATATGTACAGGAGCATTAATCAAAAAATATGAAAAAGATGCTTTGTAACAAACTTTAGCTCTTAGAGTTAATTTCCATTTGTTGTCCCTCAGATACACAACAACTTATAAAACATTGAACATAAAAACATAAAACTATGCCATTCATAGGCTCCTATTTACAGACAGTGCTATTATACATATAGAAAGTACATTCAGTAAAAGGCAATTGGAACATATAAACTTGTTACTCTGTACCCATCCCATACCCTTTTGAGATTATATACTCAAGTATTCTTATCTACTTTTTTCATTTTGAGTTTGTTTGTTTTTTCTTTTTATTGATTACCTGGGAGTTTATTTATTGTTTTAAAGGAAAATACAGATCATCCTAATTCTGTTTTCCATTTTGGTGTAATACATTGGCCTTTGACTGTTGACCCTTTTGTTCTGGCCATCTGATCAGATGTTAAATGGATAAACCTTTTCAGTTGTGGAGGTCCCACATTATTAATAATCTTGAATATTAACCTTAGATAAGCTGATTTAATTGTATATTTAGAGTTGAGCATTTTATGTTTATTCAATATTGTGATGATATTGTCATGTTTTCCTATCTAGAATCCTAAGTGCTTGCTTATACAGAGATTTTAGAAGTTTTATTGTGGCTTTGTTTGATTGCGACCAATATGAAATTCCTAACATTAAGTGAGATAATATCAGTGCAGATTTTAGCCCCTTTGGTCCATCCATCCATCCATCCATCCATCCATTTTCTTCCGCTTATCCGGAGTCGGGTCGCGGGGGCAGCAGCCTAAGCAAAGAGACCCAGACTTCCCTCTCGCCAGCCACTTGTTCCAGCTCCTCGGGAGGAACCCCGAGGCGCTCCCGGGCCAGCCGAGAAACATAGTCCCTCCAGCGTGTCCTGGGCCTTCCCCTGGGCCTCCTCCCGGTGAGACGTGCCTGAAGCACCTCACCAGGGAGGCATCCAGGAGGCATCCTGACCAGATGCCCGAGCCACCTCAACTGACTCCTCTCGATGTGGAGAAGCAGCGGCTCTACTCTGAGCCCCCTCCGGATGACTGAGCTTTTCACCCTATCTCTAAGGGAGAGCTCAGACACTCTACGGAGGAAACTCATTTCAACTGCTTGTATCCGTGATCTCGTTCTTTCAGTCACCACCCAGAGTTCGTGACCATAGATGAGGGTAGGAACGCAGATCGACCGGTAAATTGAGAGCTTCGCCTTTCGGCTCAGCTCTCTCTTCACCACGACAGAGCGGTACAGATGCCCTATCAATCCGTCTATCAATTTCCCGCTCCATTTTTCCCTCATTTGTGAACAAGACCCCCAGATACTTAAACTCCTCCACTTGGGGAAGGACCTCATCCACGACCCAGAGAAGGCACCCCACCCTTTTCCAGCTCAAGACCATGGCCTCGGATTTGGACGTGCTGATTCTCATCCCAGCCGCTTCACACTCAGCTGCGAACCGCTCCACCAAAAGCCGTAGATCATGTTTCGATGAAGCCAATAGGACCACGTCTTCTGCAAAAAGCAGACCCGATCCTGAGGTCACCAAAACGTAACCCCTTACACCTTGGCTGCACCTAGAAAATGTGAGAAAATGGTCACAGGAAGCTGAAGAAGCCCTGCAGGGTTGTTTTGCAACCACAGACTGGATGACTCTTTGCCAAGCACATGGAGAGGACATCAATGCCATGACTGAGTGTGTGACTGACTATATAAACTTCTGTGTGGACAACATCATCCCCACCAGAACAGTGAGATGCTTCCCTAATAACTAACCCTGGATCACCAGTGACCTGAAGGAACTGCTAAACAAGAAAAAAGAGCCTTCAGGGAGGGAGACAGGGAATTACTGAGGAGAATACAGAAGCAACTTAAGGTCAAGATCAGAGACAGCAAGGAGGCATACAGGAAGAAGCTGGAGAACAAACTACAGAAGAAAAATATCAGAGATGTCTGGTCAGGAATGAGAAAGATCACAGGTTTTAAGGACAGGAAGGATTGGATTGATGGAAGTCTGGACAGAGCCAATGAACTGAACATATTCTTCAACAGGTTCAGTTCAGGAACTAGCTTAGCATCCCCCTCTTCTGTTCCCAGCCAAACAGACATCCAACTCTCCTCTGATCAACAGCTTTCCTGTTATACCTCGGATGTTTTATCCTTCACCTCAGCCATGGACTCTTCTAATTCCACAAGATTGACTTCAACCAAGTCAGGAAATGCTGCTACCCCCTTTGCCTCCCCCTCCCACTTGTCTGTCTCCAAAAGTCAGGTGAAGAGGCAGCTGGAGAAACTGAACGGAACAAGGCTGCAGGTCCAGATGGTGTCAGCCCCAGAGTCCTGAAGGCCTGTAAAGAGCAGCTCTGTGGGATTCTGCAGCATCTCTTCAACCTTAGCCTAACTCAAGAGAAGGCTCCAGTGTTGTGGAAGACATCCTGCCTTGTTCCAGTACCCAAAAGAACTCACCCATCAGTCATCAACGACTATAGACCCGTTGCCCTGACATCCCACATCATGAAGGTCCTGGAGAGACTCCTGTTGGCACCCCTGAGTAAGCAAACAAGAACGTATCAGGACCCACTGCAGTTTGCTTATCGCTGTGGAGTTGGAGTTGAAGATGCCATCATCCACCTACTTCAACCAACCCACTGTCATCTGGACAAAGCAGGCAGCACTGTGAGGATCATGTTCTTTGATTTCTCCAGTGCATTTAACACAATTCAGCCTGATTTGCTTTGTCAGAAACTCGTGAAGACACAGGTGGAGCCCTCAACAATCGCCTGGATCAATGACTACCTGACCAACAGACCACAATTTGTGAGACTGAAGAATTGTGTGTCAAACCAGGTGGTCAGCAGCACAGGAGCACCACAGGGGACCGTACTCTCACCATTCCTTTTCACTCTGTACACCTCAGACTTCCAGTACAAATCAGAGACCTGTCATCTGCAGAAATACTCAGATGACTCTGCAATTGTCGGGTGTATCAGAGATGGACAAGAAGCTGAATACAGAGAGCTGGTGGACTGCTTTGTGACATGGTGTGGAAACAATTGTCTCACCTTGAATATGAAAAAAACAAAGGAGATGATTGTAGATTTCAGAAGAAACAGGGATAAGTCAAAAACTGTTTCCATCATGGGAGAAGAAGTGGAGGTGGTTGAGGAGTATAAATACCTCGGAATTCACCTTGACAACAGACTGGACTGGAGAATGAACAGTGAAGCCGTCTACAAGAAGGGACAGAGCAGACTGTACTTCATGAGGAAGCTTAGGTCCTTCAAGGTTTGCAGCAAGATGCTGGAGATCTTCTACAAGTCTGTTGTGGAGAGTGCAATCTCTTCAGCCGTCATCTGTTGGGGTAGCAGCATCAGAGCCAGGGATTTAAAAAGGCTAAACAACCTGATAAAGAAGGCTGGTTCTGTTCTTGGGACAACTGTGGAATATCTGGAGATGATAATGCAAAGAAGGATTCTTCATAAAATCAAAAAAATTATGGACAACCCTGAGCATCCTCTTCATGAGACAGTCATACAACAACAGAGCGTCTTCAGTCGGAGGCTTCTTCAGTTTCGCTGCAATACAGACCGCTACAGGAAATCCTTCCTGCCCACAGCTATCATCATCTACAACAACTCCTTAAAGAATAATTATATGAGCTATACCAACAGTTAATTTCCCTCTGGCATCAATAAAGTTTTTTTGAATTGAATTGAATTGAAATCCCATCCATAAAAGTTATGAACAGGATCGGTGACAAAGGGCAACCTTGGCGGAGTCCAACTCTCACTGGAATCGAGCCCCACTTACTGCCGGCAATGCGAACCAAACTCTGGCACCGGTCGTTCAGGGACCTAACAGCCCGTATAAAGTACCCCATACTCCCGGAGTACCCCCCACAGGGCTCCCCGAGGGATACGGTCGAACGCCAAGTCCACAAAACACATGTAGACCGGTTGGGCAAACTCCCACGCACCCTCCAGGACCCTGCTGAGGGTGTAGAGCTGGTCCAGTGTTCCACGGCCAGGACGAAAACCGCATCGTTCTTCCTGGATCCGAGGTTCGACTATCCGTCGGACCCTCCTCTCCAGAACCCCTGAATAGACCTTATCAGGGAGGCTCAGAAGTGTGATCCCCCTGTAGTTGGAACACACTCTGTGGTAGGGAAAATAGGGTACCTAGAGGATCCTGCTTATCTTTTCAGTCATCATGTCGTCTTCCTTCAGAGTTAGCTGTTTTGTTCCCCTGAACAACACATAACTGTCCATGTGCATTAACTGGATGGAGATGGCTCGTGACGATGAGTAGTGCTAGCGTTATTGTCACTAAAACAGTACCTAACAAAAAAAGTACTTTCCGGGTCATGTACAGCTGAGCAATTAAATATTAAAATCAAATGGGGCCATGCAGCCTGTTTTTCAGTTTTGTATCTTTGATTCAAGACTAAAACTTAAATTATGAAAAACTAAAGATTTTTTGTATTTCTGTATAAGGTTTAAAGGGGCTATATGCAACATTTCCCCCAAAATAAACTTAACAATAGCCTTTTTATTTGACCATTTATGACTCAAACATCTCCTGATGAGCATACTGATACCTTGTCAGCTCACAGTGGGTGCACCTATCAGCCTGCATCCAATTTTTTCTATTTTCTGTCAGGTCGGATTTTCCCATGCTGTCTGCGGATGTGACGTCAAGCGCGTTCATGTTAAATGTTTCAAATCACTCTGCCACCACCGCTAGTCAGCACTCGCAAGCAGTTCAGTGGATTGTGCAAATACACAGAAGAGACCAAGGACAACTCTGACACCAACAGTAACTCCACATAAGACAAGAAAAGTTAAACCTCTGACAAGTGCCCGAAAAAGATCGAAGATTGAGAGCGACCCGTGTACGAGCGAGCGCTGCGAGAGCGAGCATAAAGGAAGAGCAGTTCCGTTTTTTGGCCACAGGTGTCAGTCGTGAGTTTAAATTTCAGAAAATTGCATATAGCCCCTTTATCAATCAATCAAACTCAATCAAACTTTATTTATAAAACACCTTTCATACAAAAAATGCAGCTCAAAGTGCTTTACAGATTAAAATCACCCCACATAACCCAGATTCCCATCCCTTCCCCACAATTATAAAAACAAAAAGACAGTTATTCCCCCTTCCCAAAGCCATTTCCCAGACATACACAGACACACACTGGCACACATCCACCCACAAACACACACAGACATCTTCCCAAAACGCGTAAGATCATTGGTAGACACTGGGCTGAGCTTAGATGAGTCAGGTACGTAAGGAAAACGCCATCAGGAGAATCGTCTGCCCCGACAGCAGCAGCTCCACTTCAGCAGCCAGGGCACCGACACAGGGCGCCCAGAGGAGGGAGGGTAGAGACCCCCGCCTCCACCTGAGCACTACCTGGTGAGCACCCAGGCCACCGCAGCCGAACACCGCCCCTGAGGCAGAGGGCTCCCACAGAGGAAACACTGGAAGAAGGATTAATTAGTAAAAATGTAAAATAACCAGAGCTAATATAAGTAAAATAAGTAGTAATAAATGTAATAGTAAAAACAGTTAACCATATAGTAGCAAAGATGGATAATAAAACTCTGTTAAAATATAAGCAAATAAAACATACAAAGCAATGAAACACACTATAATAAGTAATAATCAATTAAAAGCTAGGCTAAAAAGTTAAGTCTTGAGCCTGCTCTTAAAAACATGAACGTTCTCTGCAGCCCTGAGGTCCTCTGGCAGCCTCTTCCAGAGATGAGGGCCATAATAATGAAAGGATGCCTCACCATGAGTGTGTGTCCTGACTTTTGGAATCACAAGGAGACGGCTGCCAGAAGAGCGCAGAGGCCGCGAGGGTTCGAACGGTAATAGCAGCTCTGAGAGATTAGAAGGCCCAAGACCATTAAGACACTTAAAAACTATTAAAAGAACCTTAAAATCAATCCTGAAATATACGGGAAGCCAATGCAGTGATTCTAAAACCGGATTAATATGCTCCCGCCTCCTGGTCTTCGTCAGAACGCATGCAGCTGAATTTTGTAACAGTTGTAGACCTGAAATAGTCTTTTTGGGAAGACCAGAAAGCAGGGCATTACAGTAATCAATTCTACAGGTGATAAAAGCATGCATCAGTGTCTCCGTATTGGCCCGAGAGAGAATGGGGCGGAATCTGGCAACGTTCTTCAGGTGATAAAAACCTATTTTAATGATATTTTTAATATGAGAGATAAAAGTCAGCTCAGAGTCAGAGATAACACCCAGGTTCCTCACTTCCTGAGAAGGATTAAAAGACAGTGATTGCAGTTTTGGTAAAAGTTTCTCTCTCTGAGCCTCAGGACCGATGAGTAAAACTTCAGTTTTGTCCTATTTGAGCTGGAGAAAGTTTTCTGCCATCCAGGATTTGATGTCTAAAATACAGTTAAAAAGTGCATCCATTGGCCTTGTGTCATCAGGAGACATGGAGATGTACAACTGTGTATCATCAGCATAAATGTGAAAGTTGACTACATGACACTGCCAAGAGGGAGCATATAAAGGTTAAAAACCACTGGGCCTAAAATGTAACCTTGGGGCACACCACATGTAATCTTGTGGACCTTAGAGGAACAGGTATCTAAACTTACCATAAAAGTCCTGTCTGTGAGGTAGGATGTGAACCATCCATGAACAGCACCAGAGAGTCTTTAAAAACAAATAACAAAAAAAACAATCACATTTTTCTTTTTTTTTCTTTTAAGTCAATCGAAAATGGAAAGGATAAATGATACACGGATTTAGGTGGTGCCCCGACTTCATAATTTTGATCAAAACTACTAACTTTGTTAATAATTGCTTCTGGCACTAATTGGTAGTTATTCATCACTAAACCCAACCAATTACTGCACAACAAGGGTTAAAAAAGAGCCTAGTTCAGTAGCGAGGATCTCAATCAACTGGTCTGTCTACAATCCAAACCCCAACTCATGGTCATTACCAAGATCATGATGGAAATAACCGGATCCTGGATACAAGAAGGAATTATCTCCATCTTCAAGGAGAAGCATTGAAGGAACTCAGTTGATTCTTAGCCTTTCCAGCTGGAAGAAGACTGAAGATCAGATCTAAAACTTACTGGAGCGACTCTGTTCTTTTTTTGACCTGGGAAAACTTTGGGATCCTCCAAATAAAGATTGTAACTGCAAAGATAGCTGTCTTAGTTTTCCTCTTCACCCTCCATGTGCCGATCTCATATAAACAAAAGATGATGAATGAATGGATGCACAAATGACACAGTTCAGATAGAAGTTCAGATAGTAGTTGAATCATGAATGTTCTCCAACTGATCTGATTTTCATGCAGCATCAAATTGACAGAAACAAAACTCACATTCAAGATCCATAGGACCAAAAATATCCCAGCTTCTCAAAACCTGAAGTACAAATGTGAACTATTATTTTCTTACACTTTATGAACAAGTCAATCTCTTGAACTAATCAATTTGATGATGCACGAAACATAATTTATCAAAAAAATAAATGTTGTCCTCATTATCTCACGGCCTAATAATAAATAGAATAACCAAATACTTATTAAAATGTGCTTATAGGAATTATTTTATGAAGTTTATCATTAATTATTCGTATGCATATTTCAGGGTTACTTAATCTTGGTGTCTGTGTTGGCAACATGCCCAGAGAAAGACTGCTGGTTTAGGCCCTATCACCCTACCATCTTCCCACATGACCATGAAAAAGATTAAGTGACCTAAACAATGGATGATGAATGCAAGTCTTATGATCCCACCTTGAGATAATTATCCTGGAAATCAACACAGCATCTAACGACTCTGAGTTTTCATACATTCACACTTTTGGGGAAAATAACATACTGATCCATCCATTACAGTTTTCAGTCTCCCTCTGTTTTGTGTCATGCAGTGTTGTTCACAGCAAGCTAAAATAACCAGCATCTTTCCCTCCCTCCCTCTCTTTCTTCTCACCAACAGATGAGCATGGCCTGAAGGAGGAGGGCCGCCATCCATCCAGATCTGTGCCCGTTCCTGCCGTTTAAACCTGAGCAGGCTCGACTAATGCCCCTGCCTCACTCCTCCGTCTGCCGCTTCATGGGCTTTGTTTGAGACAGCTCCCGTACTTCCCCCACTCCATCCATCTTCTTCATATTTTTCACTGCCTAATTCTTCCCTCTTTACCTTGATCTCTGTCCCCTCGCCAACCACTCTCCACATTCTGCTTTCCTTTTCCCCTTCATTTTCATCCTTTTACCTTTTGCATTTCTCTTTAGCAAATGCTTTCCCCCATTCAGTTCCTGTTCTCTTGTTAAAAATAAAAAAAGAGAAAGGGGGGAGGGAGCTTAGATGAGAAGTCGGTGGCGTTGAGCCGAGGAGGACACACTCCACTTAGATAAATATCCCCATCGCTCTGAGCAGAGCCAGGGAGATTTATTCATCCGCCGAGCTGGCAGAAAATTGACTTGTTTCATGGGGGCAGGCCGGTGACGCATTGCCACGAGAGGCAAGGAGACAGGATGGAGGGAAGAGAAGGAAGGATGAAGAATAATAAAGAGAGAAAGGACAGAGGGGGTGCAGGAGAAGGCGATCTAGCAAGAAGGGAGAAAAACGATAAAGAGAGATGAGAGAGAGTGATGTCCCTCCCCTTGTAGCAGAGGATAAAGCCAGTGGGGTGGTGAAACAGTGATGAGGGAAATGGTACAGTTGACATTTATATAAGAGGATATTGATGAAGCAGAGGCACAGGCTGACTCAATCCAGTCCTCCTCTTCCTCTTTTACCTCTTCTATCTTGTTTACTACTTTTCACTCTTCCTCTGCTTGTCTTTTTCGCCTCCATGTCTCCTTCAGCTCTCTCTGTCTTTGCCCTGACAAAGTGCTCTTATTGGACACTACATCCTCATTGAGGCAGAGGGGCCACAACCTTGGGTGACTTAAGACTGGAGCCGCCAATGCATCACAGCGATAATCTCTTATTTTCAGCTTCCCACGTAGGATCATCCCTTAGCAGAGGGGGAAAAAACTACAGCTTTCCTGTTTTTCATATTGGTTCCATGCTAACACAGCAAATAGAGAGTAGACGAATGCTACCTCCCCTCGGCTTTTCCAAAGAGGTGAACGGAGGAGCGTGTGTGTGTGTTTGAGTGGGCGTGTTTGTGTGTGTTTGTAAGTGGGTATGTGTTCTGGGAGCACTGGGGTGTGGAGGATTTCTGCTTGTATCAGCACCTGAGCTGCACAGAGAGAGAGGTGTACAGGGGAGAAAGATGGGGAAACTGGGAGTCTGTGCTGTGTGTGTGTGTGTGTGTGTAGGTGTGGGTGTGTGTGTGTGTGTGTGTGTGTGTGTGTGTGTGTGTGTGGTGTGTGTGAAGGGGGGTGAGGAGGTTGAACAGATAACAGGAGGAAGAGCATAGTATAATTTAGTCACACAAAAGCTCAAGAATCACATCAGCCTTGAATAGGGACCCAGGGTGATCATTTAAATTGTGAATCAAGTCACCAGTGAATGGATACATTTCCACTGAATCAGTGGTTTATTAAAGGAGGGGAAGTCAATTGTCTGATTGTGCACGGGTTTGTGCTCACAGCTAAATCTATGAGTGAGAATGCGTTCACTCCAGGTCTGTTTGATGCACTTATGCTATGGCTGATGGGGGAATGATGGAGGATTTGCTGATGGAAGTGATTCCTCACAATAAACAAGCTCTTTAAACCAAATGAATGTGTATGTCAGTCATTGTCTAGAAAAAAATTGGTTTGTATTATTCCTAATTCACAATCTGAATGAACAAGTGACATGAAAATGATTCGTTCCAGACTGGAAAACTTTTAATTGAGCATTTGGTCAAGCAAATGATTGGCAATTTTTAGTATTCAAAGCTGATTTACATGTGTTTTAAGTAATTTAGTTCAGAAAGTTAAACTCACAGATTCCATAGATACATTACACACAGAGTGATTTATTAAAAGCACTCAAAAAAGTTAATTTGGGGGATTATGGCTCAAATTAATAAAAAATAAAAATTAAAAAAAATGACTCAGAAAATTAGAATATTACCTCGGAGCAACAAAAATGGATTTCCAAACAAAAATGTCAGACTTACTGACAAGCTTGTCAATTCAATTTCAATTCAGTTTGTTTATGTGGTGCCAATTCACTACACATGTCCCCTCAAGGCACTTTACAAGTCATTTCAATTAAATTATACATACATTCCAATAAGATTCAAAGTTGCATATCTAAGGAAATCCAGCAGATTGCATGGAGCCATTGACTTGCAGCATTCACTCCTCCTGGACGAACATGTAGCGACAGTAGATGGTCACCTGCATTGTCCATGTACTATAAACTACGTCACATTCAACTGTGCCTCTTCACTTATTCAGACTCCAGACTCTGGGATCTTGATTTCTAAATTAAATCCAACCACTGAGCAACCGTGCGTTGTTTTCCTCTTTTGCCCAGGTAAGACCTTTCTGATGTCATCACTGGTTCAGAAGAGGCTTTACCCAAGAAATGCAAAAGCTTTAGCCCATTTCCTCAACAAATCTGTGTGTGGTGCCTCTTGAAGCTCTTAGTCCAGAATTAGTGAATCTCCCCCAAACTTTTACATGCTTTGCTTAACAATGCTTTCAAGGCTGCTGTTAACCTTGTTGTTTGTGCACCTTTTCCTTCATCAGTTTATTTTCTTCCACTTTACTGTCCTTTAATTTTCTTGGATTCAGTTCTTTGTGAACAGCCAGCTTCTTTAGCAATAACCTTTTGTTGTCTACCCTCCTTATGGACGGTGTGACTGACTGTGTGCTGGACAAATGTCGAATCAGCAGTCTTCCAAATGACTGTGTGCCATAAAATAGGATTTCTATTGTGAACATCATTTGTTTTCTTTTTTGAATAACAGCAATAAATGCATGTAGATTGTTGATCACATATTAGTTTCACTTTTTAGATAGAATTATAGAAGCAGAGCTGCCTTGGCAGGGTTTTTCTAGTTGAAATTGGGCAGTAAAGTTGGGTCATGGGTCTTCAAGCTCGACAGTGACCTTAAACACACAGCCAGGGCATCTAAGGAGTGGATCTGTAAAATGCATCCAGGACTAAGCCATCCAGGTCTAGCCCATGTCCAGACCTGAGCCCAAAAGAAAATCTTTGGACAGAGCTGAAATTCTTTGTTGTCATTGTAAATAATGGTTTTTGTACCAAATATGAAGTTGTAATTTTTTTATGTATCAAAGACTTAATTTATGCAATAAGTTGCAAATTAATTATCCTAAAATGATACAATGGGATTTTATTTGAACATCTCACTGAGCTCTGTTCAGTCTGTCAATCAAAGACGGAGAGTTTGGCACAAAGGCCTGGAAGTCCACCGAAACTGGTGGATGGGACAAGGCAAGCATTAACCAGAGGAGCAGCCAAGAGGCCCATTGAAACTCTATAGGAGCAAGCCAGAAAATTTCCAATCCATAGTCTAAAAATTGTATTCTTCCTTCCCATTCTTTTTTTCGTCCTCATTTAATTTTTTCCACACATCAATCCTTGTCTCCCCGCATAATTTCTTTTCTTCCTCACTCATGTAGTAGTTCCCTTCTTCCTGGTGCTCTTATTTCATTTCCTTCTTGTGTGTTTCCTTCCTTCTTTCAGTTCTTTCTTTCTGTGCTGTCATTTCCTCTCTTCCGCTTTTTTCTTTCTTTCCTTCTTATGTTATGTCCCACCTAACGTTGCTTCCTACCTTTCTCATGACCTTCCATTCTTCCTTGCTTGTACACCTTTCCTTCCTTCCTTCCTTCCTTCCTTCCTTCCTTCCTTCCTTCCTTCCTTCCTTCCTTCCTTCCTTCCTTCCTTCCTTCCTTCCTTCCTTCCTTCCTTCCTTCCTTCCTTCCTTCCTTCCTTCCGCCCAAATCTAAAGTGTGTAGCAATGTCTGCCATTGGTAATAAAGACTAAGGTCTGAGAACTCTGGACTCAGGAACCCTGAGACTATAGATCATTTTCTTTGGGAAGAGACAAACTAAAAGCATTCAAAAATGCATATCGGACTCATCTTTAAACTCTACATGTTTAAGTTTTTTAGGCAACATCTGGATTGCAGAGGAAAAAAATACATTTGGTCTTAAACTTCAAATCTATCATAAAAGTCTTAATTTATGTTTTGGACACAGTTGGGTCAATCTTAGCTAAATACAGCATCTCTGCTCACTTTTCCTCACATAAGACGCCCAAACTTAAACTAACACAGGTCTGTTTAAAGCAGCCTGTGGTTTTCTTGGAGGGCTGTGAAGTGTGTGTATAATTTGCAAAATCTAAGAATGTTGGTGCCTTTTGGAGTTTGAGTAAATGTGAGTGGCAGACGTGCAGAGGGGTGCCGTGACCTTCTCTCACTGCACTGTAACTCAATCAGAGCTCAAGGCGTGACACCGTAACCCTGCATGGCAGGAAGCGACCCGGCTGCGCTGCCCTGCTAATGCCTCCACTAACGGGTGTGACCGCGCCGCGCTCATATCCCCTCGGAAAACCAAGCCGCTCCACTACCACTCTTGTACAAATGAGCGATAAGCCCAGGTTTTATCTTTTGGTGTGATTTGCTTCGAAATGTGTGTCCAGGATGACAAGTTCACAGGTTACCAGCTCTTGGGTTACGGATTCATTAAGGGAATTAATGAGGCTTCTGTGGCAGCTGGATTAAGAGAGTATCTGCTTTCTTGCAGGCCTGCCGTCCAAAACCTCCATTGGAAACAATCTGAATTGACCACAATTATTTTAAACGGTCTGTAAATGGACAATGGCTGCTCTTGAGAACATGAGCATGGGTGTTGATTTTTCTCAGGCTATAAGGTGGCCCAAGGTTAGGACAGTAACACTTGTAGATGTTTTGACAGGAGAAGCTGACGATATGAGTGCATCACTGATACTAATTGAAGGTAGTTGGCCATGTTTCATCAGCTGCTCCGGAGAAACACACAGCTTATGCTGCACTGCTTACTAACACCTGCAGCCTTACTTGGTGGGTGGTGCGTTCAAGTGCCTCTGCATTACCGGAGAATCAAGTATTCAGTTTTCTTTATGTGTCAGGATGCTGTTTTACATGTGTTTTAGTTTACCTATATTATAAAAAGTGTTTATCAGCGGCTTTTGAATTAACAGTTTGTGGGGAAAAAAGTATCTTCCTCATCACACGTTTGCCACAAATCTGCCTTGTTGGGAGGTTTCTGAGCATGCGTGGCATGTTAAAGGTCAGGCAAGAACATCTCAATCAGATTTCAGCCTTGTTTTTTTTGGGCCCCTGTAAAATCTTCATTTTGTTTGATTTAGTCATTAATGCCATGTCCACAAATAGCCGGGTATCTCACAGATATTTTTTGATTTAGCCAGTCATCCACACGAAAACGCAGATTTATGGGACCAAAAACGATTCTTTCTAAAAATTCCAGCCAAAGTGAAGATTTGCATTATCTCAGTTTTAATAATTTGCCTGTGGAAAAAAAAAGGCGGCGTTTAAGGCTTTGCAACATCACTTTCCGCGACTAAAAATGCTCCGACATCACTTGTGCGACCTGTGTTTACATTCAGAAACAGCATTTATGCCCTCAGAGCTTGGTGTTAGCATTATTGATTGTCCAAGTGCTTTTTGCTTGCTTGTTTTTACAAGCTCAATTACTGCTCTATGTAGCAGTTACAACGTAAAAAGTTACTCTCAGTGGATAGGATATGTGTGCACTACTGCCCTCTACAGGTTTGGCATGTCTATGAATGTGCTTAACAACACATTTACGTCTAGGTGTGGATGGAGTTTTTTTTTTTTTTACGAGGTGATGAGAATATTCGTTGTTTAAAAATGCACCGGCTACAGTGCTTTATATAATGATCTGGATTCCTTTCTGACCTTCTAGATGAATTACCAACATACTCTTGGAGTCATTTTGGGAAGCCACCCTAGGAAGGCTCACCACTGTTTCATGTTTTCTCCATTTCGAGATAAATCATCTCACTGTGCTCAACTGGAGTCCCTAAGTTCTAAACATTGCTCCGCAACCCTTCTCAATGACTTGGTTTCTTACATATTCCTGATTTTCTTTAGATCAGTACATGATGTGTTGCTTTTTGAGATTGTTAAGCCTACTTCATGTTGTCAGACAGGTTCTATTTAATGGGCTTCTTGATTTACCTATATATTAGTCTTTTGTGGGCTTTTCCTCATGATTTACCTCTATTCATCTCTGCCTCACTTTGACCAGCTTCTCTGTCTGTACTGACAAAAAAAACACACACCATAATGCTATCACCCCCATGTTATGCTACAGGAAATGGTGTGTTCAGAGTAACGTGCTGTAATACACAGTGTTTGGTAAGCGCGACAAAAAGTTAAAAGTTTGCACCTTGTTTCCAATCACCCACCTGCTCCTTGTTCAGCAATCAACTCTCTTGCATAAATATCTCTGAGTCAGACAGCTCTGTGTTAGACCATCCTGTTATGCCACCAGCCGGGTTTTCTCAGGATCCCATCATGCTGTATTATTTTGGGTTGTTTTACTTACTTTTTAAATAAACTGTGTTTTTTTTCACCTGCCTGCCTCCTGCATCCTCCCTGCATTTTTGGGTTCTGCACTATCTTTGGGTCCTGTTTTAGGACATTTTATTTACATTTCAAAATTTAATTCAGCCGTCAAAGGTAGGAACTATAATAAATTAATGTTTCATTCTGAAAATGTGGCTTTGTTTAATTTAGAAAATAAGGTTTCAAATTTATTGCAAACAAATTTACAGGTTAAATGGTTTGTTACTGAATAACTAAAACCTTAAAAGCAGAATAATTTCTCATCACCCATTAGCTGCAGAACAATCAACTCCTGTTTGGTTGCTCCGATTTAAAACTGTCTGAGTGGTCTGGATGTTGCATGTAAAAATAGATAATAAGGTCTTTGTTTTCATGCATGTGGTGGAACAGGTGCAGAGTTTAAACAGGAGTGGCAACATCCGAGTGCTTTCTCTGATTTGGAAATCGTGAGAGGGGATGAGGTCGCTCCAGAGAGCTGAATGGTCCAGAAACAGGTCGTAAACTGGAGGTGCCGTGGATTAAAAGCAATGTAAAAAATTCACGTTTGGAGGTGATGGAGAAGGCTTGGGTGCATGTGGGTTACTGAGACAAGCCTTTGTGAGCTATTTCAGTCTGCTGTTTTCTTCCCCAGTTCCTGCATATACAATATATGAATCAGATTACATGAAGCAGAACAGAGGAAGAAATTTAAAAGTGTGCAGGCATGCAGTAAACCCATCGACACACATGCACTCTGCAGAGATGTGCCCCCAGATACTCATGTTTATTATCAGAGCTTGTGTTGGGGAAAGGGTTTAGTTGCGAGGCCAGAGGTCGGGACACTGGGATTTCATGGCTAACAGAGCTTGGGCCACTTGCGAGAGAGTGTGGCCTCGCAGAGGTGCAAAAACAAAGAGATTCCTGAATAGAAACCCTGGACAAACAGAGAGGAATTACAAGTGACAACATCAGAGGGAAACATGAAATAGACCGCTCTGTCTGCAAGTGAGTGGGCAAAAAAATCCTGATATACAACAAAACAAGAATCCAGAGGAAAAAGAAGGGAAGAAAAGCACAAAAAAGTAGTAAAAATGCAAATAATATTTACTGTCCTCATTTCTTTGTCCCCGCTCTTTTGTGGATTTGCATCCTTGGGTCCCCCATTTGTCTTGGCTGGTAAAAACAATTTAATATTAGAATAAATTACAAATGGAAGACTGTTGCCTGGGATAGATTTTTCTTGCTGGAAGTTCAGACTCCGCCAACATTAATGTTTCCTGCCACCGTAGGAGGCATAAATCTTGTTTTTTTCCTCCTCTCTCCTCCTTTTTGCCTTGAATCATATAAGGATATTGAATTACTCCCCTGCTCCGCACACATAGAGGCATTGTGCATTACATTGACTGATAAGCTGTCACCGGCAGTTTAACTTAGAGACATTCAAAGAGTAATACACCAGTTGAGGATAAACTAACCCCGGTCCCCTCAGACTAAGCTATGACGCTGTCACTGTGAAAAATACGGCGGGGGCATTTCATATAACATGCAGCATCTGGCATCTGAAAATGGAGGAAAACACCTCTGAACAATGCTTGGTTTATGGCTGTTTTCATGCCGGCTGACAGTTTTACCCTTGAAAAGGCCCGGATCAGAAAACTAAACTGGCTGATATACACTCGTCACTGAACTGCAGCTTTTTAAAAAATGACAAACTCCACTAATAACAATACAACAGTCCTCCTGTAAAAACATTATCACTGGTACGATGTTGAGCTTGCATGTACTCCCCCCCCCCCATCCCATCCCTTTCTTTTTTACAAACCTCTTTACCATATTTATGAGAGCAGCTAAAGGGCCTTTTTCACGCTACAATCTGGGAACAACCATTAACGCTTGGAGTCGGACCAATGAGAGCGGGCTGCCTCTTGCTTGTCGAAGCTGGCATGAGAGCGGGCCGATCCATCACAATGGGTTTGGTGGCGATGAGGCTTGTGGTACTGGTTTGCCGCGGTGCTTCAGGGTGGTCTGTCCAATTCAACATCTGCACGAGAGACTCTGGCAGAGCAGCTGTGCTCAAAGCTGCTCCTGCTTGGGTTTGCATCTTCGAAGGAGTGGAGACTGTAGACAATATAGCAGCATTAATAATGCATTTCTTAGACTGATACAAATGGAAGGAGGGGGAGCATATAGAACAGATTACAGTGTCTTGTTTTCCAGTGCCTTTAGATTTATTGTTTTGGAAATCAATAGTTACACGAGAGCAAAGGTTGACTGATTATAACGGCCGTTCTAAAGGTTTTCAGACTCAGTTTGATGAGTGCCCACATGCCCTGAAGAAAAACTCAAATAACCAAGATTCATCAAACCCCATCATTCCTGTGCGTTCAATTAGAACCTTTAAAAAGAGAAATGTGTTCATCATTTTTTTACAACTCCAAACGAGGGATGTCCATGGATGCCTTTTCCATTGCTATTTTAGATTGGCCAGTTTTTTTGGAGGGATATTATGTGATAGGTCGAGAAAACGAGTACATTATTGTGAAGGGCACGAAAAAGGCTGCGGATTGTTTCACAAATAAAAACAAGGAAATTGCCTTTAGACCTCATCTAACTGTGCGAAATTTAATCTCAGAATAAACACAACTGTTTCATGAAGGCCTCAGAGGTTTCCATGTAAACACTGGATACCTTGTTTTATTCATACTTAAGGTAGGCCAGTCCTTGTCTTTGTTTAGTCCAGAAAAAGGTGTTGGAAACATTTTGTTTTACCTTGTAGATCCTGCCCAGACTTAGCCTAAACAAGGGCACTGAAGATCAGGACTTGACAGACTATTAGATCAACCACAACTACCTTTTCAACCACAAGCCTAATTTTATTGAGGTTTTATTTACACAAAAAAAAAAAAAAGTAGAACACAGCTGCAAGGAAAAAAATTATGTTGTTTTTTTACAAACCAAAATCTGAAAAGTGTGACACATTTTTTTCAGATTCTTTACTATGATACCCCTAAATAAAATTCAGAGCAACCAATAGCCTTCAAAAGTCACCTAGTTAGTGAGTAAAGACCATTTGTGCTTAATTCAGCTTCAGCATAAACACAGTCGTTCTGTGAAGGCCTGAAAGGTTCTACCTCCAAAACACTAAGCATCTATTGGCACCTTTTTTACGACTATTTAAGGTCGGCTGCTACTTGTTTATAGTTAGCACAGAAAAATAGGTTTGGAAATCTGTCTTTTTTAGCCCATATGTTCCATCCAAATTTGGCCTAAACAAAATGTTAGTTTTGATTTGGATCGCCCATTAGATCGGCCTCAACCACCTTCTCAAACATTTATTTCTAAGTGTCCTGCCAGTAAAAATAAAATGTTATCCACATTTCATAGAGCAGCAGCTTTTATGTTTGCTATCATGCTTAACTTACAGTGCCTTACAAAAATATTAATGGCAACTGAATATTTTCCCATTTTGTCACAATGTGACAAATTAGAGTATAACTGTTAGGTGGAAGGAGAATAATAACGATTTTCCAAAGCTTATAAATTAAACAAATCTGCCCAATTTTAAGCATGTTTTTTTTTCAGCCCCTTTTACTCTGATACCACTAAATAAAATCCAGAGCAAAGTCCTTTAGAAGTCACCTAAATAAAGAAAAAATTTCTGCATGTAATGTCAACTAATTTATAGAGATTAGCCTTCTGTGAAGAGATTTCCCTTTAAACAGTGAACATCCATTGATGTTTTTAG
This sequence comes from Valencia hispanica, assembly GCA_963556495.2. Classification (NCBI taxonomy): domain Eukaryota; kingdom Metazoa; phylum Chordata; class Actinopteri; order Cyprinodontiformes; family Valenciidae; genus Valencia; species Valencia hispanica. The sequence goes on from OY747703.1 coordinate 24,710,358, forward strand.
GACTATTTAAGATTGGCCAGTTCTTGCCTTTATATCTGGTAAAGAGATATATTGAAAATTGTACTTGTTTAGCCCACAAGTCCTGTCCAAAATTGGTCCAAACATAGCTAAAGAAAGTCAGGCATGGCGAGGCCATTAGACAAACCCCCAAAACTTTTCCAAAGACAGATTTTGTATTTTCCTGTCAGGGTAAATTAAGGAAACTCTGGGTTGTTTTATGTGATAGGCAAGCAGAAAGTTACCCATAATTGTATGGTGGAGAGTTGAATAATCAAAAAGTGATTTTCAAAATAAAAAACAAACAAAATCAGAACAATCTGGTGTGCATTTATATTTACCTGCCTTCATATTTGTGATGAGGAAGAAAACAATACATGGTTTCCATGGTTTCCAAAGTTTTAAACATTTAAAAAGAATCCCCCTTTCACTCTGATACTTCCAAATAAAATACAATGCAAAAAGCCTTTAGAAGTAATCTGAACTGAATCCTGCGCACAGAAGTTCTGTGAAGGCCAACGATGTTTCTGTTAAACACTGAATTTCCATTGATGTCTTTTTAAGACTCCACACTCTTTGCAATTATTTTGCCCAGTGATAAATGTTGGAAACTTTTTTTAACCAATCACTCTCATCCATATCAAGCCTAAACGGAGATGTTGAAAGTGCAGGATTGGTTAACCCATAAGATCAACCTCAGGCACATTTTCAACACCACATTTCAAATTTTCCTGCCTGAAAAAGGTTTTTACGTTCATGAATTGAAAAATTGTGAAAGGTTGGTTTTCAGAATGTTTTACAGATAAAACTTAAAAAAATGTGACGTGTATTGGCCTTTGACCCCTTTTACTAAAATCCAGTGCAGTTAATTGTGTTTAGGAAAGAGTTCGGCAAATAGTTGTAATTTGAAAACCTTAAAGGCTGTCGTCCAAACTCTGGACATGTATGACACTTTTTATGTTTGGGCTCTCATTGTTTTAATAAATAAATGTTGAGAATGTGATTTTTATTCATCCTTTAGATCCCATCCATGAAGTCATGCATGGTTAGCCCTTTACAGTATCCCCAATGACCTTTAAACCACCTTTTGACATCTCTTTGTGGATATATTTTCAGCTTTCATATCTCAGCCATAATTTCAAGTTGCTTAGTTAGAAGGCAACGGCATCTTTTCTACATCTGTTCAATGAAAATTTGCTCAGGGGTTGGTGATGTATGGAAGGAAAGTTCACCTTTTCAATATTTCTTTAAAGAACTACCAGCCTTTAAATCCAAGCTACAGCTCGACATGGAGACGTTTAAAGCCAAGGCTGTAAAAATTCAACTGAGCAAAAGGACCACCGCTAACTGAGAGGCCGAGGGAGGACATAAACAAGACGGATGTCTGTCCCCTTTAATACAACATAAAAACTGAGCTGGAGAGAATAAAACACCTCATTGTAATGAAATGCATTTACTGCAGCACAGGCTTGAAATCAGGCAGAAGTGAGAGCAAACGTCAAAAGAGATCTCCTGCAGAGCAGAGCGGCAGAATTAAGAGGCCTGATATCTAATCCATTTCTTGTGAAACCGGCAGTGTACGGGACATCAAAGAGAGTTAAAGGGGGATTCAGCAAGGGCGGTAGAAGTGGCAAGGCAGTGAAATATTGCACATTTGGTTTCTTTTCTCCCCCGGCACTGGGCCTTTGGAATAATTAGAGCCTAATTCTGTCTAATTAACGGACTCAATTACTCCTGAAGAAAGCTCATCAAAAAGATGGCGGGAAAGCAGAGAGGAGAATGGTAGGGTTTTTTTTCTTTAATTAATGAACTGAGTTGAATAACGGCCATGGAATTAAACATTTCCCCCAATGTGTATGAATTGCAAATTGGAGCAACATTTTTTTTTTTCTCAGAGACAGGAGCCCAGGGGCTAACACTGCTGTCAAGTAGCTCTCTAAAAAGTCAAAGCGCCGATGCAGCACTAACAAATTACAGAAGATTACCGTCTTTAGCACATGTGGAGGTCCTAACGAATAGCGATGAATTAATATGCCGTCTGTGTCTGAGCTCACCCATTGGCTATGAGTTTCACAGATCCTGGAAGAGCTAATAAAGCAAACTCCAAACTTTATGGAACACTTTTCTTCTAGTACAACAGGCTGTCTGTCGATTGCATATTGCAGATCCTTGAGACGATGATATAAGTCTTGTTAAATTACTCAGCTGAGATGGAGCTGGGTGCACATGAGTGTTTTCAGGGGTTGAAAACTTTTTATGTGCTATCAAGGCAGTGAAAATGTGTGTGTTTGTGCGTGTGTGCAAAGTGTTGTGCTGTGCTCAGCAGGTTTACAGGCCCAAGGGTCGGCTAAGCTAACTCACTGCCTCAGCACTCTTTAGTTCAGCTTCTTCAAACATTCGCTGAGGCACTGGGAAACAAACTTAAAGGCCTAATATTATCACCCATATGTAGAGGAGGAGAGCAACCCAACAGCACGGGAGACATTTGCTGCTATCCTCAGTGTAATGTGGGCTTTCTGCCGACCAACAGATCTTCTGTTGCCCCGTCATAATACATGTGGGTAATTACAGCTAATAACAGCTAACTCTAAACTGTTTCACTTACATATTGCACTTCAGTTGTGCTTGTTTTGAACTTGAAAAATTGAAATATCTCTTAAGTATAATCATCCACAATAAGGCAAAAGCTTGAAATATATATATATATATATATATATATATATATATATATATATATATATATATATATATATATATATATACACACACAGAGAGATAAAAGCTGGTGTTTGGATGCTTTTAATAAAAAACATACATGACAAAAAGTAACATAACATTTGTGTCATATTTGGGACATTAGGCTTTTAGCCATGTAAGAAAAAAAAAGAAAAATCAAATAGCACACCTTAACAGCTTAATGTGTATTTAGCAGCATATTTACTCTGGTGTTATAGTCGGAGCTTCAGGAAAGTACAACCATTTTTAAAGAGGTAGATGACTCAAAAATGACACATTTGGTGTTATAGATATTATAGATGGATAAATAAATATGCAAGTAGAGATAAACTGAGAAGGGAATGTTATACTCTCTGTTTTTAAAGAGCAACTCACCCCCCTACCAGAGTCAGAGTCAGGTGAACGTTTATTTCTACCAACATGGTTTTTCTGAGTGGAAGTAGTATAAATGTTTTGGAGCAGCCTGGACAGAGTCCCAACTTATATCTGAAAATCTGTGGGTCTAAAGATTAGGGTAATTAGGGTGATGGGCAGGAGAAGTTAAATGATTTAGAGCTCATCACCACAAATAAATTGTCAAGATACCGGAGAAACAGAAAGCTCTTCAGCAGGGTCTGATTACTGTAATGCAAATAAATATTCTTCCATCGAATTTTGAAAAGGGTATTAAAAAACTTTTACACATGTCAGTTACCATGATATTAACAAAAATAGATAAAAACAACTTTTTTCAACATTCTATTTTTTTCACATTTATTCATTATCCTTTGGGAAATGGCTGTCTTGTTTCCCATCAGAGAAACAAACTTCTTGATTTAAGTAATTAAGTAAGCAATTTCCAAATAAATCTGCCAGGGTTATGAATAATCTTAAAACTTGTGTGGGTTAATCCCTGCAAGAAGTTCTGTGATCCAAACAGCACAAACTAATTTGAAACAGCAACACTTGTAAAAATACTGTAAATGCAATCACAGTCTTTTCTTCTTTAGGGGCATATCTCACCATTATTTCAATGAAAGGCCCATAACTAACTAATATTTATTAATGGCCTGTTTCTTTTAAAATACCTGGATATGTGTTACCATTAAGGAACATTAACATAGAGACACACACACACCCAGAGATACACACAAACGAAGTAAAAGAATGCTATAGGTCTGAGAGGCATTTTTCGAAGGTTTCTTCATTTGGTGTTAGATGTGCCATGACATGCCTTGTTTACAATTGGAATTGGGGGGAAAAGGACTTCCAGATCATCCAATTAAAGTTGTACCCCTCCAGAGACCCAATGCCCTTCCTCTCCTCAGCTTATTGGGTTGCACCCACTGAGAAAAGGCATTTGACTGCATTAACGGTAAATGAGGCCAACTTCATTTTCTTCATTAAAGTGCCATTCTAAAGATGAAAAAAAACTGACAATTTTCAGCTGTCTTTGTTTCCGAAGCCATACACATAATTTGATATTTCCCATGTTTTTGGGAGGACTTGTGATGGTAATTGAACACATTTATAATATCCAAAAGCAGATATTGTTACGGTTCGACAGGCAATGTAAAAAACATGCATGACGGCATGCTATTTCAACACTGTCTCCTGTGATCATCGTTTAGAAGCACCTACTGTGTTTTTAATATCCTGTAAATCTAATTAAGAAGCAATACTGTGGTTTTGAGGTTGTGTGCAAACAAGTATTGGCCCTCGACACCAAGGCGAATGTGGAAATTCGAATTAGAAACAACCAAATCTCAACCCTGACAACTATTTAGGTCAAGGCATTAAAATCAATAAAAATAAGTTTATGAGTTGAATGACTGTTTTTGCTCCCTTTTTTTGAATTTTGGGGCCCATATCACTGAATTTTCTTATTTTAAAGCTGCTCCCAGGTACTCAGTGGGGCTGAGTTAAAACCGTTGCTCAACCTAAACACATTTAAATCTCTTAAAAAAATACAGATGGCTGGGGCATCCCATCTGTTAAAGAAATGGTGCAATCTCAATCCTTAGGGTTGTTTCACTTTTAGACTGAATCACATGTGGCAGGGAATAAACAGTATCTTAGCTTATAAAAGGCTTCACTGGTTTTACCATTTTTAATTAGCAAAAATAGACACCGGTAATTTGCCCTCTTCTAAAAGCCCATGAGACTCGATCATTTGGTCGTATTAGTCTGAAAAGTTCAAGACGATGGAGACAGTGACACATATCTCCAGTTTAGAAGGCTATTACTAAGTTTTCACTGTGCTTATTGTGGATATGTTGTTAGGGATGAGGAGTTATTATATTTTATTTGTATACACAACCTTCTTTATCCTATTGCATGGGCTTTAAAGGCTCTTGTCTAAGTGAAAACTGATTGGCAAGACTGGCAGCATAGCATAAAAAGAGCTAAAACGTCGGCTGCAAGCTTTTATCCAACAGAACGTAAACGTGATGTGTTCTGAGTTATGCTGCACAACCAACTTTCGCATTTGGCAAAACGGGGCACATCACTTCCTGCTGTAGTTTGATAGCGGGATCTCTTGTTCTTCTTGTTCTTCTAATAAATTTCCGGCAGAGTGCACGTCAGATGGCGCATTGCCTCCTTTTTCTATCGAGTATGGTAGCGGGAGCCTAACCGGCCCCAGATGCAGAGATGCCACTGTTGGGATCCCATATTTATGAAAAAAAAAGAAATTGGAGAATTGCAGTATTTTAAAATTGTAGCTACTAAGTGCGCTAGCTCGTTAATAAAGCATGTGCTAACAAATCAAATCAGCAGATTTTTAGCATAGAAGCACATGAAAATGTGAACTTAGAAACTATAGGTTGTTTTACGAAATCCAAAAGAACAATTTTCTTTCATTTTTCAAATCAAACCTGAATTAAAGTTTTTCCACAGCAGCATTCCTAAATAAAAGTCCAGATCATGCTATGTCTTTTGGTTGTGGTGTGCCACTCCCATAATAATTAGCAGCCCTCCCCCCCACACACGTGGCCAGACAGTCTTAAATACATCATAGTTTTTATGCAAAGATTTCACAGAAAAAATGACATGCTTATATGAACAGTATGTTTCTTTTGTGTATTTATAATTTTGTCTTTTCATACTCACACCTAGTAATGCCTCAAAAGTTATCAGGATTATAAATCTTGGTAAAAAATAAATAAAAATATTCAGTTATTTTATCGTGAACACAAAATTATGCAAGGGATGAAGAGAGATGTGCTAAAATCTCCAATCATCTGATTATGTGGTATGTATGTGGTTAAAAAATCTACTTACAGTTACAAGTTCTGCCAAAGCGACATGCCTAAATATAGCTTCTGAAATTCTGTTATAGTTTTTGGGTTTTCATGTACCAATACAAAATCCTGAGTGACCTCAGTCTGGTCTTCCCTTACAAAACCTTCTGGAAGTGTCCCTCCAATTATTAGGACAAAAAAATCGAGTGTTTTCATTTAATTTACCACAAAAAGCAAAGACACATATAAATGAGCTCAGAGGTGAACACCAACACTCTCAAGAGGGCCCATGTTCCATTTTAAGGGGGGGCATCCATCTTTTGGTAAGCACAGCTGAACCATTAACCTCATTAGTATAATGGTCACACATGAGTGGAATGCAGCCTCCATGCTTTATGACAGCAAATTGATGCTGATACAATCCTAATGTTGTTTTGATACATAAAGACAGGAGCAATGAAAAAAGTCTCACAGAGCTGGTACATATCATTATTAAAACAAGAACATTCTGGATGCTGACCAACATCTGGTAACAATCACCCAACCATACAAAGAGACAACAGAAATGCTCCATGTATTGTTTTCTATGTCTTTGCCAGCTGTAGAGATTATTCAAAGCACTCTTTAGCCTTCCACACCAACCTTGCTTCAGCATTTAGAGTCAGGCATAGAGGCCTACAAAGACGGTGTGTCCACAGTGCAATGTGGGGGCTTTCTGCCATGACGAGGTAGCGTGTGGCTCAGACTGCGTCCCAGTGTCCTGCAGGCACCCTGTTAAAAATGTCACTGCAGGGAACGAAATGGTTGCCCCGGGGCATCACAGCCCCCTTTTTTCCACGGAGATAGAGCACAAATTGCTTCCTGGCAGTCACGATCGCTCTCCAAATGTTAGATTTCAGTATCATTTCCTCGGCGCAGTGGCCTCAGAGAAAATAAATAAAGAATATGTTTGTAAATATAAATACATTCAGAGGCGGCAAAATGTGTCCGATAGGGCAGTAAATGATAACACAGTGGGGGAGCTGTGTGAAATGTGTGTTTTATCCTTTTGGAAGGCAATGACCTCTATCCTCCTGACATTTTCTCACCGCCCATCCCCAGTCGACTACGGCAGGGTTAGCGTGTACGTTTGTGTGTGTGTCTAACAGCTTTACAAGAAGCAAACACAACATGCCCCCAAGAAGTAGCCTTTTCAGCCTGAGCCATAAAACCACCAGCTTCAGCAGGCTTCTGGATCATTCACGACGAAACATCAGCAATTCGGCATTAAGTGTGTTTGATAAATCACTTTTATGAGAAATGCTTGGAAAACAAACCGGGGATAAACTGCAGTGGGCAACGGCGGGTGAATTGAAGGAGAAAAATGTCTCCACCACATTTGGATAGACATGTTCATCAGTCTTGTTTACTAACATATGCCACAGGAATGAAACAGAGATGCTCCTCCGGTGAAAAACTGTGGCTTAAAGATGCTAAAGCACTCAAATTCAGAGCAGACAAACAAGACAAAACAATAAAAAAATGAATGTGAGGTGATAACATGAGAGAGTATGGAGGAAGGATAGGTGGGAAAAGTTGTTACACCATTCCTCCTGTTTGGCCTTTTGCCAAGGCTCCAGTTTGAGTTGGATCCCTGAAGCGTTAGCATCACACATTCAAGCTGTTCCAACAGCCTGAACGCTAACGGGCTAATGGGCTAATGGCTAATGGAGAGACTGCATCATGGGCATCGGCTCCGTCTCGCCAAACCTCCACAACAACAGGCATATAACAACAACATGGCTACAAAAACTGCACCATCGTTAATGAACCTCAGAAAAGACCACGGTTAGCCGTATAAAACTGCACTGCGAGCATCTGCCTGGCTATTTCACTTATGCTACAAAAGTCAATCAAAACAACACAAATTATTATTTCATTTGATTTTGTTAACTTCTCCTTAACATTTTTGATTTGATTTAAATTAATACTTGGTGTCGAACAAACTGTTTACACACAATCAGGCTCAGAATGCTAGCCAATCATCATCAAAAAAGTCTATCAAAATAACACTAATAAATGGATCATTTCTTAACTTTTTAACATCTGCATAAAGATCTCACGTATGCTAGAAAAGTTAATCAAAATAGCAATAATTGGTTAATTTGATATTAGCTTCCCCTTTACATTTTTCATTTGTTGTAACTTCACATCTGTTTTCAAAAAGTAACATATAAAACAAATAAAGACAACATTTACACATGGTGAAGTTCAAGTTGTAGCCATTAGCTCTTTATTAAAAATCTACAATGAACATATGCCTGATGATTTCAGCTATGCCTCAAACGTATGTTACAACAACAGTAACACTTGGAGGCTAGGCTGAATTTTTTTTCAACTTCTCATTTGTTTGAATATTCCAATTGTTATAAAATAAACTATAAACCCAATGGACAAAATGATTAAACATGGTGAAGTTACAAGAAGCTAGCCATTAGCCATTTAGCAATGTGCTGCAACATTTATCTTAACCGTTCTCTCATGCTGGAAAGGTCTATCAAAACAAATCGGCAAATTTTGAAAATTGGTTCATTATCCCTTTTTTGCATATTCATATGTGATGTGGCGACTTAAAAACCCTCCTTATTGCTAGATAAAATAATTTGAATGGATTCTCCCAGCAACTTCTGATTCTGGTCCGGCATTTTTACATGTAAAAAACAGTTTTTTGTTAGAGCAATGGCTAAAAACATGGGGCAACACAAGCTTTTACATCTTTTAAATTATTCTTTATTCCTCTTTATGTGGTAACAAATGGAAAATCTTCTACTGATCATGAGAATAACCCATCTTTACCAAACTTAGGTAAGCTGCAAACTAGTTACCCCCCTTCAAAAAATACAGATACTGAACCAAAGTAAACAGCTGTACTGTGGCTATTTGAAATTTTAAATAACTTATGAAGTGCTTAATCAAAACATGTACACGCAGCTGTATAAAACTGTGAGGTAAACATCTAGGAGACCATTTCACCTATGCTCAAAATTAGGTTATAATTAGGTTTAAAGCAGTTATATATTTACTAGCACAAAGATTGCCTTTATCAGAGAAGTGTTTGCCTGTGTAGTATGCCTAAAAATGATTTAAAGGTCATTTCATGGAGCAATTTGTGGGTCAATTTTCTAATGGATTCATAAGTTGTGACTCAACCACTGCTGCATAGGCTGTATGTTTGTAACAGTTTAACACGTGCTTAGACAAAAAACATTGATATTTGTACAAAAGTTAAACATAGGACTCCTAAAAGTTGTGTTTTATTTACGCTTTCTGTTGAAACATAAAAGCTTTAATCATAAGTATGAGCTTGATGAATTCTTTCATTTACTTAACAACAATAATTTTTGCAGTTCCATACTTGAGGTATGTATACAGCTCTATTAACACATAAAATGACCTAGATCTGATTCCACCTTATCAATTACTCTTCTATATGAGAGTGGCTGTAGTCGAGTGGGAAAAGGTTAAGGCTTTTTATTTCATTTGTCTCTTTGTTTATTCAGAGGCTCCCCTCAGTTGGTCTGCAGGTACTGGTTGGACTGGTTAAGCTGTCAGAGGTGTAAACTACTGCTATCTAGTGGTGTGAGAATCCATTGCACTGCAGGCCAAGGTAGTTTCTCTGACCACACTCAAAACCAATACTTGTTTGAGAATAAACACTATTACAGTTGTTTCACTAATATAATTTTTATGGATAAAGAAATCCTACTTTCTTAGATTTCCTCTAAAGTTCTGAGTGAACTTATGTTTACATGTGTTTTTAAAGCAAAAGCATACACATATGAGAACATACTGGGCATGAAATCATAAGTAGGTGAAGGTTGATGATACAGATGCTCTAATTTCACCAGCTTTGATATTCCGAAGTAACAAGCGTGTTTGTAAAGGTTCCCGGAGCCGGACCAGCTGATCTGACAGAAGTACAGGAAGAAGCTGTAAAACACTATGGATTCATCAAGTATTTCTGGTGATGTTAAAATACTAATTTGTCACTTTGATTTGTTTTTAAGAACAGACTAAGAATGTGTGTGCCAGTGGAAAATATTATCTGTAAGTATAGCTCCATGAGACGGATTGACCGACTTAAACTGGGCTATATGACGAGTGACGTCAAATCATACAGCACCAAGATAATAGACTGTGGTCTCCTTTTATTCAGACACTATCTGATATTTTATTGATGTGAAAGCTCTATGTTTTATAGTTTGTTTGTCTGAAATTAGGCAGATCTAAAAGGAAAGTAGCTCGGGAGTTTTAAACAGCACAGCATTTTGATTGGTTGTTAGCAGAGGTGGGTAGAGTAGCTAGAATTTGTACTCAAGTAAACGTAGCACTATTTCAACATATGTTTACTCAAGTAAATGTACAAAGTAGTCATCCAAAAAATTACTCAAGTAAAAATTACTCAAGTAACAGTAAAAAAGTATTTGGTAAAAAGGCTACTCAAGTATTGAGTACTTGAGTACTTGTTTTGAGGTCATAATATATCATTTAATAATTTAAAATGATGTAATTGAACAAAAATATAAAGATTGATTCAAATAAATAGAAATATGTGATATAATTGTAAAGAAACATTTTTCCAAAAATAAAACAAATGAAACAAATACTTACAGTAGATAATATGTATGTATGTATATATATATATATATATATATATATATATATATATATATATACATATATATATATATATATATATACACCACTTAACCTCCAAATGACAGCCTCAGCAGACAGAAAATAATGTTAAAATGATGGAGCTTGTGTACAAACAAGAGGTCTCACTTTATCATGAACTAGTTACTACCCGCCTCTGGTTGTTAGTCTCCCTAAACCCGCCTGACTAAAGCTATTGGTGCAAGGAAGGGAACAACTTATCAGATAGTACAATGGGCAGTAAATATGGGTAAAAATATTCAAAGTAAATCAGTCTTTCATTTCTGTAGAGCAACATTACCCTAAATTGTTCGCAAAACATTAACCTGTGATTGAAACTAGTTCATTTGACAGGAAAACATGTTTTTAAAGCCACTAATCTTCTACTATATAGTATATGCTAATCAAAGATTATCTTCTTCAGTACGTCTCATGCAGTCCCAGGATCCTGTTGCTGCAAGACTGAATCACATCACTGTTTGCAGGACACTGAGCTGGCTCACAGGGTCAGAGTCTCCCCAAAGATATCTTGTTTGTTCTGAAGTTCGTTGGCCGAAGATCTGCCACATGTCTCCTAAGTATATCATGTTTGTTCAACAGGAAAAGCAACATACAGTTACTAATACAGTCACTAAGAGATTGACCTAATTATTATCATATCAGTAGCAGAATTTTTTGAAGACATAATTTCCTTTTATATGTTGATCCAAATGTTGGAGGAATTTGAATGCATATTCCAGACTGGGATATAAATATGTTACGCCATTTCTGATATTATTCTTCAAAATGGGAAAGATAAAAAAAAACTACCATTCAAATAAGGCAGATTTGTGTTGATCTGCATATTTGAATAAACCCCTGCAAGGAAACGGCTACACAGCTAAACTTGCTCATAAAATCAAAGAAAGAAATAAAAACTTTTAAAGCAACTAGAAGTGTGATGAAAAAATTGCAAAATAACCTGGAAGACTACAGTGAGATAGATGGGAGGAAACCTTTAATATTTTTTCCAAGAATTGTCTTTTTTTCTGTGAATATTCTCTGAAAGAGGAGTATAATTAGAGGGTTTTACACATCTTTATCAGCAGTGCCCATTTTTGAAGATGTTGCTGCATTTCGTGAAGAGCTCATTTCAAATGAAATTGAAAACTTTTTTTTAACCTCAACCTTTCAAACAGTTAAAGAGTCTACACCTTTTCTTGGAGCATGTTGTGCATTTTGTTTCACGAACTAACATGTTTTACTGCATGATACTGAGAGGTTTTGACCATTCTTGCAAACACTGGACTTCCTTTTTTATATTCAACTAAGGTTGATAAGTCTTTTCTTGGGTTTTATTTATTTTGGAAAGATCTGTTGAAAATGGGACCATTTTAGTCGAAATCTTGCCCCAAAAAGTTTGTTGTTGATGTTGATCATTCAGGCATCAATGGACATTGTTTAATCTTTCAGCCCCATTTTTATGTTGTTTAAAGATATATTTTCTATGTGCAAATCAACCAAACAATGTGCATGTTCATATCACGGATTCCAGGTTTCGGATTCATAAAATATTTTTCAAAAGTAGCCTACTTGACGAGATACGATATGTCTAATGGGTGAGATAGAGGCCTGTTCTCATCCATGCTACCTCTCTGTATTCTTCTCTTTCCTATAATTAATCATCACAGTACACCAAACTAAATAAATAAACTTTAACCACCTCATCCCTTGTATCCTCACATCTTGCAACCACCACCAGATCCCCACCCACTGTGACACCCCCACAGTACCCCCCCCCTGTCCTGTCCCTTCTCTTCCCTCTCCCCTCTCTATTCTCCAACTAAAGTGTGGCGGGGATGAATGATGAGGCAGTGTTTGGGTTAACGACAGAGACGGGGTGTTAAACCTGAAGTGTTTAATTAACCCCACAATGGGCCTGCCTGTCAGCCCGCACCCATTCCCTCTTGATTGAGACTTCACTCTCAGCACACATATGCATACATACACACACACACACGTCGGCAAGTGAGCACAAACCCGCAAGGTGCACATGCCCTCAGAGACACGCATCATGGCAGGTGCACACAAAGTGAAGGAGCACAAACCAGACTGGGTGGGGGGGCAGACAAGGGGAGGGGAGTAAAGTGATAATACTCCGCCACAAACGCAAGATTGCTTTTTTTTCCCTCCTTCTCCTTCTCTAAAGTCCATTTTCTGGGTCACTGCATTGCATTCATTACTGTCTTTGAAGACATTTAGCTGAGAAGGAATAATGCTTCTCTTTCACTCTGCACTGAGAGAGAGTGGAGAGTTGTGAGCACCAGAGTCAGGGCCAGGGGCCTGGGAGGGAGGAGGGTGGCGATGCGGTAATATAGGACATCTTTATCTGGTTTTAATTTCAGTCATAAATATTGAATGCTTTATTTGCTCATCTGCAGCTGCCTCCGCTATGTCAGGGTTTGTGTCTCTTGTCTTTTTTTATTTTCTAATCCACCCCCACCCCCAGTGCCCAACCCTTCTCTGCTAGCACACGCTATGTTTCTTATGCTGTAGCTCGGGGCCAAAGCAATAGGATTAGGTAACGATTTTCCCATTTTCAAATGAACTCTAAAATGGACTTCAACCGATTGAAATACTAAAAACCCAGCCTGCGGATTCTCCTCAGACGAAGTGAATATGAATAAAGCATGATTTAAAACTCTCCCGTTCCAGAGCTACATCAACAGACAAGGAGGATGGAGGCCATCGGCCGCTCTCTGATAGGCTGACACTGACATAGCGGGTTTTATGGGAATCATCTCATCCCCTGGGTGAATCGATAGGTGCCATATGACAGCGGCTCACCCATCAAGTGGTGCGGTGACTGGGTAGGGGTGCTGCTGGAAATTTGCTTAAAGCCTACACCAATTAACTTCAAAATGACAGATTCAGGCGGCCAATGAGCGAGGGCTTTGCATCCCCAACTCCATGGGTGCAGAATGGGAACCTCAGCTGTTAGACGGATGGTGGCGCCTCCTCCTTCTGCGTGTGTTTTCCCACACGCACACTTGTGTGAACGGCTGTGCGTTTGTGGGTGCATGCTGGAGAGCGTGCTGGTGAGTAAATCTGCAGCAATTCAGGCTCCTTAATGATGATGTCAATCTGTGAAAATGCACGCACACATTGGAGCTGTCAGGGCCTCATCAATCAGAGAGGGGTTTGTCAAAGGAGCTCGAGCCCAGATTAACGAGGCGGGGACAATGATGGCGACACATTTGCATAGAGAATTACCCTCATCTTTAGGAAAGTGATAGCGCCAAGAAGCAGAGGCGGACAATGGGGATGTTTGCAAGCACTGTTGCAGCATTTTCTAAACCAAACAAAATGCATTGATCTTGGTTTCTGTGTTTAATTTGAAGCGCAATTAGAACATTGATTTCAATATACAGTATTTTATAAGCTTTGACAAATAGGCTTTGCTGCTAGCATGCAAGCACACATACTGATTCCTTTTGCACTTTTTCACCAGCACATTGCTTTCCTGCCTAAATGAGACAGTGATGAATCAAGTGGGCTTTAGCTCACTTTTTATTAACTCCTCCAAGAATACACACCAAGTCCATCTTCACCAGCAGCTCCAGCGAGCGCTCCTCCCTCCCCGCCTCTCTCCATTGTCAGGCAGATGACACAATGGTTAAAGCTACATATTAACTCGGCCTGTTGTTCGGAAACGTTCGGCTCTTCTGCCATCTGCCTGGACGGGCTCCTCCTTCCCTGACAGTCAGGACAGTAAGGGTCAGGTCACCTGCGGGGAATGGGCTAGAGTAGGTTTGGTCTTAACGTTCAAGCTCCAGCATGTGTGTTTGTGTGGGGGTATGAAGCAGACAGTGAAAAGGAGAATTGTTTCTGCTGACCGTGCAGACATAGAGGAGATTTAATGACAAGTCTAGAAACAGAGAGTGTTTGTCAGCAGCAGATTTGCCTCCGCACCTGTTTCTGGGGAGAAGAAAGCCCTTGGTGTTTGTTTCATTGTGTTTGTCCTTTTTCGCCACCAAAGAGACGAGTGAAAGTGTGTGCAGCCCAGTGTTTGTGTGAGCTTGACGGCAGGGGGCCTTCCTCGCTTAGCCAGAGTTGGACAGTTAAGGTGTCACTGTCATGATGGAGAGGGTCCGCCTTCACAGGAGGCCAGCAGCTGCCAGGTTTTCAGCAGCTTGTGCCGACGACTCCCCCATAAGTTAGTGGTCAGAGGTTTGGGTTAATGTGTGGGGAAAAGGCTCAAAATGTCCAAATTTCAGGGTCAGACGTCAAAGGTGACAGGATGGAAGGTCACTCTCTCATTATTGGCCACTTAACTGAAAGTATGCACTCCAAATGTATTTTACTTGTAACCTTACAAGGTTAATTCACCCCCATTTTAAAAGACATTTCCATTGTTTCTCACATAACTACGGTTTTATTAAAATTATACTACTGTACAATTACTCGTGAATGTGTCTGAAAACTCTTTAATGGCATAAGATCTGCTTGTGCTGGAAATTCATTGTGTTTATACCCTGCCATATCAGCTTAATGATTTGTGCTAAATGTTTAGGGTTTCTTTCCTCACAATTTTTTTCAATTATAGCAGTAAACTAATAGCGTAAATAAGAACCAAGACAAACAGTTCATGCTTCTAGCAGATTTGGGTTTAAAGTTATCTTTTAATTTTTCCAATATGTTTCTTCTGACTGGAAGTAAGTTTTACATTCTTAAGTATCCTGACCAGAGTCCTGACCTGAACTTGATAGGGAATATGTGGTAGGAGCTAAAGATCTTAAATACTTGTAGCTCATTACCGAAGATAAATTGTCAAAATATTAGTAGACACATGAAATGCTGTTATTAGAAGAAAGGTTTTATTGCTGTTACTCCTATAAAGATTTTGACATTATTGAAAGAGGGGAACATAATTCTTAAAATGCTATTTTTCATTAAAATGTGATAAATAAAAAAACAGATAAGTACTCTACATGTTTCAAGATTATTAACTATTTTACAATGTTTCATTACCCTTTAAGAGATACCTGTCTGTTGTTGTACCAGAAACGAACTTCTGCCTACAGTATGAATAATTTTGAGCTTAATTGTTGCACAGTGGTATTGTCTATGAAAAGATATGTTATTTTAAAAGGTTTAAGTATTTTAAAACTTTGTCAACATGAAACAAATGCCTATTTTGTGATGAGGATCATATAGTTGCTGCTTTAATGCTATAAAATATATTTTCCTGATTTAATGGCATCGTTTTAATTGTCTTAGAAGTGTAATTTTGAGCTGCTGAAATGCGTTTGTCTTTAAAGCAGCTCAGGCTTTAATAGCTATAAATTACTTGTTCATATCTTCCTCCTCTTTTCTTGGCATAAACTCAAACTAGGTGTTACAGCTGCAGTGTCTGTGTGTGTATCTTAAAATTTGATCACACATGATGTGTGAGGTATTTAAAAATGAGGTCATAGGAAGCATAGGAATGCGCCTTTAGAAATCGCATTTTAATTTTATGACAACTCGAGTGATGTCTCCGGCTTCTGCAGGCTGCAAGAAAACGAGAGAGAGCAAGATTTTCTACTGATAACGTGAAGAGTGAAGATGCTCTGTTTAATCAAAGCTTTTAACCTCTGTCATAGAACATGGTGAACTTACAAATGTTTGCAGACTTTTTGGAAACTCAGTGTTAAGGTAAGAGTCTATATTCTCTGACTTATAGAGACACAGAATGATGCCATTGGGGGCATGTTATAGCTAATTTCAGGAAAAGGGGGTTTTACATGTTTTGTTCAACTGGTTGCATGTGAAAAAAGTAATGGAATCAATGTAGAAAAGACAAATTGTAAATGTAGCATAAAATAGTCAGTTTTTTCAAAATAGTGTCTCTTAATTCCACTCCTATGGTTTGCATAGTGAAAATAAGAGACAGGAGCTATATACTTCTGTTTGACTTTACGTGGTTTCCTTTTTACTATTGATGGAAACATAAGGCAATGCAGAAACGTTCTAATGTAGAAAGTATAACCCTCTCAAATCTCCCAATTAACCAACATGACTACAGAAAATTGGGAAAAATAACAAAGATGTAAGTAGAGGATTAAACATTATGCTGAATTACTACTGAAAGATAAAAAATGGAGACAAGCAGTAAAAAACTTCTTTTTAACTCAAAGAAAACCCCTGAGCTTTAAATCTACTTAGAGAACAGTGTTTCCACAAGCTGTATTTAAGGCCAGTAAATAAATAAATAGACTCATTAATCACCTCCAGATCAGAGAAGACACTTGAACACCCTGACAGTTGACTTGGCATCCCCCTTTTATTACACCGTCACAGACCAATAAACAGCCTCGCCAGCTCCACTCCACCAATCAAGCATCTGCCATCTGCAGGTCGTTAGGCATAACAGCGAATCAGATCCTTCACTCACATGGTGGAAGGGGGAAGCGGGCTCAGTGCCCGGACCACCCCTAATCTCACCAATGGGAATGCAGCTCTCCTTGTAATCCAATTAAAGGAGCGTAAGCGGTTTGTTAGACACTGCGTGTTAATGTAAGCACTATCCAATATACTCTGGGCTGATAACGGCGTGGCTGGGGAGACACTCTGGTCCAGGGAACATAGGAGTGGTATACAGCTGGAGGGGCTGCTGTGGTAATATCAGGATCAGCACATTTTTATGGTATTTGCTTTGGCCTTTTGGAGTCTCATTTGTACCATCTCAAATTGGGCTTGTGAAAGCAGGGTGATAACCACGCAGAGTGATAATCTGCTTACCTCGGCTTTTTCTCCTCATCAGACATGGTGATGCATGCGGAGATAGATGGAGAGATAAAGAGCGGGCGGAAGTGCCAACAAACCCATTAAATAGACACACAAGCAGGATTACATCTTGGATGTTTTGACAGTAAAAGTTTACTTGCGTACTAGGGATGGTCAGTAAAATGATTGTGAAGGAGTAGATGATGCTGACGATCTGCCAAAGCAGAGATTGAGGGGTTGTCTGTGGGTCCTATTCTCAGGTTTTATGATTTCTTTTATAAACTGGATCTAATTTTGTAGGGAGAAAACCATTATTTATACAAATGAAGACCATGGTAAAGTTTAGTAATAATATGTAGTTAATATTACTGTACTCTGGGGACTTATCGCCTTTCACCTAATGATTGCTTGAGATAAGCACCAACTCCCCATCATCTGTATGGAAAATGGATGTTTATAAATATTATTTTTAAATAAAATTAATATTAAAACTCTATTCTATTATCTCACTAAATGAAACCTGTTGTTAAATATTTCACCACAGATGCAAGCAGAAGGGAGTGAAAGTAAAGTAGGGATATTTCAATGACCAAAGGGAACCTGTGTTACATTTACTTGTATGTTTTACTGTAGAACTTGATATTTTTGTAGCACACTTTTTCCTTCCACTCAACTTTCCATCATTTAGTTTGCACGTAGCACTTTATGAACACCAGGGTTATTTTAAGCAATGATCTTTGCGGCTTACTCTCCTTGTAGGAGGATGTCAATGATAATTTGCTGAATTAACTGTCAAGTCAACAGTCTTCCCTATGATTGTGTAGGCTGTAACATTGGTATAATATCAACAAAATGTACCATTTCCATTCTTTTGTAGACTCAGATTTCTAGATATTTCTGCCAATTTTAAAACATTCTTCGGTGTGTTATTATTACCACCAGTTTTATTTGAATATCACTTTATACACAGCCATACGGCTGTGTATAAAGTGCTTTAACAGTAAGGGAAAAG
The DNA here is from genome assembly GCA_963556495.2 of Valencia hispanica. Taxonomy (NCBI): domain Eukaryota; kingdom Metazoa; phylum Chordata; class Actinopteri; order Cyprinodontiformes; family Valenciidae; genus Valencia; species Valencia hispanica. Next base: position 24,728,766 of record OY747703.1, read on the forward strand.
ATACATCAAATAAATACAAATAAAAAAGACACAAGAGCATTAAAAGGTTGAGAGCAGGTAACAAGAAATTAAGAGCAGAAAACCGACTAGCGGGTAAATTTCAAAAGCCAGAGAGAAATAATAGGTCTTTATCAAAGATTTAAAAACGGCTAAAGAGGACGCCTGCCTGACTGCAAGAGAGAGTTCCTTCCACAATTTATTAATAATAATAATAATTACAATCTAATTACCTTTAAAACTATATTAAGGTCAGTTACTATCACTGAGAAGGCAGTGCAAATAAAAATTTGGGGATATTTCAACCATCATATAGCACCAAGTTCTAAATGTTGCTGTGTGTTGAACTTCAAAACAGCACAAGTATAACTTTTTAAATATGTCTTTGCTCTCACATGCTGTTTAGCAGCTTCTGCTAGGTATGTTGAGTTCATCATTAGCATTACTAGTAAAAGTAAGTACAAGTGAGTAATCAAGTAATTGCACTACTTTAGTACATTTTTACTCAAGTAAAGTAAAAAGTATTCATCCAGAAAACTAGTCAAGTAGAAGTTGACATCAGATTTGAGTCTCACAAAACTGTGGGTATGCGTATTTCTGGTGAATCTTGGGCTAAAATATGTTTGTTCTTTGTTCAGTGCCAAGCATTGTTTTCAAAAAGCTACTCAAGTTAATGTGACCATTTACTGCCCATCTCTGGCTGGATGTAGCATCACAAAGGTCTGGATTGTCTACTTAACTTCCTACCTGCCTGATCCTAAGGGTCTGCTTATACTCAAAGGGACAGCCTACATAATGCAAGGTTTTTTGCTTGAATCAGTTTGATGACTTTATATTTGACATAGACAAGAAAGCACATGAAACTAAAACACAACTTCCTTAAAACTTTCACAGTACAAACCTAAATTGGCTATAATGCACTCTAAACTTCCAATAGCATATTTGAAATGTAATTAAAATATTGCCCTTCCTTTTTGTAAAAATAACACCACATTAACAATGATGGTGCTGATGATAGCATTTATGGTGAAGTTAAACTGATGGCCAGTGAAAGTGTTGCATGAATGGCACGAAGCTTATTCAGCAAAATGCAACTTATCGCAAACCTCAAGAGCTAAAGAAAAGTTTTACTGAAATTATCTGATACAAGAAAATAAACAAAGAGATGTAGATTGGTCCATTGAATATAAACTTCTAAAATACTTTTAAAAAACTAAGACTCACCCATTTTAATGTGTAGAGTAAGATGTTTCGCTAACTTTATTTTAAAGCAACTGTTATCATTGTAAAATAATTCTGTATGGCTTTGACTTGTCTATGTATTGTGCTTTTCCTATTCGTTTTAATCTTAGGTGGTCCTGATGCCACAAAATCATTGAAGATACAGTTCTTAGTGTGTTTTTACAAAAAGAACAAAGGTTTCATAAATCAGTGTCTTACAGAATCTCTGTACTATATGAAAAAAATCTAGCAGGTGCCTAACCAGTCTAAATATTTAACATTGTGAACTAGAGGTGGTCAAATGTCGTCCAGCCAAAAGAAAAATCCTGTAATAGTGGTTTCGCTGTACAGCGAATCAGAAGCTGTGAATCACACATACCAACCTTAGTGTTATTAGGCAGCAGAAATGTACAGCAATATTTTCTTTATAGTGCTTACACCACATAAAGGTGACTGTTTTGTCATGTTTGGTTTTGTTTGTCTTTTCCTGTGGCACCTCCTTGCATTGTGCGGCCCAGGGCACAAAGCCATATCCTCCATATCAAATCCAGCACTGCTGAAGACTGTCATGGATCTGTAGACTAAAATCATGATACAATAAATCTGGCAAATGAGCTCTGGAGTAGCATGGATGGTAAATCTTCCATCCATCCATCCATCATCTACACCGTCTAGCCAATGCAGGGTTGTTGGGGGGGCTGGTGCTCCAGCAATCATTGGGCGAGAGTTCACCCTGGACAGATCACCAGGCCAACGCAGGGTGAGGCAGAGACACACAGGACAAACAAACAACCATGCATGCATACATTCATATCTAAGGGCAACTGGGAAAGACCAAATAACCTAACAGTCATATTTTTGGACTGTGGGAGGAAGCCGGAGTACCTGGAGGGAACCCACACATGTACAGGGAGAACATGCAAACTCCATGCAGAAAGACTTGAACCCATCCTGAATGACAACAGTGCTACCAACTGTGCAGCCCGGATAGTAAATTTTCTTTGACCTAAATCCTCTGTCTTTTTTTTTTAATTTAATTGCTACTTCTTCACTGAGGGAAATTGTGCTAAATCTTGAGTGTGATAATACTGTAAAAAATATGGCATGACATAGACCATTGTCATTTCGCCCACCCCTAAAGTATAATTTACAGATCTTTGTGTGCAGGTTCCTTTATTGTATGCACTGATTGCTATTCAGCACCACTCTTTCTGTAAATGTACAACGCATCTAAATGGCATGTTCTAGCAGCATTTAATAACTGTAGACTTCCATCGTTTGCAGTCGTTGCAGATGTCGAGATGAGTGTTTTCTCACTTCCCCATTTCCTCGCACGTGAACACGCCGCAACTGACGTGGGGGAGACTTAATCATATCTCCTTTTTCCCCCCTCTTTCCCAGATGCACCGAATTGAACTTAATTAGATGCTACATCACCTCAGCGAGGGGCTGCATGGCAAATCTTATTAAGAAAAAGCACTGCGTTATTCCAACGCTCGCTGATTCCTTTACATCTTGGCATCTGTGGGAGAAAAAACCCCACTGAGGCGTATTCTCCAGCTCCTGTAACTAATGACGCCATTGCCCGGATCTGACAGTGAGCTGTGTCTGTATATTGTGCTTAATATCATAATAATAATGAGAGCAAATTAGAACAATCAATTTCCATGGCCGGTTGTTGATTGGAGGAGGAGGTGGAAGTGACAGGAGGTGATCCATCATCCTCGGCCAGTCGCATTAAGGAGAACGCGGTGGAGCAGGTGGGCTGGGCTGGAGTCCAGCCGCAGCCAATGAGAAGGAGCAGGAAGGGAGGAGGGGGGTCCATAACACCCAAATCAAGCACTAATGTAGCTGTGAAAAGGGTAAAACAGAGAGCAGAGGAGGAAAGAGAGGTGAGGGAATGACATCTATGAGATGTATGACTTATTTAAGTGGACTCTGGAGTGTGTGTCACATTTCTCTATTTAAATACATCCAGACTCTAACCTTTAAAGAAATCCCCCTTTTGTCAGGCTTTAATCACTCCATGTTGAGGTGGCACTCTCATTCCACAAGGGGTCACTAAAATCTCACTTCCTCACCCTCCCACTGAGAGAGCTCTGTCTGTTGAGCGTTCACCAGCTCAGTGAAGCATTCGGATCACAGAATCATGAGCCTTTAGTGACTGAATTTCCTGCCATCAGCTGCTGACCTTACAGAGAGCAAAAGGAGCAGATAATGGCTGCGATCAAAATTGTGTAAATAATGAGCGCAGCTGATGAGAGTCAGTTCACTTCATGGGTTTTAAGTGCTGTGACCCTACACACACAGCTCTTTTTTTCATTGAAACAGCAATGGAAATGTGATGGAACCAGAACAGAAGCACAAATAGAAGCAGAATGCAACCACAACAGAACACTGATGGAACGACAATGGAACCAGGCTAGGGTAACAACAGTGTTGACAAATAGACAACGGCAATAATAATAATAGTAAGAAGAAGAAGAAAAAATACATGCTTAAACACCAACATACACGTCAATGTTTAAACATATATAAACACAAATTCATTTGTGTTGGCTTCTGCATGCTTCTTTGAACATTGTGTAGCTGTGTAGTTGTGCCTATGCCAATGTACGACTAAAACAAGAGTTACTGTAAGGCTCGTCTTGGACTCATTCAACAATCCTCACTTTTATCACTCATTGTATTAAACAGATTTAGACCTTTTGTCAGCTTGTGTTGGCGTCTTTCTCACCCTGTTTCTCTCTTTCTGTCTCTAATCTTATTTCTGCTAAACGATGACATGGGGCGAGCATATTAGATTTCATCAGCAGCCATCAATCACAGCCACACTTAACACGATCAGCCCCCCAGTTTATTCAGAGAGAACAATAGGGGACAGGCACGTCCCGCCTGCAACAGAGTAAATGAGGAATTTAAATACTGCACAAGAGACTCCTCAGGCTCGGAGGGGTCTGACTGATTAAAGGCCGCAATATCTGCTTTTCTCGGCAGATGATCTGTCAAGTGGATGCAAGAGGAGGTTTATTGAAATAATAGGCTGCTAATGTGAGGTTATTCTGACCCAGCAGCTCGAACACACCAGGGAGACTTGTCCATTGTAATGAACACATTCCCATGAAACAGAGACACGTGAAAAATCCACACACAAAGCTACTCTGAACGTCCCCCCCCCCTCCCCCCGCTGTCTACTATTGATGGGTAATTAATCAAATGACACCTTATTCACTGCTGAGAGGAAATTAAATCATGTAGTTCCAGATCCTGATTATGATCTTAAGATGTCCCTCTTGTAAGTTATGGAAAAATTATGTTCATGCAGCTAACATCCCTGAATCCTTCGATGGATTTTCAGCCTACTCAGGCTATGAAGATGGTCACCAAGATTGCAAGTTATGTGTGAGTGAGGGAACCAGATGAATGGAAAAAAAAAAACAGTCCAAAAATCTCAAAACATTAGTTTGGCTAAAAATTCTTCCTCTACATTAATGTATTATGGATTTCAAAATGTTCAATGTTGTACATTTTTGACCTGGAGTCCAGTCCAGGTGGGAGATAAAGTCATTCAGTAAGTTCTGAGTCTGTCCAGATTCTTCTCCAAGTGGGATATGCACAGAAAACTTCCAATGGTAGGTATAAAGCAGTTACGAAACTCCTAGATCAAAGACTAGATCTACCTTACATTCTTAATGTGGAGGAGCCCAGATGATGGGGCGTCTTCCCTATCTCAGTAATAGTGATATCTGAGTGAACCCACCGTTCACAGAACAAACTAATTGCAGCTACTTGTTTACAAGGTCTTGTTCTTGTAGGCATGATTCAATTCCCAAGACCTTAGGAAAGCGGCAAGATTTTTAGCCGAGCCAAACCCTATAGATGCTCATGGGGATCACATATTTTGGAAAGCACAAAAAACACAACAAACTATTTCTGATGAAAGATTATTGACTATAGTTTCTGAATTTGTGGACTTGACTGCATTTTCAGTGGCAGGAGCAATCAGAAAAAGAATAATGGAAATACAGTAATAAAGTTTTCCATATCTGCCTATTCTCAGGGAGGTATTTGTCTGTGTCTGAAACCATCCATCCATCCATGTAGCAAACCTGAACAACACAGTGATCTACTCTAGCTTATTCCGGGGTATCTTAAGGTGTTCACAGCTTGTATAATTTAGATATGCTCCAGAATCTACTCCACTTCAGGGACATGAGCCACAAAAACCTCTACAGGGAGGGGCCCAGCAGGCCTCATGATCAGTTGCTCAAATTACCTTAGCTAACACTTCTCATTGTGGAGGAGCAAGGGCTCTACTCTGAGCTTTCCCTTTGATGCCAGAGTTTCCTTATTATGTTTCTGGGATCTCTTTATAATAATGATTTAAATCTCATAATTGTAGATTAAGATTAAGATTTTGTGCAGTTTACACTCAATACGTCTTTTCTAAAAAGGTATTTAACAATTAGGTATTTAACTTTGACTTAAAAACACAGAATAACATGCCTGCCTGATACCTGGTGATGGATTGTTCCGTAGTTTTTTTACATCCTAAGTGACAGGATTGATCTGATTTTTGTTATATTCCTCAGATCGAAAAAAGACGGGTCTAGTGACCTTCTTTAGAGAGATGTTGTGATCTTTATCTAATGACCGTAGGAGGTCAGAACACAGACAAAAGGATAAATAAAGCGCAGCCCAGCTCTTTTTTGTAACACCACAGACAGGATTGGCACAATCATCAATGCAGATGAAAACCCCACCCACCTATCCATTTAGCGCTCCATCCTAACATCACTCATTAACAAGGAACCAACCTACTTAAACTCATCCTGTTCAGACAGACTCTCTCATCCTTAACCAGAAGGGAGCAATCCACCCATTAAGAATCATGGCTTCAGACCTAGAGGAGCTGAATGACTTACAGATCCCAATATCATCAATAAATCAATCAAAACGGAACATTTTTGTATTTTTTGTCCCTGGATTTATTTTAACCATTGTGCTGCAGCAGGGAAGCAAGTCATGAAGGAAGTGATGTTAACATTCAGCACAACAAGGAAGAAAAGGGTAGAGGGCTCACAAATGAATTTGTTGAATTAAAACCTTATTGATCAGTCTTTAAAACCTAGGTTGATTCATTATGATCACATGAGGTTGCATGTTATGATGATCATCTAATTATCACTCTATTGTTCACCATATCTTTAAAGAACGATTTAAGGCATTCAAGTCCAATTCTCACACAGATTCAGTGACTTTATTCCCATCAAAATGGTTTCCAGTTACAGCTGAGAGCTGTCTCTACCGAAACATCTCTCATCAGCTCCTCTGTGTTACCTACTGATGTTTATTTGAGAAGTTATCCTGAGGATATGTACAAGAAATGCAAAAGCCCACTCAGAGTTTACAGAAGGCAGAACTTTTTTATGCCGGGACCTTTGTACCTTTGTCAAGGAAATGCCTAATTAGGCTTGAGGATCTGATGTCATGTGAAAACCATGAAACCAGAACAATGCATTTATTTCTTAGTGAAGAGAAGGGGCTGCTCCCAGAAGACATGGAAAGGACAAAGTGATGATTAAATCTAAAATCCACACTATTATCGGATAATACATAATAATAATTACATACCAAGAAGGTGAAGTGTAATTAATTAATAAACAAAGTAAAATTTACATAGGATAGAGAAGGAAAAAGTACTCTGATAATCACAACTGATGATGATGATGATTACATGGCATTAGACATGCTCTTCATGAAGGCAAAAAATAAAGAAGCATTTTAAATCACCTGAAAGTCTTTGAACGCACTGCTCCTTCTTAGACTTCCAAATAAATGTATTATTTTCCCAGTAACTACTACTCCATCTGAACTAAAGTATTCCCAGCCCGATCACCATATCTGCTGCACTTGTGTCTGTCTGTGATGTGTGGAGTTTGCATGTGTTTCCCATTCATGCAAGGGGTTTCCCAGGATACCCCTGCCTTTGGCCAAAGTCTAAAACCATTGCTCTTAGGTGTGTGTGGCCGGTTGTGTATTAGTTTAGAGTGATATTCCTCTGTTTGGGCCTGAGATGGAGTGACAAACTGTCAAAAGATGTATATTAATTTTTTCCTATTGACCTGTCAAGATGGTCACCTTGCAATGATTAAATGGGAATGGAAAATTCTCTTGTTGATTAAACAAATTATTAGTTTGATCCTCCTCCATTAAAAAGTAATCAAAATGTCCCCCTAAATTCCAAGATTTGGTGTGTTTGTTGAGGAACTTTTATTTAGACATCAACAAGTTTTGACAATCCCAATCCCTGTCAAATTAAAAGGTTCCAGTATGGGGACCCACATGGTCCCATCTGAAGTTGTATTGTGTTAAAAGGCTGCTTCCCCAGTGTTGAAGCAACGTCAGTTTTCCACCGCATAATTGATGTTTTACACTCAAACAGTGTGACCTTACAGCTACCTTAAAGAAAACTCATGTGACTCCAGCCTTTTGAATTTCACAGTCAGGACCTCAGTTAAGCTTGTTGAGTCACAGACAGTAGCACCTGTCTGAGTGTCGTTTATGGGAGGACCCTGCATTAAGAAATATGGTAGAAAGCTAGATAGAGGCACCAGGAAGTAAAAAATAGTGTCTGAGAGGGAGCACCATTACTGGTACATTGCATCTGATATCTCAGCAACAAAATCTGTCGAAAACTGGAATGAGCCACTTTTGGAAATACCCCTCACCAAACGTGTTGCAATTGTTGGTTTCTCATGTTGAGCTTCATACACCTGTTAAGTTAAAACCAAAACAACTGCCCAAATAAACCCTCCGATTGAGGTATTCACACTGTCGGATGATCAGTTAATTAATGTTATTTAATAACAGCACCTGGTTTCCACTTACCCTCCTAATCCTGTGGGATTACGCATGCAAATGCAAAAGTCAGATGGAAAGAACCTGAATTCACACTGACAAGCAGATTGATTAGAACCAAGCAAATGTTTATTCAGCAAAATACATTTGCTTTTATACAACCAGGGGGAGTAATTATCTAAATGAACACCAGGTGTGGCGATAGACAACAACAACCAGGTGTGAGAGGAGAGCAAGAAAAACTAAGAGAACCACCTGAGAAAACACTGAAAAGACCAAAGGATAGGATCAGGATAAAACCATGAGAACTAAAATTATCACAAGAAACGTTGAACTCGTAACTATAAAACCCCACAATTGTGAAGAAAACCCAAAGATCACGTCAAATACAGTTTAGTGTGTAGCGTTCACCTGAGATTCTTTTTTAATCACACCTTGCTAAGAAGTGAAGTGAAAGATGTTTTGATCATGACTGTGTGTTTTGAAGTCACGTGTTTAAATCCGAATGAAAAACCTCCCACTGTTATGCAGTGCAAGACTCATACTTGAAGCATTGACTGTAGCCAAAATTCCCTCAGAGTGAGGAGCAGGAACAAATAAATACAGAGCTCATCAGACAGGTGATATACTGTTGGTTCATTTAAGTTGGTTTAGTCTTAGGTGAAGAGAAATATTAAGGTGAAGAAAACCAAAAATGTAGATGTACTGTAACATTTAATTCAGTATTTTGTCTGGGGATTTTGTGAAATCATGAAACATTGGAGTGGTGTCATGGAAATTATAGGTAAAACAGGGTCTTCTTACTTTTACTATGAATAAAGGTCATTCATGTTCGTGGGGTTATCTTCTATCAGCTATTATGAAGGGCGTAGAATTAGCATGGACGGAAGGGACATGTCCCCACCAAAATCCAGTATTTATTGAATTGTCCCCACCAATAATTTGATCTCCTCGAGAAAAGAAAAACAAACCTGATAGATGGCAAATAAAGAGAAAGAAAAATACAGATCTGTCAACGTCTCATTCACCTAGAGGTGCAGGAAGACTTTAATTACGTTTTCTACTGGTGTCCTACCTCTCGTAACATATATGGCCAATGTGATTGGCTGTGCCTTTCCCTGCTGTCAGGTGAGACTCTGCAGCTATGTTTTGTTGTTAGCAGCGCCAAAACTGCAAGGAGAACTTTCTAGTCCGCGAGAGGACTCAGGTGCAATGTGGGTGACACGCGTGTCAAAAGAAAGTAAGTGTCATGTTTGGTGTTAAAGAGGACCCAAATGCAGCAAAGTAAAGCAAAAGTGATTTAATTACAACAAAAAAACAAGGAATATGAACTTACAAACTCAGGAGGATCAAGAAATGCAGCAACGGGGAAAAACAGGACCAGGCAGGAAAGTTTGACGGGCGACAGATAAGGCAGGAACCAGGCAGGGAAGAATAACGACAAACCAGCGAGTAGTGACTATCAGAGGAAGGCTTAAGTATACTAAGGGGGTGTGTAAGCGGCAGGGAGACGGCTAAAGGCTAATTAGGAGAAGCAGTTGCAGGTGAGAGGGAGAGAGCAGGTGGAAACAATCAGTAGCTGGGACAGAAGGCAGAATGGCTAGGGAAACTGAGAGGAAGACCAAGAGCAAAACATAAGGATTAGACAGAGGACTGTACTAAAGCGGAATAAGGACTAACTATAAACCTAAGAGAAACTGGAGAGCATTAGAGTGAAGAAAACAGAACTGAGGAAATAAACCTTCAAGGAAGAATTCTTTAAAGAGGGACTAGAAAGATGGCTTTAGAAAATAATGGTTTTCAGCGCCTTTTGAAAAACAAAATAAAACTCAACTGGCTTTCAATTTTTACACCTGTTATTACACCACAGTGTATATTATATTAAAACGTCAGAAGGATAAATACCAATTTGAAGGATTATTTATTGTCCCCACCAATTTTAAAAACAAACCTATGCCCTTGGCAAATATAGCCAAATTTACCAATGTTTTTAAGCAGGCCAATGAATCACGAATCCTCGATGATGCCTTCATGACATATTGTTATTGGCTCGCACAGCAATGAATGGAGAGCATAGAAGTGGGGTTGATCTTTTATAAAATGCACAAACAAAGTATCTGCTTCTCTAGTTTTTTAAGGTTTCCACCAGACCAGATAAAAGAACCAGGTAGTAAGAGTTAAATAAGGAAGCACATGTCTCCTCATAATGGGGTGAGAGGGAGACCACTCTGCCCAGAGACTTACAAAAAGAAGAGTCAAATGCGAGTCTCAAAATCACCATCATAAAACCAACAGTACTAAAATAGTCGGAGGTTGGTACTGTGATGATCCCATCACAAGGGGACTCCAACAGCAGATTTTTCTGGGGCTTTAGCCCCGGATGTTTTAAGTCTGTTGTTTCACTCACCAGCCACAGGCTCACCGCTCCCTCAATCTCTCACAACAGCCGGCTGTGCTCTACTCTGACCAGCGCTACCGCTGACTTGACTCGGTGTCAGGTGTCAGTCATCTATGACAAGCCATCAGTTTCAAAAATCAGGTGTGTATTAATGCCTTATTAAGTTATAAACGCCCAAGTCGTATGTTAACGCCTTGCCATACCATGGCTTGCCATAGTCAGTATGTCGCTACCGTGGGCACATGGCCACTCCCCTCTCCTAACAGGCCGCTCTGTACAAAGGCAAGCACAGAAAACTGCATAGCGACAAACCAGAAAATATATCGCGATTAGCAACCTTTCTAAGACTAACAGAAATCAATGGATCACGGAAAAATTATGAAATGAAATGTTGCAACTCCTTACCTGTTCCTAGAGAGAGGCCAAGGGTAAGAATTTATCTTTGTAAAAGGAAGTGGTTTACAAAGGCAAACGCTGGGTTTCTATTGATTAATATGAAATATTCACATATTATAGCACTGACCATTTCTTTAACTCACGTTACTCCTGCAGACAGTGTTCCCCATTTGAGAACTGCTGCTTTAGACAGGAAGGCTGAATGCTTCCATTGTTGTTGATATTGTTGATTTAGTTTTATTGTCCGCTTGTTTGTATTACATTATTGTATTACTATAAGGGTGACTTGTTTTCTGTTGGTTTGTTGCACACTTAGATTTGATTTAATAATTTTTTAGAAGGAAGCAAAGATGAGCGACAGACAGAGAAGGAGCCAGCAGCAGCAGAGCTGTTCCAATCAAACATGGACATTGGTCAAAGTTATTTAAGTAGAATTCTTTTGTGCTATGGATCGCTAATCAAGTAAACACTTTTGTAACACTCATAAAGCATCCTGACGTGATGTAGCCCTGTTATTTACATAAGAATATTTAGTTTGTGTTTTGTGTTATTAATTTACAATAATAATACTTTGCACACTTAATTCTGATGTCATGATTTCGCAGAGGGTAGGAGAGATGACCTAAAGAGAGAAGCTGTAGCTGCAGCTACGGCTACAGTAGAAGCACCAGCATCATCATTAGGCACGTGAACTGGTAACATATAAATATTCTAACATTGTGTTATGGATAATTAATAAGAAAATGTTCTTTAATTCGAACTATCATTAAACCTACTAAAATACAGATAGAAGCTAATTCACAACGGATCAATAACAGTGCATCATTGAAGACAATAAACAAAATAAGGTAAAGCTTTGCTTTACCTTATTTGCTCATTTCCCATTTTGGCATTATTGACAGAGCCAAACAGACTATCCAAGACAGAACCAATGATGAGAAAGAGAAGAGGAGAGACAACAGCTAGAGATAAAGATAGAGAGAGACAGCAAGAGGGGAATAGTGTATGAATGATAGTATGTGCACGGTGTTTGTGAGCAATCTAAGCCTAAATAAAAAAATTGGGGGAGTTCACTGGTGGAAGAAGAGAGATGGAAAAAGCAAAGGGACATTCAAGTAAAGAAGAGAAAAGGGAGACCAACAAGCAAGTGAAGGAAGATTAATTGAACTAAATTATTGTTTGGTTTTGCTGTTTTCAGGTGTATTTTTCCAAAACACAAAATACTGAACATTAAACATTAAATTGAACATTAGATATAAAATTATAAGCCATTGCATATTAGATGACACGTTACACTGTTTTGACATGCATGCATTGAAAATAAATTATAATTTAGGCACCTCACTATGTATGCTGTAGTCTATAATCTATTGTAACACTCTTTTTGATTTTGATTTTTTTTTACAAAAATATCACATCTTGTCTGGGCTAAGCCCAGGTACTCCTCAAAGGCTGGAGACGCCCGTGGGTTTCTCTATTTGTTTTTTTTGTTTTTTTTTTCAGGTTGGTAGGTCCCATTAGGAGCATTAGATGCACCTGTGCTCCTGCTCCTTTAAAAGGCTGCTCCTGCTTGCTGTGGTCACTCTTTGTTTTAGTTATATGCTAATTCACACAGTAACCCACTTTAATTTGACTCTCAGTCCATAAGTTGCTAATTGACCCTTTTGACAGGTTCTTCCACATCTTTTCTTGGCGATTCTCCTGCCTAAATGTTTATTAAAACCAAACCTATTCAGTCATTGGCAGTTTGCTATCTGTTGTGTGCTCTTTAGGATGACCCACAGGGCTCATGTGATCTCTAATGAGCCGGATCCGGTGGAACCAATTCATGGCTGGTTTGGGAATGGATCAGGAGTTTAATAATAGGTTGGCTAATTCCGCCCATCATTGAGATGCGCCTCCTCTGTGCCACATGAGCAATGGGAGGAATCTACAAATGGGACACGGAGTGAGGAGTTTTCACAAGTTTCTTGGATGAGCTGCTCCTCATCTCCATCAAGCTGATTATACCAGGGGAAGAATTATTCATGACATAAATGGCGGAGGAGTTATTAAAGGAAAATGCTGCAAAAATCAGTGGGGTGAGTTTACACTTAGTTTTTGAACAATATAAGGAGTTTATTGTGGGACAGTGGCTATACCATTTTGTTTGAGAGGAACATTAAAATCAAAACTTTTTAAGTTTTAAAGTTGTTGTTTTTTTTGTTTTTTTTTTGCCCAGTGCCCAGTGGTCTGACTAAAGCAAGGGGTTGAGCATTAAACATACAATATGATCTACTAGAGCTGATGCTGACTGGCCATCTGTGTCTGCTCTGAACTATTTTCAAGTCTCTAAACTTCCTCCATTTCTAACTAAATTAGATTTATTTGAAGAACTGAGCAGCTATTGTTCTCTCAGCCTACTTTTCAACCATTCGAGCTCCTACTGGTGTCATACCGCCCCATCTAAAGGCATGGGCATTTAAGAATTTAAAAAAACCTTACAGATCTTGAGCTGTTTTATATTTTTTTCTAAAATCCAAAGATAGCGTCACATGTGACTTTTGGCTCTGTGAGATTTGGTACTTAATTTTTAGGCTGCATGTTAATGAGATCTAAGCAAACTTTCAAAGTATTATTGTGATCTTTTATAATGGTTTGTTTCACAGAAATAACCCAAAGTTGTTGGGGGGGGGGGGTTCACACATTAGTGATAGTTAAAATCCATTGCTTGTTTGACAGTGTCAGATGATGCAGTAAAATTTCTCCCCAAGTTGGAAATTCTGCAGTACATGTCACAGTTTGCTTTTTCTTATTGGTCATTTGTTCTCCTCTCTTCAGCATCTCACATGGTCACTGCTGGCGGTGGCGTTTCTGGCCTCATTTGGCAGCTCGATGCTCTACGGCTTCAATTTAGCCGTCGTCAACTCACCTGCAGAGGTTGGTTTCAGCAGCTTCTGTATCGTCCCTCTAACAGTCAAAACTTTCACTGGACAGAATGGTTTTCAAAAAAGAGGGACACATTTTTTCTTGCAGAAAACAGGACGAGATATTTGTCTAAACAAGTGAACTTAAAAAAAGTAAAATTGTATGGCTTTCTTTTGATACCCAAACTATGGTTTCAGATCCTTCTTTCTGTTCATAGAAATCACACTTAATTTGATAATTTTACTGACATTTTAATTCATTCTTTAGCTTATTGCAAAGCGGAAAAAATACAAGCTTTGACTTTTTTCGTTTTGAATTTAAAAAACAATCTGGCCTCATCATTTTCTGACCAAAGACTTTGACCAGTGGTTTTGACATGACATGACATGACATGTTTTAACTGGTCCTTGTAATCTAATGAAAATATATTATTATGCTAATTGTGTGTACTACATTTTGTCACGTGCTTCTCATGTGGGTCTGTGCATCACCTTCAGCGTGTCATTGATGGTCCTCAGTTCCTAATCCATCATTTGTTCTGTTCTGCTCCTTCGCTGTTGAATTTGCTGCGGTGCAGTGACTAAGCTGTGAACATTCCTGTTTTGACATGGATAACCCCATTCTGAAGCGGGACTGGTTTCCCCAGCTCTGTTTCATGCTTGGTCTATTGGCATTAACTTAACGTGGAGCTTTCTGCATGGCCTTCCTTCACTTAAGAACAATAGAGATGCAATGAACACTTTGTATCTGCTGGGAAACCAATTTGAAAGGGATCTTATGTGACTCTATGTTGATTCTTTTAATGCAACAATGTTTGTAAGGTTTGCTAATGTCGGATCATGTGGGGCTTCAATGTCTTACACAAGCCAAGGAACCAGTTGTGGCAACAAAAGACAATACAATCCACCATAAGAAACAAATGTCCCTCATTAAACTGAACATATTTGGTGACTTCTTACTTTGGTCACCTTTAAGTATATTTTTTTAAGTATATTTAAATATTATCCAGAAAACAGAAGCTGAGAGGGCATTAAAGAGACACAAATACAGAAGCAGAAGATTAGATGTATGTTCTGTGAGAAAAAACAAAAAGAACGAACAGCAGTAAAAGCAAACAAGACACAAATTGAGTGTAAAAATAGATGGTAGATGAGAAGTGATCAATAAGTCTTTGATTAAACACTAGACAGCAAACTATAAGCTAACAAAAGTAGATTGGGTGTCCGCCTTGTTGACAAAAACGGGAAGCTGGTTCCATATGAATCGCTTGTTCAGAGCTTTTTATGTAAGAAGAAGGGCGAATCTTTTGTTAGAAGAACTATAAATGATGTGGATTTAACAGGAAGCCAATGGAGAAAGGCTAACTTTTGAGAATTGTAAAGTCTACATTTAAAACCTGACCAAATGTAAAACTCTGAGGTACTTTAAAAGGATGATGCCACCAGTAATAAGAGATTGCTGTTTAGCTTATTTTTTTATTTTTTTTTTTGCTTTACTACTTCATCAAGGCAGCATGAAGCCTGGTGTAGACTGAACAGAACACATGCTATATACCACATGTTAAAGGTGCACATATAATTAACAAATCCCCCATCTACAAATCTAATGATTTGTCTTTCTACTTAAGAGTTTATAGTTATGTTGTATAAATGAATTACATCTCTAAAGTAAGATTAAATAGTTTCATTTCTCTTCAGTGCAGTTTAAGCCTCTTTGTCATCTAAATCAGAATAAAATCTCAGGAATGCCGGGGGGCATCATAATAAATTTTAGTCAGGCTGAAAGACTCAAGAGTTCTTCACATTGACGTCAACCTGAATTTGGTAGGGTTGGTTTTCGAAATGAAACTGATTTGTGCTCAAGATGTGTGCTCATTTCTTTAAAATGGCAGCTTAAAACTGTGCATTCTTTTGTTTCAGTGTTGTTTGAAGTATGTAAAAAAAATGATTTCTCTTCCACCAGTACATCAAAGCCTTCTACAATGAGACGCTAACTGAGCGCCATCACTGGACTCCAGATGAGCATTTCTTAAAAATCTTATACTCCCTCACTGTGTCCATCTTTGCCATCGG
Organism: Valencia hispanica; assembly: GCA_963556495.2. Taxonomy (NCBI): domain Eukaryota; kingdom Metazoa; phylum Chordata; class Actinopteri; order Cyprinodontiformes; family Valenciidae; genus Valencia; species Valencia hispanica. Next base: position 24,744,618 of record OY747703.1, read on the forward strand.
TGGGATGATGGGTGCGCTGCTGGTGGGCAGACTTGTCACTAAATATGGAAGGTGAGAGTGGGTATAGATGAATACTTGCCTGTCGTTTGTAAAATGACTCTTTCTTGTGTTTCTGATCATTGAAAACCTCCAAAGATTTAAGAACGATGAGCTCTGACTGCTGATGTGTATGAACAGGAAAGGGACTCTGGTGAGGTCCACCATGCTGGTGTTTATTGGAGGGTCTTTGATGGGCTTCAGCAGATGGTTCAGGAATCCCATTATGGTCATCGCAGGGCGCTTCATCACAGGAGTTCATTCAGGTATTTCTGAATATTTGTTCATACATGTTTGCTTCAGTTTTCACATGAAACTCATGAAAATGTACAATTAAACCTAAATCATAGTTTATACTTCGGTCTGCGGAGGTCCGGAGACACGCAGCGCCATTATCTGTCGAAGCAAGCGCTCTCCGTCACTCACGCAAGGGCGCACGAAGTAGAGCCCAATTTTTTAACTATTCGTCGAATGCAACGGAGAGTGCACGTCTATGATTGGTCAGGCCAACATCAGCCCCAGATCATTTCACCAGAACGGTGCTCTATAGTCGATGTAATTAGTAATCAATGCAGCGTTTGGGCACTAGATGCTTTTTATCGTAAGGCCACTTTATCTAATATGGCTCTTTTGTGATTTTGAACACCAGTAGGTATAGAAAACAGACTGTTGGGTTTGTTTGTTTACATGTGTTAGAGTATTCAATGAGCTGCATTCCTAGTAAAATGCTTTCCAGCTCAATCAAAACTCACTCTCTGTCGGCCATTGCTCGAGTGGATGTGCCTTTACAAGCTGAAGTAAATAAACTGTTGTTGACCAGAGACGTCACCGCAGTCGTAGGCAGACCCACAAGGAAAGGTCTGCATCCCCTGCTGTCCTGGCAAAGAATTTCTTGCCAATGCCGACACACCAACTAAGAAGTATAAAAGAAAACGTCTCCGTCAATACGTATGCGTGTGGGTGCAAGCTTGCTGATAGAGAAGTATAAACTAGGCTTAACACACTTTGCCATCAACAGTTTTTGTTTTGTTGAATCCTGCTTCTCAGGCCCTTAAGATTATTTACAAAAGGCACTTCATGAGGGTTAAAAGTGCTGAATTAATGGTTTTGCGCAAGGTGAAAAAATAGAAGAATCATGAAGTCGAGGGATCTCTGTGTAGAGACAAAAACATGAACTTTTGCTGCATATTGAAGTTCATACAGGTAACGTATCCTGTTTTATTTTTAACTGGGAAACAAACAATACCAATACAGCTAAACTTTAATCGTGTGTTGTTGACTTGGACTTAAAAGCAGGCAGAAGACAGAATTATAGTGGAAAGGAAAAGGACTTTCAGTTAAGGGCACGAGGCATTACGGGAGCTGACGGAAGAGCAAACCAGGGGCTCATAGATGATGGCATCGGGAGGATCCAACAATGACTGAAACAGTCTGAAGAGTATATCCAGTAATGTGAAAAAATATGACATTAAATATCAAAAAAAAATTACGTATTGATGCCTCTACGTCTAAAGAAACTTTGCCTTACTTTCACTCCTACCTGGTCATGTCTGAAGGTTTTTTTTGCAGGTGCTTCCTGTTTCATGTCACCTGACAGCATGTCAAAGGACTAAAGATCTGGGCCAAAGGCAATCACTTTAATATCAGCTGTAGAAAGAACCTGATGCAGGTCTCATGATGACGTTTTGGAGGTTTTGGAGACTCCTTTTTGTTTTTTGGATCCCCAGACCTGGGTAGATGGTGACAAAGTTTTTCCAATGTCCTCTACTTGCAGACAGTTTTCTGAACAGTGGAATAGCTAATTTCAAACAGTTTAAAGACAGCTTTCTATCCTGAATGCTTTAGGCAGGTTTTTTGATCTCACCATGGTGTTCACTCTCCCTCTAACAATGAGCAGCACATCAAACTAAATGTCTGCATGATGATTGCTCTCCTCGTGTGCAAGTGGTGTAATTTATTGGTGTGATTGTTTTGTTTTTTCCAGGGATCTCTCTCAGCGTAGTCCCAATGTACCTTGGAGAGATCGCCCCCAAGAACCTACGTGGGTTTCTGGGCCTTGTTCCCAGTATCCACATCTGTCTGGGAGTCTTCATTGCTCAGGTTCTTGGGCTCTCTGAACTGCTGGGAAAGGTACCGAGCTTTGTGCACCGTGGCTTGATTAACTTGTCTTATTATTCTTATTCCTATTATTATTATTAGGAGTAGAAAACAATTTCCTATTTTAAAAACTGATAGGGATTAAATATAATGTAAAGAAAACTTCTAGATAGTTATCTGGTAAATGGACTGAATTTATATAGCACCGTTTCAGTCATACTGGCCACTCAGAGCACTTTACACTACAGATACACCCATTTACAGTCACAAACCCACACACATAAACTGATACAGAGATCAGTGGGCAACTTAACCCCAAGTTCCTCCTTGGGGAAGGAAATTAACCCAAAGTTCCTCCAAGTTCCTCCCTGATAGGAGGAAGCTGGAATTGGACCTACACCCTTCTGACTGCAAGATGACTAATACCACTCAGGCTGTTTCATGATCTCAGTAGCGTGTTTATGACACCTGGTCTCAAAGATCTCAGCAAAGTTAAAAAACAACTAAATTCAGTGTTAAGGAAAGTATGACCAAACTCTGCTCTTGATATTGAGGCACAGGGGTTTTTGCTCCGCTCCTTTCTTGTCTATTTTGTCACAGTTCTAAAGCCATTGGTGTCATACCTGCACAAGAGTATTTCCTCACAATTGCAAGTTATCCTTTTAATTATGAGAGATTTTTGTCTTTTCACCATCAGTTTCTGTCTTGCTGGAGAGAGGGAAACTATTAGGACATTTATCAGCCTAAATGTCTTTAAGGATGCAGATGAAGAGGCTTCTGTGGCAGAAGAGAGAGAATGAGGGGAAAAAAATCCATCAACATAAGAGTTCCAAGATGAAAACCGCCACTGACCAAAAATAACTCAAAGGAATGTTTCAATTTCCTGAAAAAATATCTTGTTGGTCCCCATCCCTTTATTGAAAATAGTCTGACTGTTGAGACTAAAGTGGAACCTTCTGGCAGCTGTATATACTGTAATATCTGGCGTAAAACTAATACAGCAGCTCAGGAAAGAGCAAGCACCTGCAGTCTAACGTGATGATGGTACTGTGATGATTTGGGGCTGCTTTGCTGCAACAGTACGAGGACGACTTGAAGGTACCATAAATCTGTTCTCTACCAGATAATTAGAATGGGGAATGTCAGGCTAACAGTCTTTGACGTTAAGCTTAAAAGCACTTGGGTTATGAAACAGGACAATGATCCAGATGATAACAGAGAGTCCACCTCTGAGAGGCTCAAATAAACAAAATTTAAGATTTTGAAGTGAACCAGACAAAGTTTAGAATATTTGTGCTATAGTCATGGCAATGTTAAGGACTCATTACCACTCATCACAAATGCTTGGTGAGGTTTTACATGGGGCCAGGTTGATCTGGATAGCCCTTCTCCTGAATAAATTCAATAAATCATTCAGGCCATCCTTGTCTGTTGTTAAAATTTGTTTGATCTAATCATTTAATTGTGACAAAAGGTAAATAAAATTTAAAATAGTGAATTTTATTGAAACTTGTGTCCCATTAATGCAGAAATTGTGGCCATCACAAAAGCTTATCTCCCAGACAAAAGACCAAAACCTCATAACAGTAACCTATGGGGATTTCAGGTCCATGCAAACCAGGGAAGTTGTGAGTGCTATTGTTTCATTTCATTGTTTATATGCATTTCCTGGGGCCACACTGATTTTTCTCTCTGTGGAAAATGAATTACCTGGATCCAACAGCTTGATGTGGATTCTGTATTCAGCTCATTTGGATTGAATATTAATTAAAATGAATAAAATAAACATAATACTATTGAATATGTTACCATTTTAAAAATTCCAGGGTAAAAATGGATTTTGACTGTATTTTTTTTTTTACCTCGTCAGTCAAAATGAAGAATAGTTTTACGCGGCCTCTGATTCAGCACCATGAAAAGGAAAATGAAACCACACTGAAGTTGTACATTTTGACACTATTCATCCTGGTTCCGCAGAGTGTTTTTAATGTTTCACCAAGTTGTGACACCGATGCAGTGGGTCTGATTATCTCATTGTGTTGCAGCTGATCACAGCAAGTCGGTTAGTGACATCAGCTTTCACTTTATGTTCCCTGGTCACTTCAGGATTATTCTACTACACTATACAGATAACTTTTCAGATTGAATGTTATGTTGATGGAAAATTTGTGGATTTCTTTCATAGCTCCCACATCATGTGACCTAGCTCACATATCATGTGATTTAGTCACAAATGTTTAATTTGAATAACTTAGGTTTAACATCTGCACTATACAGTTGTTGCTCTGCTAGTAAAAGTAGCCATGTAATTTCAGTATTTGTTTGATGTTGTATTACTCTTGAAATTTCGTTAATAGTTTTGGAACTTTATTTTGAGCTTAAGTTTTTTTTCAAAAGTTACTTTGATGGACTATAGGGGATATTAGAGAAGAATGCACAGAAATGTTGTTAGATGTGGTCATAAAGGTGCATCAATGCCAGCTTCCACCTAGTACTATTGTTTATATTGCTGGTTGTACATAGAAAAACCTGTGCACAGGTAGAATATGGACTAATACAGATCAATGCTATCGCTACTATTATGTAACATCACATAACATTATTTAACATGCTGAAGGCCCACTCTGCGAGGCAAGTTGCAAAGAAGCAGGAGAGCAATTTCCCACAGTTTTTTTTCAGACACTCTGAAATTTTGCTGTTTATTGTCCACCCAAAACAAAAATGGGATTTCCAGCCCTGCTTATCCCGATAATGAATTCCCAACACTAAAACAAACAAATATGTGTGCTTCTTTGTTCACATATCATTTACAAATCTGTTTAAGTTGCTTTGTAAAGCATGTAAACAGACTGATCTATAATTTAATATTCACATTAAATTTCTGCCTGACTGCTGGGATTTCTCGTCACGTGACCAAGAAAAAATGTCAGTTTATATTCAAACCTTTCTATCTGGATGTATTCCTCATGCAGACAAAATAAAAGTTTTATGTTTTGTTGTTTTTGTTTATGCATGCAGGAAGAATACTGGCCCCTGCTCCTCTCCCTCGTGTTGTTTCCTACTTTGGTCCAGCTGATGCTGTTGCCATGGTTTCCAGAGAGTCCAAGATATCTACTGATTGAGAAGGGAAATGTCCACGCGACCATAACAGGTCAGAGACTGCACTTTTTTGCCGTTTCAGTTTTATTTGTTGTAAAACACGAATGCTATAAACAAGCTCTCTCTGTTCTCTAGCCCTAAAGTGTTTCCGTAAAAAAGGAAATATCCAGGCTGAGGTTGAGGAGATGCAGGAGGAACAAAGATCACTCTCCTCCATCAAGACCCTCTCTGTCCGACGTCTGCTCATGGACCGCTCTGTCCGCTGGCAGGTTCTCACCATTGTGGTGGTTAACATTGGCATGCAGCTTTCTGGGATTGATGCGGTGGGTAGGAAAAGAGCAGTGACTTCATCATCTTTTTCATTTTGAATGTGCATCGTTCTGTGCACTTAATGCGAAAAAGAGCTCATATTGCTGCGGATCCCAGCTGGGTTCCTCCCTTCTGTCCATACATCACAGAGTCACACAGTACTACACCCGCTGAATAACTAAGCTGAGGGCGACATGATCACGCCTCATTATCTCCCTCAGTGTAACCTCACCTAACAAGGTCCACCCATCTGAACGTAAAGTAGAGCATCTTTGTGCTCATTGCTTTGTGTGGATGGAAGCTCCAGGCATGCTGGCTCATGGTGGCATCATTTCCCAACAGGGGGGCTTCCTGCTGGGTCGCTCGGTCCCAGCTGTTCTACACAGGAACTCTGCAAAGTTTCATACATGCAGATAAATATGAGCCTAAAACTAAAGTCTAAAAAGAAGTTAAATAGACAATTCAGTAAACGATTTATCTGCTATTGTCTACCATTCTTTAATTTAGGACTGAAACTATCAACTTGGCATATCACACTAATTTTGTGGAACACGATAAGGAATAGGGTAGTCTCTGAGGCCATGTACAAAAAAAAAAGTATACTCTCACCACCCTGTTTTAAAAAAAACTCCGTCCACATCTAACTGCATAAGTGCGTTGTTAAACACATTCATGGACATGCCAAACCTGTAAAGGGCAGTAGTTCCCCAAAATCCTATCCACTGAAAGTAACTTTCTACTTTCTAACTTCTATATACAGCAGTAATTAAGCTTGTAAAAACAAGCAAGAAAAAAGCGCTTGGACAGTTGATAATACCAACACAGCTCTTAGGGCATAAATGCTGTTTCTGAGTGTAAACACAGGTCGCACAAGCGCTGTTGGAGCATTTTTGTAGTGAAAGGGGACATTGCGAAACTTAGAACTCCGGTTAAATGCTTAAAATTGAGAAAAGGCAAATCTTCACTTTGGCCAGAGTTTTTAGAAAGAATCTGCGTTTTCATGTGGATGACTGGCCAAATCTTCGGAAAATTTCTTTGTTTTGTGAGATACCCGGCTACATGTGGACAAAGCAAGTTTGTATGGTAGTGTTTATACTAAGATTTATTCAGGAATGTCAGGGTAAAGGAGGCTGAATACAAACGCATGCCACACTTTTCAGATTTTTGCTTGTAAAAACCTCTGAAACACATGTACCCGTGTTTTCTTTCCACTTAAGTTGTGCACTACTCTTTTATCACATTAAAATCCCAATAACATACATTGAATATTGTGGATGGAATATGAAAATATTTGAAAAAGTGAAATAGACCTGTCTAGCAGAAAAATATGGCATTACTCAAGAGAAGCTGAAGCTGACTTGTTGAACAATCCAGTGGAGAGCAGTGAGAGCCACACTGTTACATTTTCATCTCATCTTTATACAGTTCTGTACCCATGAAAGCAAAGGTGTTGTGCTGTTTTTCATATAACAGACTGGTTTAAACAGACACACGGAAACTGTTGCTGTTCTACTTGATCTATGTCTGTCAAGAGCTCCCCTTACCCTGATGCAAAGTTCAGAAGTTTTACTGAAAGTGCTTTTAATCTGTTGATTAATTGTTCATCAATTTGTTTGGTTACCTGTATAAAAGCAGAAATATTTGCATATTGTTGGCCTGGAGCATACAGGTATATGCCAACACAATGCCAAGACAGAGAGACATGACCTACTGCCATCATTTTGTATGGTGCGGAATAATGTCCTCAAGGTGTCCATTTTATGCCCAGATAACGTTTCAATTCAATTCAAATTCAAAATTACTTTATTAATCCCAAAGGGAAATTAAACGTTGTTGTAACTCATTATGCAAGTTCCTTCAAAGATTTGTTGTAGATGCTGATGGCTGTGGGTTGGGATGATCTCTTGTAGCGCTCTGCAGAACTGAAGAAGCCTCTGACTGAAGACGCTCTGTAGTTGTATGACAGTCTGATGTAGAGGATGCTCTGGATCTATGGCGTCTTCTTTTCAACTCATCTGGGTTTTGTGGCTGCAGTTGAGGTATTATTTGAGCTTTTGTGATGTTAATCAGCTGCTGCCAGTTGTAAACCACCTTGTTGCCATGGTTATGCATCATAACAAATGTCCAAAAATAAAAAGTATCAGCAAAAATCCTTCCAGCTGCACAGCATTCAAAACCAGAGAGAACAGTTGTCCACAAAAACCATGTTTCTACCAGAAATGGAAGAATAAAAGTTTTTAAAAAGAAAAAAATATGAACCAAAGTAACAGCTACTCCAACATGCTGCCACCTTGAGCGGCGCAATTCCGGAATATGAAAGTAACCAAAAGTTAGTTTTTTATCTCAGATCAAAAGTATGGACATTTTGGCTGCTTTTTGAATTAATGTTCTTCTTGCCTGCAACTTTAGGTGAAATTTCACCACAACTTTCTCCCTGACCCAGCTGCTGTTTAAAAAAAAAAAAATGTTATAGTCTTGATGACGCTGTTTGTTCTCTAATGTTCTCTAACATACCTCTGAGACCTTCACAGACCAGCTGGATTTTTACTGAGATTAAATTACACACAGATGGACTCTATATACTTATAAAGTAGCTTCTAAAGGCGGTTTATTGCATTGGATTACATTTAGGAGTAAAACAGTAAAAGGGGCTGAATACAAATGCACACCATGCTTTTTAATTGTACGTATTTTTAAGAATTATTTTTCCTTCAACTTACATTTTATACACCACTTTGTGTTGGCCTGTAAAAAAGTCTTCACAAAATAGGTTTGTTCTAATGTTATAAAATGCAAGAGAAATAAAAGGTCTTCCAGTTACAGCCATGACCTCAGACTGAAATATTGTGGGAAGATCTTCAGGAAGCTGCAGAAAGATTACTAGACATTACAACCTTAATGAACTTAAACAATAGTATGTTAAAAAAAAAAAAATCTCTAAAGACCCATAGAAAACCTCTACTTTAAGCTCTTAAAGGTGGTTCTAGAGGTTCTTACTAATGGGGTATACTTAGTTTTTTTCTTTTCTTTTTTTTTTCTCTTTTTCTTTTCAAGTGCGGGCCCCGTGAGTGTATACATGCAGAAGGGAGCGATATCAACTGACAAACATCTCCATGGATGTGCCACCCTGCCCTGTGTCATTCATTCTCTACCTGTCACTGAGGCTAAATTGTTAACAGACGTGTGAGCGTTAGTTTTTCTAACGACTGTATTTACAGCAATTTGAAAGCTTAACAGGTGCCATGATACAGACAGCTTAGAAAGCCAAGTAAAAACTCAGGTCGTATGCCTATTATGCTGTTCAAACACCTTTGTAGAAGATCTACTTGTTCTATACTGTTTCTGTTTACAATAACTTTTTTAAATGAACATTAGCTAATTGAATTTTATTTACACCCACTGTTATCATACACACGTTTATCCATATTTCAAAGTTATGTTGATGAAACCCAAAAAGTTCGGTTACTAAATCAACAAGACAGGGTTGAACTGCGCCGATCACATTTCTGTCCTTACCTCTTCAATGATGGATGCTGTGCTGGTAAAATGTGATTGATGAGAACACACAAATTAATTTCAAGGGGAGCACTTGTCAGCAATCCATGCTCATGAAACTCAGTATCTCAAATGCATAAGTGATGGTTGGACTAATGAAAATGTTCTGTATAATGAATCATGTGAAAGTACATAATAACAAGATGGGAGTTTTGGCTCCTTGGATAAAGAGAAAATCTAATTCTTAGTTTCTAATCCATCCGATTCTTCCTGATAAACTTCATTTGCCTCTGAATTTCAGATCTGGTTCTACACAAATGAAATATTCAGGAATGCAGGAATCCCAGAACCTCACATTCAGTATACAACAGTGGGAACTGGTGCCATAGAGGTCATCGCTGGGATGCTGGGGGTGAGCAGATGTTTCCCACACATTAATGTGAAGTTTATCAGTCTGTAAATTATTCTATTTAACAGCATACCTTTTTGACATAAGACTGAAACATTAAGTTAACTCTTCTAGTAACACAATTGAGTTGACTTAAGAGTTAATTAGTAAATTGGGGGGGAATGAAAATAAAAAAGGGGTTGATTAATTATCACATTACATTTTACAGCATGACTGAACCAGATTTTGAAATTAACAGATTTTGTTCTTAATTTAGTACATCAAACTATTTTTCATCCACTATACAAACATTGGTTTGTAAAATTTAATTGGAAAGTGCTTTAAAATAGTTTTTTCAGCAATCAAACCATACCTATCACAGTATTTTTTGTTAGTAATATCTTTTTTTTTATTTTTTTATTTTTTTCTGTTGCATAAAGTTACATTTCCCTGATTTCAAGTGTTGGATCCAGATCCTGATTAGGTGTGAGGGAGTTGCTGGTATCAATGTATTCCAGTGTTTTAGAACTGCTGTAATGTTCCATCATACGATTTCAACAGTTTAAAGTGCTTTAAATGAAATGCCAGAGAACGTCTGTACGTTTACATGTACATCTAAATCAAGCGTTTGATAAATATCAAGCTAATAGCTTAACCAGAATGGGAACCTTTTATCCCAGTTTACATGTTACCCAGAAAAAAGAATTATTGAATGAAGTGCATTCAACGAATGAAGTGCATGTGATGCTTGGTGGCGACATGCGCCCTTTTACATTGGCATTCATCCAGTTGGCCTAGAGCGTCACAGATATACAAAACAAATGCTGATAGCAGTGAAACAAAGTAAAAGCAGGATATGCACAATGAGTGAAGAAATGGACAACAACACTGCTGTACAGTACATGCAATAAGTACTGCACTGTTTGATTGTGGTAGCCTTAATTCACCATGAGTGTGGAACGGATGCGGCCCAGTTTTCATATGGCTGGCGCACGGACCGCTATTCACACCGACTGCGGTGTGTGTGCCCAGATTGGACTCGATTTTTTTTTATCTGCAAAAAATATTATTTGGGGATCAGAATTAGCAGAACAGCTGACACAGAGTTGTTGCAGCACAGTGCCTGGCATAAAAAAAAAGGTGGAGGCAAAGAGGAAGATGGCATGCCAGAGCCAGAGTGTCAGGACTTTAGGGAAAATAAACTGATCAGCTAAACATCAACATGGGCCATCATGCCCCCCCCCCCCATCCAGATGGAAAAGGATGGTTGGGTAAGTTAATTATACAATTTTCAGACCCTGTGTTGTGTGTAAGCAAGCTTTATAAATGAGACCCCACTTAGACCCCAATCTAACACAAACACTGAGAATCAAGTTGGAGTTTTTTTTTTTTTTTGTTGCTGTAATTCACATATCAAAAAATTGACCACATACAGGCTCCACCTTTGCTACTCCACTGAGTGAGATGGTGAACAGGCACAAGGAGAGGAGCACTTTAGAAATAAATGCATGTAAAAATGAGCCAGCCCTGTTACTTTTTAAAAGGAGCCCAGCTCACTTCAAAGAGTCCTAAATCCCATCTCTAGATTTTAGTCTGTTTTCTCTTAAGTCTGAATATCACAATCAAAATGCTTGCTACTTTGTTTGTTGTTGTTTTTTAATAAGAGCAATCAGATCCTGTTACACTGTCATATACCATGACACCATAAAACTGCTTCACTTCACCTCAAAGATGTTATATCATGAGAAATTCCTTTGGCCCAAACCTAATCCTGATGAATCCAAATGTTAAATACAGTGTAAAGAACAATTAGGATTTTTGTTACAAGATTTCATCATTTAAAGGCTTCCTCTTTTACATTCATATGTTTAAAGATTTTAACCAAAATGCCCTTAGTTAAATACATTGACATCAATGCAACACAGAAGTAAATACAGTTATGTATAAAAGTTCTTCAGGCTTTCTGCATGACCGGCAATTGATTCTTGGAGGGGGGTGGGGTGGAGTTGATACAGATCTGGTCAGTACCTAACCAAGACAACAACAGTGTGCCATGAAAAAAGTAAAAGATAAATAGGAGTATTAATGACAAATAACTAACATATGACACAGGATCTGAGAGATGCATCACTGTTCTGTTTCACATCTATTGTATATAAAGTTTTTACCTAATAGCTTTTTTAAATCTCTTTTTGATACTAAAATATTATTTTGAAGTCAATACAACTTTGTTTTCTTTAGTATTCAAAACAGATTTGGCAGAAGAACTTAAAACAAATTGAGTGGTGACGGCTACTAAACATCTGTTTCCCTCTATTAAATCATTTACCTTTTGTGCCTGAATAACTCATAGGTTAGCCACAGTTTGAAAAAGAAATCAAATTCCTCTCAAAATGGTCTGGTATTAGACGGAAATAAAAGAAGAGAAAAACACAACCAATGACCAAAGAAAAGGCTTTAAATACTTTACTTTTGGAAAATGGCTTCATCGGAGCGTGATCTACAGCTTTCGCTGTAGCTGTTCGCAGCCGAGTGTGAAGCGGCTGGGATGAGAATCAGCACCTCCAAATCCGACACCATGGTCTTGAGCCGGAAAAGGGTGGGGTCCCTCCTCCGGGTCGGGGATGGGGTCCTTCCCCAAGTGGAGGAGTTTAAGTATCTGGGGGTCTTGTTCACGAATGAGGGAAAAATGGAGCGGGAGATCGATAGACGGATTGGTGGGGCATCTGCAGTTATGCGGGCGGTCTACCGGTCTGTCGTGGTAAAGAGAGAGCTGAGCCAAAAGGCGAAGCTCTCGATTTACCGGTCGATCTACGTTCCTACCCTCATCTATGGTCACGAACTCTGGGTGGTGACCGAAAGAACGAGATCACGGATACAAGCGGCTGAAATAAGTTTCCTCCGCAGAGTGTCTGGGCTCTCCCTTAGAGATAGGGTGAGAAGCTCAGTCATCCGGAGGGGGCTCAGAGTAGAGCCGCTGCTTCTCCACATCGAGAGGAGTCAGTTGAGGTGGCTCGGGCATCTGGTCAGGATGCCTCCTGGACGCTTCCCTGGTGAGGTGTTTCAGGCACGTCTCACCAGGAGGAGGCCCAGGACACGCTGGAGGGGCTATGTTTCTCGGCTGGCCTGGGAGCGCCTTGGGGTTCCTCCCGAGGAGCTGGAACAAGTGGCTGGGGAGAGGGAAGTCTGGGTCTCTTTGCTTAGGCTGCTGCCCCCGCGACCCGACCCCGGATAAGCGGAAGAAAATGGATGGATGGATGGATGGATGGACTTTTGGAAAATGTTATGTAATGTTTATCAAGAACAACTTAAAAATTGACTTCTTAAAGTAAAACACAAACAAAAAATACTGAATACTTTTGCACGGTATGGTATGATATAAAGCGTATATTAATCTACAGAAGATGAATGCTGAAAATGTCAATGATTTCTGCCCTTTAAATTTGTCTGCTGTGGCCAGCCATTCACCGTTTCCTCTTATATTATTTAGTGTCTCACCATTGAGCGAGTGGGCAGAAGACCTCTGATTATCGGTGGATTCCTCTTCATGGGTCTGTGCTGTGCAGGAATCACAGTGTCAGTCCTCCTCCAGGTACATTTACAATAACTGTATCTTAAAACTTACTTGTGTACACTTTGCTAAATGAGAAGATTAGAATCCCAGTAAGTCTCGAGAAAGTTCAGATATAATTTGCCTCTTTTCCTGTCTTGTTTGTGCCTGTAAACAATACCAATACAAGCAAGAAAGTAATTATGTGTAATATTAAGTAAATGTCAAGAAGCACCACATGGTACAAATTATGTTTCTGGTATCTTATAATCAAAATGATTGAGTGCAATTAAATGGATAGTCATTAGAAAGTGTGCAAATTGTGTGGCTTTGCAGGCGCAGTTTCCCTTCATGAGGTACATCAGTGTTGGCTGTGTTGTGGGGATCATTGCTGGCTTCTGCATAGGTCCAGGTAATGCAACACTTCACCATATCCTCCAATTTGTATCTCACAGGGGAAAGAAAACACTCTCAGGCTGAACTCCTTTAGTCTGCAGAGGCAGCCTTTGAGTTTAAGGGGACACTGCTCCCTACTGGAAGCTTGCGAAATAGTAGGTACGAGAGCAGAAGCTCAGCATCCAACCCCCCCCCCCCCCCCCTACAAGAGCACGAAGAGATATTGTATTTCATTACTCTTGTAAATTAGGAAATCCGTGCTCCATTCCTGTAGCCATTTAGATGAGACGAGGGAAGAGAATTACGAGGCGTTAGTTTACCACCACATCAAGCGGACCCGTGAGGATGATGAATCGGGCCGAATCTGGTGTACGTAACGTCATTCATCAACGCAGCAAAAATCTATACCACAGAACAAGAAAGTGGATCTCTGTTCCTGCAATTAGACCTTTAATGGCTCATTGTTCACAAGCCTCCCTGTGATGAATACGCTTTCCTTCGGAGGAAACCTTGCTCTCACGTAGAGCGTGTTGACAAATGATGGACCATAGTTATTCATCTGACAGTACTAAGCCTCTCTGTCTGATGTTAGCAGCCACAGATAATGAGGACATCATTCTGGAAGATGATCATTAGAGCTTTGGCTAAGGCACAATCTAACTATGAAAAATGTTTAAATCAAAGCCACCCTCTGATGTAACCTAGACACTTGCAGAGGTCCTGGCAAAGCTACGGTCTTTTGAAATGCCTGCCTCTTGTAGACGTTGACCACCATCCTCCTCCCTGTAATAACAGACACTAAATGAAATACATGAAAGGAAACGAGTGTAACTTAATAGCACTTTGGCTTTTGTTATATCACTATTTATTAATTTTGAATCAAGGCTAGTAAATCGGCCAGAGTGGGAATATTGATAAACTACTTGATGAATGAAGTTGCTGGTGTTCATTTCATAACAGCACTCTGTAATTAAATCTGATTTGTGTAATGACTGGCTGCTTGGTTGGATCAAGCCTATAAATGAAACCGAAGAGACACAGAATGCTGCAGTTCTGGCCTTTAAAATAACATAACCACATGCTTGTCCTGTCTCTATAGCCGGTGTGCCTTTTCTGATCACTGCGGAGCTCTTCAAGCAGTCTCACCGACCATCTGCCTACACCGTGGCCGGCTGCCTCAACTGGTTGTCCAACTTCACTATCGGTTTCGTCTTTCCCTTCCTAGAGGTCAGAAACTGAATTTGAACTTTGTAAATTCCATCTATAAAATTATTAGTTCTCCTCAGATGTAATCAGTGTGAAACTTTTCTATTCTTAGGGAGAAGTGTCTTTCCTACATCTGATTACTTTTTACTAGCTAATGGGGTCTTTCAAGGTTACAAATATAGGGCCTTGTGAAAAAATTAATGCTTACGTTTTACATCATTGAAGAACCACATACTTCTGTATATATCTATTTTTTTTTTTTGGGGGGGGGGGGGGGTTACATTAAAGACCAACACAAATGAGCACTTTTTTTGTGAATGAAAAGGTAAGTGATCTGCACATTACTTTACAAGTACTAATCTAAACTGTGTGGCAACCTACTGCTTTCAGAAGTTGTGTAATGACCAGATAAAGTCCCCCTATGTGTAACATAATCTCATTATAAATGCAGCTTTGCTGTGAGGGTCTCAGCAGTTTGATAGACAACATCACTGAACAAACAGCATCATAAAGACCGATGGACACCAGAAACAAGTCAGGAAGATGTGGAGAAATGTAAAGCAGGGTTATAAAATACAAAATTCAATGTTGACAAAACTCAAACTTTTAATATCTCACACAGCTCTGTTCAATGCATCATTCAAAAGTGGAAAGAGTATAACACATCTGCAAACCTACCAACACCTGATAGTCCAACTAAACTGAGAGTATCAAGATTCACTGCTGCTCATTCGTGGTTGTGTTCTGAGGATTATTGGAGCTTTTATTGTTGGCATTCAGGTCATTTCGTTGTGCTTTCCAGTTTATTGCTGTTTAGGTCTTTAAATAGGTTAATTCCCTTGTATTAAGTTTAGTTGTTAGTCATGTCTTGTGTTCTTTTCTCTGTATATTATGGTTTATTCTCGTTAGTCTTTACCTTTTGAGTTGTAGATCCATGTGTTTTAGTTCAGCTCTTTCTTTATTCTCTTTGTTTATGTCCTTTTCCTTCCGTCTCCCTGCTTTACACTTTTCTACAACTGTTCTGCATCCCTCTGATAAAGCTCGCCTGGTTTCAATCCCACTCTCCAGCCTTTTCCCAGTTAGCCTCTTGGTTTCGATTGATCAGTGCTGTTATCTTTCATTAGGCTTCCACACTCTGACTTCCTGGGATCTCATGTATAAAACTTTGCGTGGAATCCTTACTAAAACCGTACTTAGGCTTAGCAAAAAAAATTTACTTATGCCAAGTAAATTTCAGATCTATCAAACTTTGAGTACGCACACCTGCAAATAATTTTTGCTTTATAAATCACGCTCTCCCTAAAAATGTGCTCAGGGGATTTTAGATATCCTGCCTCCTACACACCCACTTTCTGCCATAAACTGTGCATGCAAAGTGCTTAGTGAATATTTTGCATAGACTTAGGCCGGCTTATATGGAGCGTTTCACAGGTAACCATGGCAAATACGAGCCAGAGAATGTACATTCCACTAAGACTGAAATCGAGGTGTTTATGGGTGATGTAGTGGCACGGAAAAACTTTTTATTTCCATCATCATCTATGAAAGTGCTTAACAATAGAAGACAAAAATATAGGTAGCAATAAGAAAATGTGTAAAGAGACTCAAAAAAAATAATAAAAGCAGCACCACAAGCAATTAAACAAATAAGAGCAATAAATATAAATTTTGAGTTTTATATCATTTGTTCTTGTAGCAACAATTAGACTGGAATAAAAGCAAATAACAAATAACTAAATTACAACAGTACATAATAGGTTTCAGCACTTCTAAATGTTTAAAGCCTGACAGAAAAGGTGTGTTTCAAGTTTGCTTTTAAAAGGTATCATCCATACAAAATATTATTTGGGTCAAAAATAAACGAAGAGCTGCAAGTGACACAGCATTGATGCAGCAGTGTGCCTGACATAAAAAAGAAGGTCAAGGTAAAGAGGGAGATGGCATGCCACAGCCAGAATGTGCTGCGGGGAGACTGGACGGGATGCAAGATTCCAGAGGGTCGGTAGATCTAACAGTGGGCCCAGTTCAGCACATAGATCTAATAGGACGGCTTTAGAAAATCTACATCTTGCCTGTGGCTGATCTTCAATGAGCGGCAGCACATCCATTGAGCAACACTATGCAGGAGTGTCGCTGCAGTATTTATAATTGTACTTCACACACTTAATGAACCAATAACTGCCATTGCTGTATAATCTTAAAACATACAGTGGCTTGTAAAAGTATTCGGCCCCCTTGAACTTTTCCACATTTTGTCACATTACAGCCACAAACATGAATCAATTTTATTGGAATTCCACGTGAAAGACCAAAACAAAGTGGTGTACACGTGAGAAGTGGAACGAAAATCATACATGATTCCAAACATTTTTTACAAATAAATAACTGAAAAGTGGGGGGTGCGTAATTATTCAGCCCCCTTTGGTCTGAGTGCAGTCAGTTGCCCATAGACATTGCCTGATGAGTGCTAATGACTAAATAGAGTGCACCTGTGTGTAATCTAATGTCAGTACAAATACAGCTGCCCTGTGACGGCCTCAGGGGTTGTCTAAGAGAATGTTGGGAGCAACAACACCATGAAGTCCAAAGAACACACCAGACAGGTCAGGGATAAAGTTATTGAGAAATTTAAAGCAGGCTTAGGCTACAAAAAGATTTCCCAAGCCTTGAATAACCCACGGAGCACTGTTCAAGCGATCAATCAGAAATGGAAGGAGAATGGCACAACTGTAAACTTACCAAGACAAGGCCGTCCACCTAAACTCACAGGCCGAACAAGGAGAGCGCTGATCAGAAATGCAGCCAAGAGGCCCATGGGGACTCTGGACGAGCTGCAGAGATCTACAGCTCAGGTGGGGGAATCTGTCCATAGGACAACTATTAGTGGTGCACTGCACAAGATGGCCTTTATGGAAGAGTGGCAAGAAGAAAGCCATTGTTAAAGGAAAACCCTAAGAAGTCCCGTTTCCAGTTTGCCACAAGCCATGTGGGGGACACAGCAAACATGTGGAAGAAGGTGCTCTGGTCAGATGAGACCAAAATGGAACTTTTTGGCCAAAATGCAAAACGCTATGTGTGGCGGAAAACAAACACTGGACATCACTCTGAACATGCCATCCCCACTGTCAAATATGGTGGTGGCAGCATCATGCTCTGGGGGTGCTTCTCTTCAGCAGGGACAGGGAAGCTGGTCAGAGTTGATGGGAAGATGGATGGAGGCAAATACAGGGTAATCTTGGAAGAAAACCTCTTGGAGTCTGCAAAGACTTGAGACTGGGGTGGAGGTTCACCTTCCAGCAGGACAACGACCCTAAACATAAAGCCAGGGCAACAATGGAATGGTTTAAAACAAAACATATCCATGTGTTAGAATGGCCCAGTCAAAGTCCAGATCTAAATCCAATCGAGAATCTAAAAACTGCTGTTCACAAACGCTGTCCATCTAATCTGACTGAGCTGGAGCTGTTTTGCAAAGAAGAATGGGCAAGAATTTCAGTCTCTAGATATGCAAAGCTGGTAGAGACATACCCTAAAAGACTGGCAGCTGGAATTGCAGCAAAAGGTGGTTCTACAAAGTATTGACTCAGGGGGCTGAATAAATACGCACACCCCACTTTTCAGTTATTTATTTGTAAAAAATGTTTGGAATCATGTATGATTTACGTTCCACTTCTCACATGTACACCACTTTGTTTTGGTCTTTCACGTGGAATTCCAATAAAATTTATTCATATTTGTGGCTGTAATGTGACAAAATGTGGAAAAGTTCAAGGGGGCCGAATACTTTTGCAAGCCACTGTATATGTGAACATATTGTGATATAATTTTTTAATGCAATTCTCAGTTCAGAGACAGGTGGGGGCTGACTGTTGGGGTGTTTGTGTGCATCTACAAGTTTTCTGTCTGGCGATCTGGTCTCCAGCTCTAAAGGCCTGAAACTCTTGGACCTCTGCATTACTCCGGTTCGCCGTTTCAGCTAATACAGTTTAAAAAAATTTAAACACTGTTGCCGGCCAGGGTTCAGCGCACATTCTACATATCATCATGGCATCACCCTCTGTTGAGGCAAGGCGTAATCTTCACAAGTCCAGCGTTGCAGCAATATTGCTGTAATATTATGATCAAGCATGCCTGCACAAAAGGCGCAATATTCGTGCCTCGCCATGCCGCCACGGCGCATTCAAAAGAAATATCGTGTCGGCAGTATTACCTTAATATGCCGCCATTGTGTCTCTTTTGAAAACGCCTTTTGATATGTCAATGTCCTATGAATGTGAGAAATGGATACTTACATGAAGAACAAAAAGTACGTTTAAAAGTGACTGAAATGAACTTGTTCTGTAGGACAGTTGGAATTAAAAGCCCTTCTCTGCATTAAAAGGAATGATTTAAAGTTGTTTGGATATCTTGTACTGGGAAGAGCCCCCAGGAGAAACTCTGAAGTCACTGGAGGAACCAAAAGTGTCCTCTGTCAAATGAGCTCCTTCAGCTTCTGGAGAAGTGGGTGGCTGGATGGATGTATACATACATTTTTTGTTGTTCGCAGAGGAGAGCAGGTTTTTGACTTTCTGTGGATGTACAACTCTGTTTAAAAGATCATAACCTTGCTGCTAACTAGTCGTATCTTGAATATTTAACCTTTTTTACTGTAAAGTATTTGCAACAGAATTAGTTTTGACTCTCAAAATTTCCAAACTTTTAGATCAAATTTAGGTCAAAGTTTTTACTAATTTCACAAAATACATTTATTTTATAAATGTAAAATATAACATATTTTAACACTGCTACCAAAAATCTTTGGAAAAATTAATTCAACCAAAAACAGTTCCAATTTGTTTTTTTATATTTTCTTCTACAGACCTAAAAGCATTTGAAGAGCATAATGGACAATATTTTTTAAATAAAATCATGTCTATAGGCATTTTTAACAATTTACATGATGCAGCAGTTCATGATATTTTGCTTAACAATCAATTTTGAATGTTATTAAAGTTTATAAAATCAGCTGTCTTACACATTTGGATTTTGTGTCGTCCCTTTTCAGGAAGCTACAGGTCCGTACTGTTACCTGATCTTTTGCTCGATCTGCTGGGGAGTTGCTGTGTACACCATAGTCATCATTCCTGAGACCAAGAACAAAACTTTCCTGGAGATCAGTCAGATGTTTGCAACCAAAAACAGCGTCCAGAAGGAAGAGCCAACTCCAAACAGTCATCTTAAACTGGCACTGATGAATGGCTATGGATCACTCGGACTTCATGAGGAGAAATGAGGAGCACAACTTAAGTGATGATCCTGTAAAAAGAGTATAATGATGAACTGCGGTCTTGAGATTCACTGCATTACTTGAACAAGTCTAATAGACCTAAATGTACACAAAAAGTAATAAAATATATGCTTCTTAAGATGTTTTTATTTGTTGTTGCATGTGAGTATTCTTCAGTTAGTCCATGATGTTGAGAAAAGTTCAGTCATGTGCCTCAGCTCAACCTTTAGTCACATTTGGATCCATTTTCAGCAGTTTGTTGGAACTGTGGAGACTTCACAGCGTCCTCTCAGATGTTTCCAACCACTATTAATTTGACGCTTTCAGACACCACATGATAGTTCTATTGTTAAAGTTGGTGTCACTTGACATTTTATTAGTCAAATACCTTTATTTACCAATAACTAGGACATCATGTTAAATATACAGTGCCGTAGGTTGACATATCAGACACTGGGCTGAAGATAAGTTAAAACCAGTAAGTCCTCAGATTTTTTTTTTTTAAACCATGAGAAAGTAAAACTACAGTGCCTTGATAAAGTTTTATACACCCCTTGAATTTTTCCATGTTTTAGCAGATTACAACTGCAATCTTCACATGGGATTTTCTGTGCTAGATCAACAAGTAGTGCACCAATGTTAAAGGGGAAATAATACACGATTCTCAAATTTTTGTACAAATAAAAATCTGAAAGATGTGCTATGCATTTATATTTTAGCTCCTGAAACTATTATTCTATGCAAAATAGCTCAAGCTCAGTCAGAGTGGTTGTAAATCATCTGTGGAAAGTAATGTTTAACTCTTGCCACAGATTCAGGTCTGGCCTATTGGCTAATTTCTTAACACAATATGATTCGATCTAAACCATTCTATGTTGCTCGGGTTGTATTTTTAACGCCGTTGACATGCTGGAAGTTAACTGGTTTCCCCCCAGGACAGTATTGTATTAAGCTCCATCACATTTCCCATCGAGTCTGACCAGTGCCCCTGTCCCTGCAGCAGAAACGTATTCCCTCGGCATAACATTGTCACCAAAATGTTTCACGGTGGTGGAGATGGTGTGTTCACAGTGAAATATTGTCAAAAAGCTCAATTTTGGCATAATTTCACCAGACACTTTCCTCTGTTTGCTGTGTCCCCCACATGACTTCTAGCAAAACTACAAATGGGACTTCTCAAGTCTTTCTTTCAACAAGGGCTTTCTTTTTACCACTCTGCAGAACTAATGCTGATGGTGTCCACAGATTGTGTCACCTGTAAGAAAATTAGGAAGCAATAAACCATTTTCCTTTTCTCACGTGCATTACTTCCTGTTAGACTAATACCTAAAATTCCAATTAAATGCATCAACATTTGTGGCGTTTAAGTTTAACCTTAAAAGATCTTCTCAAGACACATTATCACTCGGGCCAAAGTGTGGACTGGTGAAATATAAATACATTGAAAATATACAAAAAATATAAAGAAGTCTAGGATGATTTTCTACTTTTGCACAATACTGCACTGTACGGTTTATTTGAAGGTGAACTCATGGTTATTATTGACATGGGAGTTGAGTTTTCTAATTTATCCATTGTCTCTTCAGTAAAAAGACAGGTTGAACATTTGGCCACTTTAGCAGGTATTTTATCTGCTGAGTTTCCAACTTAAGGTACTGGTAGCGTTATTTCAGAGACTGCTGTGAAATCATGTCTTTCTTCATACATGCTGACCCACTAGGAGCTGTGCACTGCTACCAACTCATTGGCTCATATTCTGTCCATTTTACTGTAATAAACAATGCATCTGTCCATCTTCAATGAGCTGTCAGGTTTTTGTCCATGTTGGTCCTTTAGGTACACATTCCTTCATGGTTTTGAGACCTGATATAAACTGTCTCATTAACAGATCCCTGTGTCAATTCAGGCTAAGCTGTGAAGGTAGTTAATGCCTTTGATTTAGTAGCTTTGCAGCAGGGAATCATCTAGCGTATGCAGGATAGTTCGTCTCACTGACGAGGGTTACAAAAGACAGTTGTTTGAGGCTTGCTTCAACATACGACTTTTTCATTCTTAAATAAAGCAAATAAATTAATGTAATGTGCTCAAGTTAACCATGATGTTTGGTATTAATCAAACATCAAATCAAATATATGGATGATGAAACCTTCACTACTCACATCAGAATGGGTTGATTACTGTAGGAGGAAAAGAAAGCACAAACAGCTGCAAATAATTCAAGGGGGGTCCCCAGAGCATGATGCTGCCACCACTGTGTGTACCTGGGGTGATAGTTGGCTCTAGTTCTTGGTTTCATCTGATCAAAGCATTTTCTTCCACAAGGTTGCTGTCTCCTGCATAACTTGCAGAAAATACTAATGTTTTCTTTCAACAATTCCTTTATTCTTGCATCTTGTGCATAAAGCCCGGGTTTGTAGATCCATCATCATGACAACAGTTTTCCACCTGAGCTGAGGATCTCTGCAGCCCCTCCAAAGTTACCAGGGGCCTCCCTGTGTTTCTCCAGACTCTCACTGGCTGGGATAAGTTTTTATAACAGCACTGGGTAACTTTATTAGCTAAAACCAGCATTTAAGAAGTAAAGATATAAAAGAAATCAATGATTTTTGGTTTTCCATGCTAAAAAATGAAGAATTATTATTGGTAAAGAATTCTAAAAAATTATAAAAGCCATGTACTGTATATTTTGCTCTCCAATTCACAGATGTCTGTCACATATATTCCCAATGAATATTGAAGTTTGGTCTTGAAATGAAAATGTTCATTGGGTGTTAATGCCTTTGCAAGGAGCTGACAGGTTTGGAAGAAGCACCAGAGGGCATGAGAGTTAAAATCATTTTTTTTAAAGTGTGTAACAGGCAGTAACCGGAGAATCCAACAGTAAAAAAAAAAGAAGAAAAAAAGCGAATGTCAGACAAATAATCTTTTTCGTCCGTGATTTTTGTGACTTACTACCTAGAGTGTTCCCGATCATCTCCGATCTTGTTTAAACTGCAGTGTGTGCGATCGTGTGTAAAACAAGTTTCAGTTACCGCTGTTGCTGCCATCTTCATGGCTCCAGTGCTCTGTGAAGGTTGAGGCCCGCCACAACATGTGACATCCTATAGCAAATTCAGAACTCATACTGCATGAGTGATGTGAAAAGCCTCTCCACTCCCTCTCATCTCTTCCCTCTGCCTTTAGGCTGGCTGATCCATCTGTCAGACCCTGCAGAAGGGCCCTGCAACCCCCAGCTGAGGCAGAATGGATAAATGCTGTCACATCTCTCGGTGTCCTCATAAAAACCAAAGAGTCGAACCTCGGCATGTGTGGATTTGGAGCGAGGTTTGCATGCTGCAGTGGTCTCAACACTTCAAACACGACCACCTGTCTTATAAAGAGGTGAGGCGGGCTCGTGATGGAGGGTCAACCTTTGGAGCTGCTGCTGAAAGACAAATGGACGGCCGAGTCCCAGTCCCAGCAGAGGACCACAAGCAAGGGCTGTGAGTGGCCTGTTCATATGTAACATCACTCTCAAACAAAGGTCTCCTTGTCACAGAGACTACAGTATATTTCTGCGGATAATGCCACAGCAACGTACACACACACACAGCTGGCTGTGCCTCGGGCTGGCAGAAGCTATAAATCAAACAAATAGCATCACGCCCTGACGAAGGAAGCATTCCAACAGATAAAAAGCTCTCCCACACAACAAAGCCACACTCACTGCGTAATTAATTGCGACAAATTACCTCTTCCTCTCCCTGTCGGCCCCCACCTCGCCTCTTTTACCACACTGACAGGAGCACAAACGCGTTCCTGAAACAAGTGTGTGTGGATGCGCAGGCGTACCGAGCTCGCGCACGCGTACCGAGCTCGCGCACGATCAAGAGGGATGCTAAAGGTTTACCACACACACATAAACACGCACCCAGGGATGCGCACACAAACTGCTCGGCCTGCACCCTTCATAAGTGCTTTAATGTGGCTTATTGCAGTACGCGGTCCCCTTAGCCGTGGAAATATTCGCTTGACGGATGTGCTTTGTCGCAGGCGCTCCCCGGCGGAGGGCGGCTGTCAGGGAGGAGATGATAACATTAACAGGGAGGCAAGGCGATGACAAATGCCTGTTATCAGCGAACGAGGCCGGTGACAAATCGAACGGCAGCGGCCCAGGCAGCCCCGGCGCGGCGTAATAAAAAAGAAGATGGATGGCACACCCAGGCGGGGCCCGCGTTAATGCGATTTCCACTGCTCTGCCTGACTCCCAATTAAGGCTGGGGGGGAGGGGGGAGGGGAGGGAACTATGTTCCGGTGTGAGGGTGGGGGCTGTGGATGACGGAAAGTGAGATAAGGAAAATAAAAGGTAGAAACTGAAAAGCACGGGGAAGGAAGTGAGAAAAGATCCGAAGGTATAACAAAAACCAAAAAAATCCAGATACATTTGGTTGAACGGTAAAGGAAGAAAAGTCTAACATCTTTTTGTAATATTAATCCTTGGAGAATTGTTTTTCATTATGATATCCTCAGCAGCAATTCAAATGTTGCAGATTTCTAAAGAATTTATACCAGGCAAAAACAAATCTGATACAAAATGCAGTTTTTTAAATGATTTCATTTTTTTGAGGGAAATAAAGCTGTTCAAACCAACCCGACCCAATGTAAAAACTAATCTCATCGTTGCTAAATCAGGAATTAACTGTGATTAACCACATTTTATGGAAAGTTGATTACAAATATACTACTCACAGCCAGATCTGATTACTTTTAGACCTTTACAACCAAGAAATGCTCTAAAGAAAACCTTCCTGATAACATGAATTAGGCCAAAACAGTGATCCCCAACCTTTTGCTCACCAAGGAACATTACTGCCACCCACCCAACAAGCAGCAAGAGGTTCTGCAAAAATGTATTGCTGCAGTAGGAGGGACCTATAAGCACTTCCCAGGACTTCTGCACTTGTTGTCTTGTGAAGTATGAAACCTTGTGGCCAGAAAGAACAATTGTTGATTTTAACATGTAATTTAGGAGCCCAGATTATAACAACAATTAAGATTAGTTACCATAACTATGCAGATGATACTCAGCTCTACATTACAATGTCACCAGGTGACTTTGAACCCATCCAAACCCTAAGTGAATGCATTGAGCAAATCAATGGATGGATGTGCCATAATTTTCTCCAGCTGAACAAAAACAAAACTGAATTATTTATATGTGGACCTAAAGAGGAACGGTCACACAGCTTCAGTTAATACAGCTGGGAACTACTGATCAGGCCCAAAATCTGGGTCTAGTAATGGACTCAGACCTGAACCTCCAGGGTCACATAAAGACAACAACAATGTCAGTTTTCTATCATCTGAAGAACATTTCTAGCATTAAAAGATCATTTCGCAACGGGACAACGAAAAACTGCGACAGCGTCCTCACAGGTCTGCCTAAAAAGTCAAATAGACAGCTGCAGCCGATCCAGAATGCTGCCGCTCGGTTCCTCACTAGAACCAGGAAAGTAGAGCACATCACCCCAGTTCTAAAGTCCTTACACTGGATCCCTGTAGCTCAGAAAATAGACCTAAAAATACTTTTACTAGTTTAGAAATAATTGAATGGCTTAGCACCAAAGTATTTTGAAGACTTGTTGCCACTATACCATCCCCCCAGACCACTCAGGTCCTCTAATTCCAGTCTACATCCCTAGAATGACTGACTTCTTTTAAATCAAAGCTAAACACTCTTCTGTTTAGAGCTACCTTTGAGTAAGTGATTAATCATAGCTGGAATGTCATATATTTAAATGTGGCATATGTTTTGTGTCTCCAATGTTGTATTTTATGCTTTTACTGTTGTTCTCCGCTAATGATGTAAAGCACCTTGAAGTGCCTTGTTGTTGAAAGTGTGCTATACAAATAAAGTTGCCTTGCCTTGCGTAGGAAAAAGAACATCACACTTATAACATCAAGGTGATAGGGTAATGGTATGGGGATGCTTTTCGTCTTTATGACCATGACATCAGAATAAAAAGTTGCGACACAATAATTGGCTTCATCAGGTAGTGACATTTTATTCTAATTGTTGCGTTGTTTATTAAAGTATTTGTCTGACATGTTGTTGGATTTGACCATATAAAGTATGAAAAAAGGCAAAAGGTGACCAACCTGTTATTAGCAATGTGTACCTAATTAAGTGGCCTGGAAGTGTATGTTTTATTTTTGTTAAATTTGTTACTTGGGCGTCCGGCAATGTTACAGCTCCTGCTCCCCTCCCAGAAGCTGTGTGAAAACACTACTTCTCTGATAAAACACAATTTTGTTTAGATATAGAGGAAATGACAATAGCATATTACTTCAAATTATACTATAAAGACATTTTTGCACTTCATTACATTTTTTTGTACACTAGATATAAAAGGATAATAGTCAATATGGAAAATACTCTTTTTGTCTTTCTCCTTTTTTTTCCCTTTCACGTCCTGTCTTGGGAGTTCAGGCATACCATATGGAGAAGATGGTTGCCTACAAGTACCAGTGCAGATTTGCTCTACAAAACGGATATCTCCAGATGGTAGTTGCGTGATTGACTTTATTAAATCAAGACTGCATCCAGAGTCAAAGTAGGAAGGCCATATTGATATAACACTAACCTGTGTTTGTATGACCTTCAACCAATTAGATTATATGCATGTGTGTGGGTTAGCATATGTGTAGAAATGATTACACTCATGTTGCGTGGGTGTATGTGAGCGAGTTTGTCACCCAGAGATGCTTAAAAGCTGAGAAAAGTGGCAGGCCTGCAGTCCACAACACACAAGGACAGCAAAGGACAGATACGCCTGGCTCCAGAAGGGCGCAACAGCCCAAGAAAGACAGACACAAGACACTGACCCATCATGCAAAGGAGCAACAGCCCCCAGGCCAAGGAGGCACAGCCTGAGACACAGAGTCCCCCCGACCCAGCCACTCTGCCACCTACTGCCTTACAGGTCTAGTTGTGGAACCAACCACCATGGCCCGCACCAACCCCTGGCAAAAGCACCAAGCAGGGGAGATCCCCCAAGAGCCCCCAACACAGGCACCACCCCAAAGCAGCTGCTTGAACTTGAAAGGACCAGGGCAGAGAGGGCATCCCTGGTACTACCCCACCTGGTGAGCAAGCACTTGGGAGTTTAGGAGGGTTAGATTCCGCAGGGCCCTATGCAGCCCCTGCAGCCCGTGGTCTGTCAGACGCATCCCTGGAGCCATAGACCACCCAGTGGGGGTCCACCAATCCGTATCTATAGTATATTAAAATTGAGAAAGCAAGCCCCCTGCCAGCAGCCCAGGACCCTGGAGACCTATTGGCCCAGCCAGGAACTCAGGTACCACACAGGCCCAGGCATGCACACCCAGCCTCCAAACCCCCATGGTCCATCTGGGCAAAACCTAAAACCTCTTATATCCATAACCTGTCTCTATAATAAGATATCTAAAACAACAAAGCATCATCAAAGCAGTACACATCACCCTAGTTCTAAAGTCCTTACACTGGCTCCCTGTAGCTCAGAGAATATACTTTAAAATACTTTTACTAGTTTATAAATCACTGAATGGCTTAGCACCAAAGTATGTGGAAGACTTGTTGCCACTTAGCAACCCCACAGATCACTCATGTCCTCCAAATGAGTCTTCTTATCATCCCTAGAATCAGAACTAAACATGGAAAAGCAGCTTTCAATTTCTATGCTCCCCTTATCTGGAACAAAATTTCCAGACCACTGCAAAAAATCAAAAGCTAAAAATGCACCTGTTTAGAACTGCATTTGAGTAAGTGATTAATAATAGCTGGAATGTTGTATATTTTAATGTGTCATGTTATGTCTCTAATGTTGTGTTTTATGCTTTTACTGTTTTGGTTATTGCTACTTTTATTTGATCTCCTAATCACCCAAAGCACCGTGAATTCCCTTGTTGTTGAAAGTGTGCAATACAAATAAAGTTGCCTTGCTTTGCCATCTGTTTTATGCAAAATTATTTTATTTTATTTATTTTTTTATGTGTCCTGTTTGGCAGTGTGGAGCTCAGAATTGGTGTCTGAGTACCAAGTAGAAGCCCAACAGATTTACTTTCACAAGCGGAGCAGTACAGCTTTTGCTATAGTCCTCCACTTGATTTATGTGTGAAAAATCTTTATTATGAATTGTTGGGGTTTTTATTTCCTGATGTTATGGACACGGAGACGGAAAATTAAGGAGAAGAAAGAAGGAAGATGAAGAAGAGAGGTAGGAAACAAAATGTCATGAGAGAGGGTGAGTTGAAAATACAAGAGAGGAAGGGGAACAAAGAAAACACAGGAAAACATTGAAGTCTGCCTCCATACCCACAGGACGGCAGAGAGAGGGGAAAAAACAAAACACGAAAAAGGAACATCGACAAAACCAACCAAACATTGAGAACTAAGAATTACACAACCACATCACACAAAAATAGATATAAAAATACAACAACAATGTCACAGAAAAACTCATGGTACCGATTAATCAAGCTCTAGTAATGATAACCTCAGCCCAAGAATATATCCTTAAACACCAGAGACCCCACATCTATGTGTGTGTGTTAGCATGCTGGTGCATATAAGGTTTCTCCATAAGAGTGTTCGATAGTTGGTGTGAGAAGACATCAATCCGTCTCCCAGGAATCGATGCAGACATGAAGGAGATCGGAGCAAAGACGTCCAAAGGACCCCCAGAGCCCCAGGCGGACCCGGGCGGGGCCGACCGCATCCCCCAAGAGAGGAGCAAAGGAGAACCCCAGCGGAACATCCAGCGGCCACTATGCATTATTATGCAAATTTTTTAAGTTTCTTCAAATTTCTGGTTATACTGACTTTACTGTTTTGTTTCTTTGAGAACTTTAAAAAACTTACAATTAATTAATAAATAATAATAATATTTTCAAACAAAAAGGAATGTAAATAAAAAGTTGTCCTTCCTTTTCTCAATAAATAGCTATTTTATTACACATTTTATCTTCTATGAAAAGCCTTTATATTGTTTCTAAAAAGTGTGAACATATTCGCATACCCAAAGTGCTGCCCTGGGACAATATGTGGCTCTAGGAAGAGTTTGTGTCATTCAAGAATTGTACAAGTCTGACCAGCAAGCCCAGGTAGTTTCTAAGTTGGAGCAAAGTAGCTTTTGACGAAAGAGTAATCCACATCCTGGTCTTGTTGCTGAAAATAGCCTATGACATTTGACCCCAAAATTTCTGAGATTTTATGCCTGTTTTTAATAAGCTTTTCTGTATCTTGCAGGAAATGTTTGAGTGAGGTGAAGCATCCTGGAGGCTTTGAATCCTTCTAGTCAGGTGGTTTAAGGGCTAATTTATTTGACTTTGTGTGCACACTAAACCCTCTGCTGGTCAAAGATGGTTTAGCAGATAGAAAGGTTATTTGATCAATTACTAAGACAGAAGACTACTCCATGTCACTGCAGCCCTGGAAATAACTTCCAAGTGAAATATACTCAGTCAATTCTAATAAATGCATATTCATGTCTTCATTTATATGAAAAATATTTACTTTAGTACATGATTGTTAGCTATGTAGCATGACAAAACAGTGAATTCTGATTTCACTTTTCAAAATGTTTTAGTAATTTTTCATTATCATATCAACTCATAGATTCAGTTGTTTTCAAAGTGATGCAATGTTTTAACAAAGCAAGGAACATGTTTGTGCAACATGCATGTTGCAGACTTCACTTGTTTTCATTTAGCAATAAAAATTTTACTGTTACTGTTTGTGCTCCAGTTGTTTGGCCCGACATAAGCACTTCACCTTGGCTTTATTGGTAGAGATCACAGTGTTTCTACAAGCTTCAATAAGTTAAATTTACTACTTTCTGAAATCCTTTCCAAGACAGAACAAAGACCAAAATAAATGCTAATGATTCCTTTTAAAACTAAATGTAATAGTTATAATAAAATTCATAATAAATCTTTATTTTTGGCCAGAGTGAATTGTGCTTTTTTTTTTAAAGGAGCAGGGGGAAGAATGAAGAAACGAAACTCACGAGCGACGCGGCCGGTGCTGCAAGTAACTGCAGCACCGGCCGCACGGGAGCGCGTACAAACGCTTCACTAAAAAAAAAAAACCTCTTCACAGTGACATACTTCTTTTTCTTAGTGCCACTTTTTAGTGGGCTGTGAGTCGTCCTTGGTCGTTTCCCAGTTGCAGAAGAGAAGAATCCATTCTCACAAATCAATGGAGGTCTGCGACCATTTTTCTTCCTCTTATAAAGCTGTCGAGAATGCGCAAGCCATGTCAATTGACGTCACATTCGTAGGACAGCGCGGGAAATTCGGGCCCCGAACTGCAGCACATTTTGCAGCACACAGCCAGTTTAAGAAAATGGAGAGATACGTGGGTGGGCTCATTCTTTTTGGTTTATAATGCTTCATCACCCAACAGCATTAAAAAACTGGACATGGAGGTTTATTTTATTTACAAATCCTGCCCCCTTTTCCTTTAAGTTAACCTAATAATCTATAGTCTATGTTTCTCGCAAACTCAAAATGCACCATGTCAGACAAAAGAAAAAAAACAACAAACTGCTCACGTGTGAGAAAATCCAAGTTAATATAAATATGTTGACAAAACATGGCAAAACTCAAATCTTTTGGTAAACTACTTCAACACCATTGATACTGGGGATGGGAGATAAAATCTAGCTTTGGATGTATTGAGATGCAGACATAGATGATTTTGTGTCATTTAAAAAAGGTCCATTCTCAATTCCTAACCTAATTTTAAGGAACGGCAAAGGTGAAAACAGCCAGTTTATGGTGAACACATAAAATAAATATTGGTGGCTGGATAAACAAGAAATATATCCTCCCGTATGTACACTAAAGGAAAATAACTCTTGGACAGGAGTGAAGCGGTTGTTAAGAGCGCTTAGGACAGAACAAATCTCACACTACGAGACCAAAACAAAATGATTGGATCACTAAAAGCAGGTAGGTGTCACATGGTGTGTGGAGAATGGACCCAAACGCACTCGCTGAAGGAAGGTGCAGGATGTTTATTATAGTGAGGAGGTCGTGGTGGTGATGATGATGACGACGATGAAGATGGCAGGAACAGAAACACTGGACATCGGGCAGGGAAGGAAGACAGCAGGAAGACGACACACCATGGGGATTGACAACTACTACTGACTACTACTAAGGAGGAAGGATCCGGCCGGGAGTGAAAGGAAGTGAGGGGTCTTAAAGGCAGGAGGTGAGTAGGATCAGGTGTGGATGATGAGACAGACAGGTGAAGACAATAAGGCAGGAATAGGGCAGCGTGACAGTAGGATAGCTTTAGCATGTGATGTATATTGGGCCATCAACAGGAAATCTTTTGTTTCCATAACTGTGCATTTTCTGCTGCCTGCCAGCCACATGCAGTACGCTCCACATGAAAATAATGAATGAGAGTGACAGGGGGCAAATATGAATGAGCAATGAATGAATGAGAGTAGTAAAATGACAGATTGCTAAGAAGAACTGAGTTTCAATTACCACTAAGGTGAAAGATCTTGAACTCCTTATTTACCATAACTAAGATGGCACATTCATTAATCAGTTGTTCTGTGGCAGGAACAACATGGTGTCTTAAATGACCAGAGAACATCTGCTGTATACCTCAGCTCCTTCTCATGTGTCAAGCATGTCTTACAACAACAAGCAACAAAAATAAAACAAATCAGCATTTTGCAATACTCCACACCTAACCTCAGTGGAGCTTAAATTAAAGGAACTACGTTCAGTCATTTATATAGTCTCCATTCACAACAAACATCATCTCAGGCACTTTACAAGATACACAGATCAAAATTTAGATCCAGAAATATAAACTCACTGACACCTTTATTAGGTACGCCTTGCCAGTACTGTGTTGGACCTCCTTTTGCCTTCAGAACTGTCTTGAATTTTCACTGCATAGATTCAACAAGCTACTGGAAATGTTCATCCTAGATGTTGAGAAGTTGAACAGAAAGAAAATTGGAAAAGTTATGACCGAATAAACGCCATTTAAGGGCACCGAGCAATGACACACAACCTAAGTGCATGCACAACATGTACAGTGGCTTGCAAAAGTATTCGGCCCCCTTGAACTTTTCCACATTTTGTCTCATTACAGCCACAAGCATGAATCAATTTTATTGGAATTCCACGTGAAAGACCAAAACAAAGTGGTGTACACGTGAGAAGCGGAACGAAAATCATACATGATTCCAAACATTTTTACAAATAAATAACTGAAAAGTGGGGTGTGCGTAATTATTCAGCCCCCTGAGTCAATACTTTGCAGAACCACCTTTTGCTTCAATTCCAGCTGCCAGTCTTTTAGGGTATGTCTCTACCAGCTTTGCACATCTAGAGACTGAAATTCTTGCCCATTCTTCTGTGCAAAACAGCTCCAGCTCAGTCAGATTAGATGGACAGTGTTTGTGAACAGCAGCTTTCAGATCTTGCCACAGATTCTCGATTGGATTTAGATCTGGACTTTGACTGGGCCATTCTAACACATGGATATGTTTTGTTTTAAACCATTCCATTGTTGCCCTGGCTTTATGTTTAGGGTCGTTGTCCTGCTGGAAGGTGAACCTCCACCCCAGTCTCAAGTCTTTTGCAGACTCCAAGAGGTTTTCTTCCAAGATTGCCCTGTATGGCTCCATCCATCTTCCCATCAACTCTGACCAGCTTCCCTGTCCCTGCTGAAGAGAAGCACCCCCAGAGCATGATGCTGCCACCACCATATTTGACAGTGGGGATGGTGTGTTCAGAGTGATGTGCAGTGTTAGTTTTCCGCCACACATAGCGTTTTGCATTTTGGCCAAAAAGTTCCATTTTGGTCTCTTCCGACCAGAGCACCTTCTTCCACATGTTTGCTGTGTCCCCCACATGGCTTGTGGCAAACTGCAAACGGGACTTCTTATGGGTTTTTTTTAACAATGGCTTTCTTCTTGCCATCTTCCATAAAGACCAACTTTGTGCAGTGCACCACTAATAGTTGTCCTATGGACAGATTCCCCCACCTGAGCTGTAGATCTCTGCAGCTCATCCAGAGTCACCATGGGCCTCTTGGCTGCATTTCTGATCAGCGCTCTCCTTGTTCGGCCTGTGAGTTTAGGTGGACGGCCTTGTCTTGGTAGGTTTACAGTTGTGCCAATCCCTTCCATTTCTGAATGATGGCTTGAACAGCGCTCCGTGGGATGTTCAAGGCTTGGTAAATCTTTTTGTAGCCTAACCTGCTCTAAATTTCTCAATAACTTTATCCCTGACCTGTCTGGTGTGTTCTTTGGACTTCAAGGTGTTGTTGCTCCCAACATTCTCTTATACAACCTCTGAGGCCGTCACAGGGCAGCTGTATTTGTACTGACATTAGATTACACACAGGTACACTCTATTTAGTCATTAGCACTCATCAGACAATGTCTATGGGCAACTGACTGCACTCAGACCAAAGGGGGCTGAATAATTACGCACACCCCACTTTTCAGTTATTTATTTGTAAAAAATGTTTGGAATCATGTATGATTTTCGTTCTACTTCTCACATGTACACCACTTTGTATTGGTCTTTCACGTGGAATTCCAATAAAACTGATTCATGTTTGTGGCTATAATGTGGCAAAATGTGGAAAAGTTCAAGGGGGCCGAATACTTTTGCAAGCCACTGTAATTGCAACATACGTAAGAATCAGCAAGTGAAAAATCCAATCAGAACAGTGTTAGCATTGATAGCTACTAATTCTCTTATTGTCTTCATGCAGGAGACAATGGCGTTATGAGCGACGGTGGCTCAGGAGGTAGAAGTTTATCTCATAACTGGCGGGTTGAAGGTTCAAACCCTTGTTCTGTTAGTCTCATTCCTTTGGTCATGGCCCCTTGGGCAAGACACTTCACCCGCCTTCCCTGCTGGTGGTGGTCAGAGGGCTCGGCGGCACATGTGTATGGCAGCCTCGCTTCTGTTAGTGCGCCACAGGGCATCTGTAGCATTGCCATCAATGCTAACACTGTGCTCTGATTGGATCTTTCACTTGCTGTTTCTCACATGTGTTGCAATTACATTTTGTGCAAATACTTAGGTTGTTGTTCAATAATCTCTTTCTACATGCTTCACTTTCACTTTATTTGTATAGGGACAGTGTGTATTATTGAACACATGTTTTTGCATATGTAAATACACGAGATTGTAGCCAGGGCTAATTTCCGTCTCTAGTCCCTTTGCTGGGAATACCAGCAACATTTCTAATAAGAACTAACACCGTAAAAATCAACGATTCACAAGTTTCCATGATACCTACAGTTTACTGTATGTAAAAGTGAGACTATTCCAATGCCATTTTCTATCTGCTGTAATTATTTGCATTCATTTTTTTAATTCAAGTCTTTAAAATACCAGAATTTGCAAATAACTTTAGATTGTTGATGACATCTGATGACATCATTTTAAAATTTTAAATCAGATGTTCTGATCAGTTTCTCAATACTTGTGTGGTCTATTCAGATGATGATGAGTAGAGGAAAATCAGATCCGGATATACGCAAACCGCAGAAGGACACCAGCACCCCAGTATTCTCCCAGACAGAGAGTTTGGTTGACAGTGAAAGATATTACGTTAAAATCCTTCTCTAGTAAGTTATCTCCCAGATTCTTCGCCCCATACGAAATCTTCTCGATCATCAGTCCCACCTTAGTATGTCTCAAGCTTCCTTGCAATCTTAAGATCCATCCCACATTCCATGTAAATAAGTTCACTTTCTATTTCTTTGTATTTTCTGATGCTGGGTGAGTATTTAAAAATTTTATTGTTTTAATCAACTACTCCATGATTCATAAAACTGTTGACTAAATTATATCAAATCAAAAGTGATTTATCCAACTGCTGAATGATTCTTGTTTTTGTTTTCTTTTCTTTTAGCGTTTCATTTGTCTAATTATTTTTAATATATACAAAACAAAGGTTGAGACAAACTTGTACCAGTCTTATACTTAATAAAGTGGACGGAGAATGAATCTAAAGGCATGGGGATGAACAGGGACGCTGATGACTGTTCCAACTCTTCCCTCCCAAAGACGTTATGCTGTTGCTAAAAGGATCAGCGCAGGATGTTGAGTAATTGCCTTTGGATGAGGGGGGCATCTGTGCCTGAATACCCAGGGGCTGCTGTTTTGTCACTCTGACAGTGTTTTATAGAAGACTGAGGAAGCTCAGAAGGCTGCAGAACTGAGCCCCATATATCTCTCGCTATTACATCCAGGCTAGAAAGAAAGGGTTGAAGTGACAATGAAATATAACTCTGGCTCTAGGGGAGAAGAAGAACAGGGACTAAAGAGGGACAGCTGAGTCTCCCTTTCAGCCTGCAGGGGGCTGAGCTTCAAATCAGACAAAAAAAAAAAACAACCTGCCCTGTACTGCACAGAAAGAGGTGAAAAGGAGAGGGTGTGTGGTGTAAAGAAGGAAATCTTCGGACAGAACAGTCTCTGGGTGCTTTTACTGATATTAGTCTTAAAGAACAAGGAGAAATTAGTGCCCTGCAGGAGAAAGGAAGAGGGAGCTGAGGTGAGGGGTGGGGTGGGTAAAAGTCCAAACTCGGCAAGGACCCCTGCATCATTAAGTTGTCAAGTGGACAGGAGGCCCCGAAATATGACTGGGAGTTATTGTTGAGGCCAGGCCTGATGATATAAGAATTACAGTACATGGATCATAGCTGGATCGATAGGTAGACAAAGTCATTATAAAGGGGCTAGAGTTCAATGCCTCCCCTGGGCTGCAGACGGGGACTCATATTTATCACCGTGGCGATGTGTAACACACAGCACTCAGGTGGGTAACGGCTGTGTAGTTATATTTTGCTTGTTGCTCTTATTTCCAAAGCTATTTGTTTCAGCTGTATCGATTGCTTAAGTCATCTGTGCTGCTGGAGAAATCTGAGTCTCCTTATGTGCCTCTTTACCTCCATTTGTCTGTAATTTGCCTTCTGTGAAGGATGTCAATAGAAATGCACATTTACTGATGTACTGCATGGCTTAATGTGTGCATATAATTCAGCAGTGGACATTTGCTTTTCTTTGCTTTCTGCCTTTGCAGCTCCAAACAGGGAGCAGAGGGAGCACGAGCAGGGCAGCATCGATCCTCGCTCTGCCGAGAGAAATTAGGCATGAAATTAAAGCTCCCATCAAAGGCCAAGGCCGGCATTGTCACCTGATCTGGCACTATTTATACTCACAGAAGATGGCGAGGAGGATGATGATGTCTTCATCACACTGATGATAACAGGACAGAGAGATCAGAAGAGAGAGAGGAGGAGTTTCCAGGGTGCCACTGACCCGCTATCATTTATACTGCCAGGGCTCAAGTGCAAGGTTAGCAGCAGCCTAAGGCCCCATAAATCACCGCTTTGCTGGACGGAGAGAGGTCGGGGTCGATGCCTCTCACAGCCAACCTCCACTGATGACAGAGTATTTATAGATCAGAAAGGAGAAAAGGGGAGGGAAGATGGAAGAGGAAGGATCTGCTTCTAACAGAAACTCAGATGTGATGGGAAACACAGTTTTAGCATCAGTGTGAATGCAATATTAACTTGTGGCTTATCATGATTTTTTTGAACTGTTTCTTTTCTAGGATGTGAAGTTTATACATCACACAACTGCAATGAGATTAAAAACAAACTTAATGGCAAAAGATTTCATTTGCTCTGGATATTCTTGAATCCACAAAGAGTCAAATCTATACACTCAGTTTAGTATATATGCATACATCCTCACCTATATGTGATAAAGTTGCTCCTCAACCACATTGTTGGCAGCAATCAACAAGGCTTTATACTTTTGAATAGGATGGATGTTGGGACCATTTCAAAAGCCTCACGGTGGCTGACTTTACAGGGTCCATAACAAGTTCTGATGTGTGTTTGGGAATGCTGTCATATATAGGAATACAGCCTAGCTGCTGATTTGAAGGGAAAGTTGCTGTAGTGAAGTAAAATAATTTGGAGAAATACCTAATTCATTATTCCATCCACTTTTTTTCAATGCACCAGTACCGCTGGAGTGAAACAGCCCTTAGCATGATGCTGACACCACCATATCTGCCATTGTTCTTAAGCTTGAACGTTTCAATTTAGCTCCTTCAAACATCCTGCTTGTTTTTGAGGGCAGCCCTTCAATCTTCGTCTCATCTGTCCGTAATGCATATTATCTTTCATCTGAGGGTGACAGCTTGGGTCTTGTTCTTTAGTGTAGTAACACATTGTTGTAACTGTACTTAATTGCTTAAACTAGTGAGGAATCTGGACTTGTATGGAAATGACTCCCAGGGACTTTTACAGCTTGTGTAAATCTGTATCTCTCCTCCTTAGATCTTTACATCTTTCCTTGAACTTTCCCATTGTTCTGAGAATTCATCAGTCTAAAAAGTGCTAATCAATTATCCATTTTATGCTGGTAAATGAAAACTAGTCATCCTTTTAGATGTTGAACTAGCTTGGGTTGGTAAATGAAAAAATCAGGAAGTAAAGATCCATTAGGTGTTCATTTTGCAAATCCAAGTGTCCTGTTATTATTTTGAAAAAAACAAACAGCTTTTATGTAAAAAGCAACCGCTGGAGTTCATCTGTTTGGGTTGCTAGAGTAGCATCTTTGCATTTGTTTCATGTATTTGGGATAATTAGGTTCAGCCAAACGAGACCCTTAGCAACAGGCATATTCACTCAGTTTATTACTCGCCCTAGTCTAGAACCATCTGCACCACTGAAATAAAACATTTAGGGTAATGTACAGTGCTGTGCAAAAGTTTTAGGCAGGTGTGAAAAATGCTGTGAACAAAGAATGCTTTCATACACCTGACTATAACCCTGCAAAATCCCTGACTTTGTACAAGTGATCCTATAAGAATTGATGCTGGTTTGAAGGCAAAAGATAGTAACACCACATATTGATTTGATTTAGATTTTTCTTTTGTTTGTCCAGTTTTATAAATTGATAAAAATGAATAATAAATTATTTATATTTCTAAAAGCATTCTGTGTTTACAGGATTTTTTCACACCTGCCTAAAACTTTCGCACAGTAATGTATGTATATGTTAAAACCACTTGACAGTGAAGTCAAATGTATCCACCCAGTTCTTCTTTTTTAAATTCATTACGAGTTTCCAGTGAATTATTAAAAGCCCAGAAATTATTGCAGGCATGCCCAAGATAAATGTTTACAAACTTTTGAACACAACTATAACTATGTGAATGCTTCTATAGAAGGTTTCACAGGAGCTGCAGCAGAGCTTTCACTCCGCATTAATGTGACTTGCTCATGTGGAAAGGGGGTCGAGGTGTGAGTAACTGAGGAGACAGTAGAGGGAGCTCATTCACCATCAGAGCTCACACTCTGAGTCCACCAATCACTTTACCAACACCCCCTTAACAAACCTGCCTGAAACATCTAAACTGCTTCCCCATCCCAGCAGTTAATTAATTAACATGTAAAAATAAATCTGCAGCAGAGTGAAATCTTTAAACCCAATCGAACATTTTAAATTCATATTTCCCCGTCTCGTTGGGTTGTTGTGTGCAGTCCTCGCCAAGCACAGTGTTTGGACAACACTACAGCAGGTCCAGCATGGTGCTGTAATGACCAGTGGCAAAGGATTGTCCAGGCTAAACACTGGTTATGGTCAGCCACAAGATGACTGGGTGTCCTTTGTCGTCCCTTTTTTTTCTCTCGCTGCAGGTCTGATGCGTGGAGTCCACCTCTCCAGCAAAAATAAACTGTGGCAAAGCTCCAGATTTTGAAGAAAAACTGAACTGAAGTTTTTCAGGATCACAATTCATTTTAGTGTGCTTATATTTGGACAGAATATGGTGTGAGTTTGATTTTAATTTAGACATTTAAGACTGCTAAGTTGCTTGAACCTAGTTGGTAAAAGGTTAAAAAAAAAGTGCTGGGATGGATTCAGCTGTTTAGTGGCAGGAAGATTTGTAAAGCAGTTTTACTGTGATTAACTTTTTAACACTCTTTAAACTCAATATTTACCTGTAGAGTTAAACATGGGGTATTTAACTGTTGAAGATGACAATTTGAAATTCAGAGGGGAAAGACAAGCTTAATGCATGTAATATTAACTTACATCATTACCCAAAAACAATCAGGGTAAAAACATTTTTTAATTATCCTAGGCATTTCTTTTATCTAAAGCTACGTTGTTTGAGGATTTTTCTTTCTGGATCCAGAGGTTTAGTTCTGTGCCATAAATGTTTTTGCTGGAATCACTGCTGAAATAACCCTTAGAATCGTAGGAACAAAGCAACCATTTAAAGTTCACTCTGTGCACTTTGCACATTCCTCAACATTTTGGATTTACTGTTTTTGTTAGATCTGATTCAATGTTACTTTGTTTTAGACCATGGTAGTAGAAATATAATTTAAAATAGAATGGCAAAAACATGAAATCCTGTGTAGAACAGAAAAGCAAACAAATTAGATTCAAAATATTTTAATGGCAGTAATTTTAAAGTTAGGATTTTCAACATTGGAATAAGCTGATATTAAAAGCAAATGGATGGATTTCCAACATATAAATCATAAAGTATCTTACAATTTATAAAGAGATGTGGACAGAAAACTTTCAGAAAACACCTACATTTTTTAAATGACTTTAAAAAAGTATTTATGATAAATCTGGTATTTTCAAAACTATGTGCAAGACTTCACGATACAACATTGTGAGAGGGAAAAGGGTTGTGATCTCATTTTTATTTTGTGGCATTGCATTGAAGTCAGATCTAAATGTGCAGCTGAAATCAGATAGTGGACTGGAAATCCTAAAACTAAGTTAATTTAGGATAGGCAGGGACATTTTCTGGAATAATAAATATCATGATTTATTATTTATTTGTTGTTTTTTTTTAAACATCAAAGACTAGCAGAGTATGTTATGTTTGTGCACCACTAAACCAGCGTTACAAAATGAAACACTGAATAACCTGCTTTATTAACAAGCAGATGTATCTCTTTTTCATTATGCAAATACTTATGTTTTAAAGCGAAGATTAAATACATTTTTCAGTGATCTGAAAATTTCCATTCATTTTACTGTGGTTTTATGTTATGAACCAACATGAAAGTAATGCTTGGTTTTGAAGTTAACAAAAAATAATATTTGGTTATCAAACGTTTTGGAAATAAAATTAGACATAAATTTGCATTCAGCCCTTCTGAGTCAACGCTGCAGCAGTTTTTTGTGGTATTCTACAAGAGCTTTAGACATCAGAGGTGGAAATTATTTTACTAATTTCTCTGCAAAATACCTCAAGTTCAGTCAAATTGGATGGAGCACATCTGAGAACATAACTGTTTAAGTACTGCCATGGATTCTCAGCTGGATTTAGGTGTTTTCTTTGAGTGAGGCATTTCGACACCTGAATATGTGTTGATCTGAACTATCCTATTGTAGCTGTGGCTGCATGCTTATGGTCGTTGTCCCACTGGAAGGTAAACCTCCACCCCAGTCTCGAGTCTTTTGCAGTCTGTAAAAAGGTTTCTCCAGAGATGGTCCAGGATTTAGCCTCATCTGTCATTTCTGACCAACTTTTCTGTCACCGCTGAGGAAAAGCTTCTCCACAGTATGATGCTACCACCACCGTGTTTCACCACTGGGATATGGTGTTCAGTGTGTTTTTCATACTTCTCTGCAGCTTTCTGACTGCCCTGCCTGCTGTGCTCCTTGATCTTCACGATGCGGTTTGTTCACAACAACCCGCATCTCTAACAAACCTCTGAGGCCCTCACAGAACACCTGGATTTATGTTGAGATTCACAAACAGGTGATCACTGTTTAGTAATTAAGTGATTTGTAAATGCAGTTGTTTGCACTGGATTGTATTCATGGATATCAGAGTTAAGGGGGCTGAAACAACTTTTGCACCCCACTGATACAGTAACTGAAAGAACATAAGAGCAGCACCCAGATCTCCACCGAGAACATCCCTCCCTTAATACCTGAAGCTTTCATCTTTTATTACAGTCATGTTAGAAATATGATTAGCAATCACTTTGAAATCTAATTGTGAGTTGTTAAGATTATATGACTCAACTCCGGGAGTTTACAGCCCACAGTGGGGTCTCGACCCTAACTTTGAGAACCACTGCTCTAATCTTAAATGTCACAGACTTTGTTAGTGTCAGTGCTTTAAGTTGATGACAGTTTTTCTGGGAAAACTTGAGTGCTGCTGATAAGATATTTAAAATGTATATATATGCTTGTATGCTATTTTTAATACACCCCAAGCTTTGATTTAAAATGAATTAAATCATTATCATGAAACAACTCCTCACCTTGTCCAAGCTCCCATCTCGTGTTACGTTCTTCAACCCCCCACACACCCCCGTTCAGGACA
Organism: Valencia hispanica; assembly: GCA_963556495.2. Taxonomy (NCBI): domain Eukaryota; kingdom Metazoa; phylum Chordata; class Actinopteri; order Cyprinodontiformes; family Valenciidae; genus Valencia; species Valencia hispanica. Next base: position 24,785,863 of record OY747703.1, read on the forward strand.
TGAAGGTCAGATAGGAGGGGGTGTTTGATCGATAAGCACCACCCTCTCCTGGACTCACTGACAGCTCCTGTCAAGTGTCCGGCAGGACTCCTATCAAATGGATCAACTGTTTTCCCAAACCCCCCCCCCCCCCCAGCTTTAAAGGAGAACTGTCACTAACTGCCACTGTCACATACCAGGCAGGTGCTTTCAACGCTCTGATAGCGTGCCGAGGAATCTCACCAGAACCCACAGTGTGTGCGTGTGTGTGTGTGTGTGTTGGAGTAGGATCTGTTGAAAGTAGGCCCATATGTTGTTGGAGTTGGTTTGTAACCCCCTCTGATGCAATTCGCAGCTTATCATTTAGGATCAAAATACAAAATTGTAGGCTTCTTCAGCCTTGCAGTTTAAAGGTTTTTTTTAAGCAAGTCGTTGAACTTTGAAGAAACAAAAACATTAGCAATGTTAAAAGGTCAGAGTGCTGAGAAAAACTGAGCTGAGATGAGTTACGAGGCCTGAAATGTATACTTTTTTCCTCTTCTCAGCTCGCTGCTTTTCTGTTTGCATCACTAAAAGAAATGGAGGGGGGGATACCCGGTGACCCACAACACAGATGTTGGAGACCTCTCCTGTGAAGTCGGATAAATTGGTGTTTGTGTGTCCTGAAAACCCCATTTTTAGATGATTACCATGCTGATGACTGCATCCTTAAAGCTGCACACAGTAAAACGAGCTATAGGCTCTCTCTATGTGTGTGTTTTGGGTTTCTCAAAGGTGGACTGGTGAGAGGGGGTGGGGGGGGGGGGGTGAGTGTTGAGGGTGACAAGGAGATAGTGTTGGTGATTGACACGTGAAGAGCAACAAAAAAAATGCCCCGCTTTGGAATGTGACAATCTCCTAGCGTCCCGTGTTGCTCCGTGTCTGACAGTGAATTGTTAAAAGCATTCCAGGCAGCTGGGGGTGAGGGTGAAAAGAGGGTAAAAGGAGAAGTTCTGGGGCTAAAAGAAAGAGTTTGTTTGTCCCCAAAGTAGATGAACCATATCCTAAATGCCCTCAAATAAACTAACACAAAGAAGAAGTGTGCATTAATATGATGCTAAAAACATGTCATACTTGTATTTTGCTGTTTCAGTCAGGACATGGGTTCAAAGGAGACTTGGTGGTCCCCCACCAGCTCCTACAGTGACATATAACCCCCCCTCTCAAAGCCCCCAAACCCACCCACCGAGGCAGGCGAGGTGGTGGTCATGCTACGAGGAAAGGTCCTTATGGAGCGGCAAGTTAAACAGACCACACGACAGGGGCAAAAGGCCTCTGCTTACAAGGTCTAATTGGTTCCACAGGTTGCAGACTACAGAGCAAAGACAGGGACTGTAGGAGAAAAGGATGGATCTGTGGAGCGAGGGGGGGCAACAGACTGGTAGGTGGTAGAAAAACAGGGGGGGGGGGTCAAGAAAAGGGAGAAAAAGAAAATAGAAAAGATACCAACAGAAGAAAGAGGAGTAGCGGCGGAGAAGTGAAATTAGAATAGCAACAGATTGGTCTTGTTCTCATGATACAGTTTTACAGCGACTTTTACTGCAGCAATGAGACAGAGTTATTTAGAGTGATCTTATGGATGGCAATTTTGCTGACAATCGCAAATGTGTGAATATTTTCTGAAGTTCAGATCATATTTTAATAGACATTTTGCTGTTGTTCACACTGCTAGCCTGATGTCATTGTGTATAAAGTCATCTCTTTCTAATGTCTTTTTTTAATTGAATTAAATATGTTCTGCTTGTATAGTCACTGGTCTTTTGGCAAAAGATGTTCTTAATCTGTCAAGCCTGGGCAAATAAGCATACATTTGATAAGTCTAATTTAGATTTGACTGTTTTCACACTGCTGTGGATAATTAGGTCATTAGCGAAACCTAATAAGAGTTAGAAACCTCACCTATTACAACAAAATACAACACAAAATATACAGGAGAAGAACATGTAAAGAACTGTGTATTAATGATTAACAGTTCTAGTCAGAATATTACACTCCACTCATCATCCTCATTAAAATTACCTTAACTAATTTGGTTATTTTCTCAGTGTGTGAAGATTAAACAACTACAATGAGTTTTAAAGACAAAAATTGGGTATGCAAATCTAAATTCATAGAGGCTTTTTTTGTCATTTATGGAAGGTCATAATTATCATTTACATTAACATTTTAGATTTTTTTTTACCTGCATTCAAAATATATTAAACACAGCAAAAGTGGATAAAAAGAAAACACAACTTTTAAGATTTTAAACAGCAACATTAAAAACACACACACACACAAAATATCAAAATTAAACATCTCAAGAGTGACGTCACAACACCCAGGATCTGTTATTGTATATAGTTTTGTCAACAATTGCCATAAATGATCACAAACATCTGACACATGACCAACCAGCAACAATGTTTTAACTATTTGCCCTGTGCATTATAGGTCCTTCCATTTCATCACTATTGGCCCTTTTCACCTAGGGTCGGCTCGGCCCGGCCTGGCCCGGGTCAAGTCAGCCCATATTTAGTGCATTTCCACTACCTTTGTCTGGGCCGAGCCGACCCCTTTTTTCAGACTCCCCCTGTCTCAGTCCGAAGCGGGCCGAGGCAACCCAACACACCCACCTATGGACTGATTGCTCTGGTAAAGTGATCACTCTCCATCCGGCAAAAATAGAATCGATCCTATTTTTGCCGGACGCCGGATCAAGTCCACAGTCAATCTACACAAACAACTGAGCAGCAACCGGATATAGAACAACTACATTTCCGAGTGTTTTTAAAAATAAATCAATAAAGACGGACTAGACATTTTTTGCATTCATAGCTATATTAATATAAGCCCGCGCATATTTATACATATGTTGTGCAAAATATCTTGACACAGAATAACAGAGAATAACTGTTCTTTTCTGTTCGTTTTCCACGGAATGGAGAATTTTGTTCTGAGTTCCGTATTTATTACTGGCTTTTATCGTGAGATCCTGCGCATGCTTCTTTGACCACCTCTGGGCTGCGGACCCGAGCGGAGCGGATCTAGAGCGCATGCAGTGGAAATTGCGAATGGCTGCGGAGTGCGTGGCGGAACTGGACCGGAGCGGATGCAGTGGAAATCGGGGGTTAGATGCGGCTGTCGCGAGCTCGAGTCTCGGCTCTGCTGACATTTGCCGCGTGTCTTCCCCCTCTTCCTTTCCTGTTTCTCAACTGTCCACTTTCAAATAAAAGTCACTATGGCAACAAAACCTTAAAAAGAAAGAAAAAAGTAGCCACTGATTGGCCTGGCGGTGTGTGTGTGAATTGATGTCACAGAATGGTGACTCTACAAGTGGAGTTCAAAGCAATGCTGGGGTAAACAAAAACAATTAAAGTTCTAATATCGGGCCATGAAGGAACACAACATCCGGAGTGGGGCAGGCCGCAAGCGCTGGAAGTGCTTTGCAGAAATTGAAGACCAGTTAGCAACGGCAGAGAGAGTTGGCAAGATACAGGCTAAGGCATCAGCATCTGTAATGTCAGACAACGGTGAGTAATGACTGGATTTTTACTGAAACTTTGCTACGCTGAGCCCGCCCATGTCCTCGCCCACTGCTGCGTTCCTGAGATGGCAATGGAAACACAACCAGGCCGTGCTGAGCCTACACGGTCAGGGCCAAGCCGACGCTAGTGGAAAAGGGGCATTTGTTCCTGACCCATTGGACTTTAACAGGGAATTCTATCAGTGAAGTATTTTGGCATCAGGCACCAGATTGTTGCCATTTGAATTGACTGCAAGTAGAATTTTTTGTTGAGTCACTTTGTTCTAGCATAACATATGCATGGTCAATCAGGTTAAGTCTTTGGGTTGATTTGCTTCATCTGTTGTGCTCAGCTTTTCCCAAAAAGTTATTGCCAATATTGATAAGATTGTGTTTGGTCTAAACATTGTGGAGGAGTGTTTTACCCATCAAATTGACACTACATCAAGACAAGGACCCGGGAATTATCATCAGAACATTGACTGGTGTCAAAATGTGCATCATCTGTAGCGTCTCTGCATTTGGGGCCGGTGGGAATTAGAGGGAACATTGGTCCCAGCCGCACCAGATGTCGCTGCGGAGCTCTATGCACGGCATGCTTAAATTAATCAGTAGAACAGGATCGTTCTTTACAGATTAATATTATATAATGACTAATTCTGTTACCAAGAAGATTCTGTTATAAACATTTGTATATAACTATCTAAGTCTTTGCCAGAATACTGACGAGAACAGTGGGCTAAATCCTCTTGAAGCAGCGATTAGGGCTGGTCCCTTAATATTTGTTTAAATGATGAATATTTGAAATCATAGTGCGCATGTGCAACTTGCGCTCGGTAGACAGCCGTGGGGAACAGATGCCACGGCCCCAAACTGAGATTCCGCTTCCTTCCTCGATAGAGAAAGACAGCAATGCACCGTCTGGCGCCCATGTTGCCGGAAATTTATTAAAAGAAGAAGAAGAATAGAGCCTGCTATCAAATCAAAGCAGGAAGTGATGCGCCCTGTTTTGCCAAAAGCGAAAGTTGGTTGTGCAGCATAACTCATTAAAATATCTGAATAGCACACTCACATTTACGTTCTGTTGGACAGAAGTGTGTAGCCATCTAATATCCTTGCTAGCTACCAAGACAAAAAAAATTAAGAATGAATGAAGTTGATTTTTTGATGAAATCTAAACTTAGCAAATTGCTTTTTGAGCAAAAATTTGAGATTTGGGAAATCACCAGCCAGTAGATTTTGACATGGTTCAAGAACTTTAAGAGATTATTATAGATTTAAAGGGGATTATTTGAAAGATTATACAGTTATTGAAAAGTTTGCCCTGATGAAAGATCTGCATTTTCTTCAAGAAGAACATTGGTGAGTGTCCCTTTATCTGTAATTTCATGTAGTCTATTAAAAAGGTTTCATTCTTCAATCACATTTACATAAACTGGCGTTATAGTGTGTAGATGTGTGCTATTTTATGAGGTTCATTTAATATTGAATCAATATTAAATTAATCACATAAAATAGCATCCGTATTATTATTAAATCCAAAGTCAGATTGTATGCATCACGGAAGAATTATGCATGGTTGTTTCTTCTTTCTCCATGTTGCCCTCAGAGGTGGGTAGTAACTAGTTACATTTACTTGAGTAACTTTTTGAAAAAAGTGTACTTTTGGAGTAGTTTTACAAGACCATACTTTTTATTTTTACTCGAGTAATATTTTTATGAAGTATCGCCATTAAAATCAAATCAATCTTTAATCAAAAATACTCTTACTTTAGTAACGTTTTGGGCAACTCTACCCACAGTGAGTAATTTTACTAAATAAAACTGAATGCTTGTTTTAACCACAAATGGATGAGACTCACACATACAGTACAGTTTATGTTGAAGTGAGACCTCATTTTAACATTACTTCCTATCTGCTGAGGGTGTTGTGCCATTTGGAGGTCAAGTGGGGGTACCTCACCTTGGTCTAATATATATACATTACCAATTGTAAGTATAGGTTTCATTGGTTTTACTATAAAAATAAGTTATTTGTTTCTTCTTGTCAAATTTGTTATTTTACAATTATGTCACATATTTCTATTTGTTTTAGTCTTTAGAATTTGCACGTAACTTTACATTTTTGTCTAATTACATAATTTTAAATATTAAATCATATGTTATGATCTCAGAAGAAGTACTCAATACCTGAGTAGCCTTTTTACCAGATACTTCTTTATTCTTACTTGAGTAATTTTTTTCCTACTTTTTGTACTTTTACTTGAGTAAAAATATGTTGAAGTAGCGCTACTTTTACTTGAGTACTATTTTTGGCTACACTACCCACCTCTGGTTGCCTTGTGATGGACTTGTGACCCGTGTCCAGAGTGTTCCCAGCCTCTGGCCCGATGACAGCTGGAGATAGGCACTAGCCCTACCACAGCCCTACAAGAATGAGTGAGTACAGTCAATGGATGGATGGATAGATGGATGGATGGATGGATGGATGGATGGATGATGTGTTGTAAAGAATAATGTAAACGTGAATGCATGCTGAAATAAATTACCTTGTGAAGCAATTGACCCTTATTTGCACTGAATTGGAAATTTTTTAGAAAAATACTCTGAATTACAAGGCTTTACAGAACAGTGTACTGTTGTAGCTCTAACATGTAGCTGTAGCTGTAACATGATTTTAATAATAATAGGTTGTGATGTAAAGAGAGCCGGTCTGAGGCATGAAACTCCAGGGCTGAAAATGAGTCCCACTCCGGCCCTGGTTTGGTCACCAGTCTTTTGTTTTTCACATCTTCAAATGGCGTTTTTCTTTTTGGGACTCTGGTAGTTTTTCCAAAACTTGAAGTGGTAGCAGGAGCAATAAGTGGCGGAACCACAAAAATACGGAAGTGCGCTTGTCTGGTGAGACAGACTATTGGAGGGTCTAATCATTGGTTTTGGACCGAGCCATGTTATTGGTTGAGGTTTTGAGACAAATGCAACAGAAAACCTTCATTATTTATTTATTTTTGTTTTTTGTGTTTTTTTATCACCACAAAATATTTATAACTATAATATGTTAGAGCATTGTTAAGAGGCATGAAAGAAAATATTTTACTCTTGCTTGTTTGGCAGATTCGGTATAGCAGCTTTAATGTGACATACACTGTTTGTGAATGATGGCTTTATTCTTAACAATCACATCAAAATTCATTCCTAAACCTTAGTGAAGTCATTGTTGGCACATTGATTTATTTCAAATTATGTCTCATGAAGTCAATGCTAATGAAGATCTACAGCTTTAAGTGCAAACAATAAAATGTCTCAGGTGCATTTTAAATCTGAGACCTCATATTTTGTTTTTAGTGTTTTCTTTGCTAAGTTTATATCATGTTTACCCCATATCAGCTATTCCTCAAGACAATGAACACGTCAACTTTATGGCTTCAAAACGCTGCACAAAGCCTTTAAACTATGATCCTATTAAGAGGTAAAATCTGGAACTGTTCAGCAGATTAAAGTTGGACTTTGTGAGCCCTCCGAGTATTTATTTCTTTTTATACCTCGACAAGCTTTAGCCTGTATTATTGGTAGTTATGGACCAGAAAATGGAATTCCCAGAAAAGTGACCTGAGGTGCTGTCACACCGCAGGAAATCTTACAAGTCATTTAATCTGTTTAAGACCCTTAACTTATTGTTTTTCTATAAAAAGAAGGTTGAAAATGGTTTGCAGCGGCAGGAATTTATTTGTGTTTTTTTTAAGAGAATGCATTTTTTTTGCTACTGACAAAGCTGTCAGCATTGTTTTACATAGTTTTTATTACTTTTAGTGAAAAGAAAACTTTTGGTAACCTTGTGTAAATTTAAAAAAATATTTTTAATTTCCTTGAAAAGATAGGCAACTCTTTATACTTTGACACCTTCTTTGAAAGGTTCAACCCCTTTATGGAGTAGGTCCAGTTTGACATCTCCATGACATCTGTCTAAGACTGTCTAGACCATAGTAATAACACATATAAATTCCTATATTGAGTGGCATTCCCATTTGATGTAAATTGATCTGCAGTGTGCTTGCCAGGTCTGAGCAAACAAGATCACTGACACCATTTCTGCTTTACAATTTATTTGAAGGAGTCACTGAGATTCATTGTTCTTTATCCTTGCGCTTTTGTCCCTACAACAGCTGTGTGAGTACAGAGCAAAAATAAAACCCTTTGAAAGATTTAGTCTTCCAAGAGGTAATTATGTTAATGTGCGAACTATCTGATTTTCCTACAAACACGCTGTGAGCTGAGTCCCAGCTGTCCTGATTAAACTGTTATGGTCCAGATGTACTGAAAAAGTATGCTCCACAGATGTCAATTCCATGTTCATAGATGTGTTATGAATGTGTCAAACGTCTAGTAAATGTGAACGTTTACCATGACTTTTAAATTAAAAAGATCTTGAAACAAAGTGAAATCTGGTTTCTCGGCTATGTGGCCCAACTTGGTTATTGGACTCAGATGTATGAAAGATTTAGAGGGCAGCAGCCTGTTAGCTCAAAGACAGAAACAGGAATGGACAGCTAAACCTGACCTGGTGACAAGAAAAAAATCTGATTACCTGAATACCAGCACCTCACTAAGGTTCAGACTCATTCTTTGTATCTTATTTATTTATATTGGTGACAGGGCACAGAGAACAGAACACAGAACAGTTGATGAGTCCATTTTACCTCCTGCTAAATCAATTCACAGGTAATGCTATACTGAACTAAGGCACATCCCGACCATCGTAACGTTCATGTTTATCCTTGTGCACTCCCACACACAAATAGCTACATGTGCATTAATGTTTGCTCGAATAGGCACAAAAATACCTAAATTAATCCAAAGGGACCATTTTTGTATCGGTAACTCTATTTCTTTAAAAAAGTTCGATTTTTAAGTTTAAAAAAAAATTGCATCCAATGTTGTAAATTAAATCTAATCATATTGTATTATTATACACTTAAAATGGACAACTTAATGTGTAAAAGCTGCACATGGCAGAAACAAAGTTCATTTGATCATTTTGCACATCATGCTGTGTTATAATTTTTATGTGCCAAATATGTTGACGATCTCGTTGGTTTTAAGCAGAGTTACTATTGGTTTTATTGGATCTATTTGCCTTCTGTTTTCCTAATTTGTGTACGCCTTGACTTTTTCACATCAAATATTCACTTTTTAACTCTGATGTTTCTTCCTTCTGTGTGTTTGGGTCCACACATAACAATAAGCATTATACATACTGTAATTTGCCGCTAACAGACATCACAGGTTTAAAAACCATATCTCTAGGACCATTCTGTTGAAGAAAACTATGGTGAATTAATAAAAAGACACAAAAGAGCTGCTAAAACAAGGTGTTGCTTTATGTTGCCTTTATAGTTAAAGCATTGCTTGTTTTTTTGTTTTTCTAACATGTGCTGTCTGTCAGTGTCAAGGAGAAGCCAAACAGATTTACTTTCACAAGTGGAGCATAATGGCTTTTCGCTATAAGAGATTGCTTTAAGTGTATTTCAAATGCTGTGGACACTGAGTTTGTTTCTTCTTAAACGTTGCTTTATTAAAAGTCACTTTGAAGAGAAAAGGTGTGGTGCTGGAGCCTCAGGTTGCAAACCTGTGACTGAAGCATTCTGAACTTAATTCAGGCTCCAAAGATAAAATTGTTGGCACTTACTTTACAAGAAAGTTTCCAAAAATATTTAGATCATGACATCATGTGTTAGTACTGGATATGCAATCACGTGAGATTTGCAACCTGGTGTTTGTCATCTTATTGACATTTGTTCAACTCTCTCCTATTTGCTCACATGAAATGCGTTTGGCCAACTTCCCAGTAAAACGGTTTTCATTGACATTTTTGCCTTATTCATTGTCAGAAAGCAAACTGACTTAAAGTTGGACCATTAAGATTATATTTTTTTATTTCAGCCACTTTTAAAGCACTGTGAAGTTTATATTCATCTTAATGAATTACTGGCTTAAATTAAAGAAAACACTTGTCCCATTATTTCAGCTATACCAACCTCTACGATGGTCAGAGAGCAAAACTAAAAGTGGTCAAATGCATTAATGCCTCATTTCTCCGCTCATCTCTGTTGCACCCACAGTCTCACTTGCTTTATTAAGGAGTTCTGAAGTACCAGAATTGATGAATTAAGCATGAGCCTTTGGTTTTATTAAGTTTAAAAACAAGGAGGCATACATATTATTAGTAGGACACATAAATTAGTCTAATTAATTAGAGACTTTATGATTAATTAATCTCAATTGATCATGTCTATCAAATTGCTATATTTGACACAATAAGCAATGGTTTTCAGCTCTAAATGATTTTGGTTTATGACATGTATATATTTAAACAGTTAGATCAGAAGTAGACGTAGTTATTTTTGCGCTGCGGTGATAAGAAACCTGTTGAACAATGTGCACACCACCATTCTATTTTTCTATTCATGTATTGGCATCTATTAGTTTGGAAAGGGTTACAAAGCCCTTTCTAAGGCTTTGGGACTCTAGCAACCAACAGAGACAGACGTTAACCACAGATAAAGAAAACACGAAACAGTGCCGAACCTTCCAAGGAATGGCCGGCCTACCATGACTACTCCAAGAGTGCATTGACAACTCCTCCACAAGGTCGCAATAGAACTCAGAACATCTATAATTGAGGTTAGTGCTCATGATTCAACAATGACAAACAGAGCGGCCAAAAAAAGGCATCCCTGAGAGAGTTCCCTGGTCAAAGCCCCTACTGCCCAAAGTGTTATTTAGAGCATGTCTCACAATAACTAATAAATAACTTCATTACTCACAACACTTTTGGGGGAAATATTTGCTGGACTGATGAGACAAACAAGAAAGGTTTGTGTTACATTTGGCATAAAACTAACACAACTAAAAGAACATCATATTGGTGGTGGTGGTTTAGGGCTGCTTAGCTACTTCAGTAAACTAAGTAGTAAAGCAGGAATTACCTGCTATTTATGATGGAACCTTGAAATCTTTTCTCAACCATAACATTTTGAAGGACAATATCTGTTCATCATTTTGTGACTTTAAGCTCAAGACTGAAGCAAGACCATGATCCAAAGAACACCAACAAACCCACCTATGTGGCTCAACAAAATAAATAGTATTTTTTTTTTAATGAAAATTCTGGATTGACCTGATTATAGTCCAGAAATCCAATTGGATGATGTGGTGTGATCTTACTTCAGCTCAGAACCCTCCAATGTTGCTAAATGAAAACAATTCTGCAATGAAGAACAGGTCAAAACTCCTCCACATAGATTTTAAAGACTCACTGCTGCAGTTATTATTATTAAGCTTAGGAGTGCAATTATTCCAACTGCATTTTGTATGTTATATTTACTCAAGGTATCTTTGTGAAGTGATCTTAAACAGTGTGATAAAAGAGCAAAACAGAAGACATCTGTGAGGGCAAATACTTTTTACAGCAATGTGTGTGCAATTTATTTTATTTATTTTTATTTTATTTAGTTATTTGACAGGGACATTGCACAACAAATGTGTTGCACAAAGTGAAAGCAGGTTTATACAGTGGCCAATGAGCAATCTCACTTAAGAATCCCTTCACAATATAAAATACAGATAAAGCACCGGCAAAAGGATCACTTCAACAAACAATATTTAAAATGAAAATAAATTGTACCCTCTTACATTTTTAGCAATACCCCAGTAAACCAGTTTTGTGCTAATGATCACAACTCTGACCATCTTTCAACCACTTCTTGAAGTGGTTGAAATGAAGAAATAAAAAACATTGCAAAATTAATAAAAGCCTTGCTATTTATTATTAAATTATAATTGCTGCTATATATTCAAACTATTATAGTCAGTATTTAGTAAAGAGTCTTTATGTTCCTTTGAACATGACATTGTTTGCCTGGGACCTTTTTCAGTATTTAATGGGAGATGAAAGGTTAAGTCCTTGGTTGAAGGAGATAGGAGCTGAAAGGAGCCCATGAATCCTGAAGTCTCTGCAGGCTCAGCATGGTAAAATAATTAGGCGTACCTTTGAAGAGAACTAAACAAACACAACAGCACTCAACACCAGCCACGTCCTCTGTCCTGACTTTCTTCTTCTTCTATGCCTCAAAGTGGCCTTTCCTCTTTCTGTTTTCTCGCTCTGCTACCTGCCATCCCAAGCCAATAGAGTCACCCTCCCTCCCACATCTCTCATCCTTTCATCTTACTCTGTTCTCAGAGATTTTGAAGTAACTCTCTCTCTCTCTCTCTCTCTCTCTCTCTCTCTCTCTCTCTCTCTCTCTCTCTCTCTCTCTCTCTCTCTCTGTCTCTCTCTCTCTCTGTATGCTGATTCTCCTGGGGAGGAAAGGTAAAAATGGAGGAAAAAAGGAGGACGTAATTCACAGATCAGTTTTTTACATTCTCTGAACTATGCTTTAAACTGTAAAAAGAACCAATGCTGTAGAAATATTTAAAAAGAAATCCCTAAGTGTTACATTACTACTAAATTCCCCATTGTTAGGGGGCTTTTGAGACTCCTGAAAAAACAGATTGTTTGATCTGATTCCTCTTATTGTAACAAGTTTGAACCATGTTGTTTTAAACCTTTTCACAGAAGCTTTTTGATTGATTTCGCATGACCGCTGCTATATATTTAAACTGTTGCATTATTCTTTAGTTCAAAAAACATTAAACTGAACAAGAAAAGAAAATCCTATTACAGTGGCACCTTTAAAGTGATTCACTATATCTAGTTATGGCTGAGAAGTCAGTTCAGTTTTAAAATCATAAAGAATCATATAGGCAATCCTTCGTTTTCTTCTTATTCCTCACTTTCTGTTTTGCTCTTACTATTGAAATGTTACAATTAGAAGTTTAAAGCATGTTTCATATTAAGTAAGTGTTTAATGTACCATGTTAGGTTTACATGGTGAAAGGTTTATGCTTAGATTAAGAAGACTACTGTCATATGTTACCCATTTTTACACTCCGAGGTCAGGGTTCCTGTCATATTACCTGGACAAAGACATGCAAAAGACCAATCCAACAATACATTTTTATGAGTTTATTAGACATTTTTACCATGTTATATATTTTCTGGTGTGGTGGATTGGTAAAGAAAATGAGAAATCAGGGCTATTCTGACGCATTTTAGTCACATAGAAAGAAGCATTCTTTTCTAAATGCTGAAGCAAAAATGTTTGTTGACAGATGCAGATATTTCAAATCCTTTTTTAAATCTATAGTGTGTTTCATTTCATAGTTGATTATCCATACCATTGGAGCAGGACCCAATACAGTTCATGCAGCAGCTAGGACAGATAGCTCAAGCAGGAAGTCAAGAAAACCAAGGTGTGTGAGTTGTTTATAAGCAAAGAAAAAGACACTTTTACTTTTCATGTTTCAGTTCAAAATCTCTGCTGATACAGTTAAGTACAGTTGGCAAGTAAGCTTTCCAAGCTGGGAGCTAATCGTCAGAGATAATTCATCAAAAACAGCTGTGGAAACCAGAATCTGGTCAGCAATTATAAGGAGGCTTAGATTGCTGTAGGACTCAAAAATTATTATTATATATAATAATTATTTTCACTAATTATTGATCATAATTTTTTATGTGGTATTTTTCATAACATCTCAATAAATACAGATAATTTATTATTAAATTATCTTGACACTCTTTCTACATTGCTTTTGTCATCTTTTGAGAGATGCCAGGCGCTTGCCTTTAAGAAACACATTTCTTGGTTGAATGACAATAAATTCAAATCTAAAATTAATCAGATGTATCAATACTTTTTATTTTTACTTTGTATTACTTTTTATTCAAATATATTTATTTCCTTTTGGCTAAGCAAAACAAGCTTCTGAATTCTAAACAAGTTGTCCCAAGAACATATACATGAAGAATAAGATGCTTCAAGGACAGATTGAACCCAGGAGACAGAATCAAAAGGACTTAAAATTGTTTAAACAAATCTTTTGCTAGGCAGTAAGGATAATGTATAAATTAGGAAAGAAGGAGGAGGAGAAAGGTGGACCTAAAGAAAGAGGGGGGAAGGAGCAAAGAGGTATACGGAGGCATGATTCCCTGAAGACCATTGAATTTCCCTTCTTTCTTCCCTGCCTTTTTTCATAGTCGTCTCACTCCCAGCTCCACACAGCTGTTTCAGGGCCAGGGGCTTCTTTCTCCAGAGCCTAGATGAAAGAGCCGCCTTAAGCAGCCCTACAGGTAGGTCTGGTAAAGCCATTGCTCTGGCTGTCCACTGCCTAACGCATGAAATAAAATAGGGAGAAAGAAAGGAGGGGGGGGGGGGATTACATTGGAGTGAGAAGAAAAAAGATTACTTGAAAACATGGTTTGAACGAAGTGACGGAAAAGGAGCATCAAGGTCTGAAAGAATGAAGATGCAAAAATAGGTGAGGAAGTATGAAGATGTTACTTGACCTTGGGCACTAACCAACCCTGGCTTTAACAATGTCTGCTGTTTTTGACTTTGTTAGACCATTTTCAATGCTGCCTCCAATGTGTTTACAAGAGAAAATCATGTTCAACTCCAGTCCGGTAGGGAGAGGGGGGGTAAGGGGCTAAATTCAGCAGAAAACATCCAGGAAGTCTAAAAGGTAGCCTGTGCAAACTAAGCTAATGACAAGCTTTTTGTTGCAGCTTTGTTTTACTGCATGCAACAGTTCTCTCACACACATTCTTCTTTCCCTTCAGATGTTGACGGAGAAGCCACTGCAGGGCTCTCTTGTTTTCCAGCTGCTTTACTTTTATTTTTAAGCTCCTTGAGCCTGAGTTTAAAATACCGTTATTGTTGGAACACATAAAGCAGCAGCAAAAAAGAAAAAAAAACCCAGCGTTGATGTGCTCAGCAACTGGTAAAGAACTTCAGCAGAACTTTAATGTCACTGGGAACACCGTGCTCATAGTCGTTATGCAAACACATTTGGGCTATGGCAAAACTGCATCGCTTAATCACTTCTACACACCAAGGTCATTCCCAGACAGTCATTTCATCCAGTTAGAGACTTATTCAAGATCTCTGCTCAAACACGAATAGGAACATCAGATACAGTTTGAATGCTGGATTTTCCAGCTTTTCTCACTGCCACAATTTTCTCAGGCTCCGGCAGAGCTGCACCACCCACACACAGTCTTTGCTAACCACCAGTCTATGTGACTGGAGCGCTCCAGGTGATGTGTAACCTCTCCACTTCCCCACATTTATATGACCTTGCTTTAATGGTATATCACTAAACATTTACTTTCCCTCTCTAAAATGTAATTTTGAAGCAAAACTTTAAGATAAATCATGATTTTTAAAGTAATGCAATCCAATCATTGTCAAAATCGAGTCAAGTTTGTTTGTGGTAAATTTCATTGAAGGACAAAGTCTTTCTTATTTTATGGGTACTTTATGTTGGCCAGTATTTATGCTCAATATTCATATTTGGGAACAGACCAACAGCCCAATCAGTCGATCATAGAAATCAGTCAGAATTTTTGTTGAAGTCTCCTGGTGTTGATGATTCTAACAGGGGTTTTACTAATTTGGGATGCATGGTGGTTCTGGTGGCTAGCACTCTTCATTGCAGCAAGAATTCCCTGTGTTCCAGTCTCAACTGGATTCTTTCTGTGCAGAGTTCTCCTTGGGCAGGCATGGGATCTCTCATGTACTCTGAGTTTCTCCCTCAGTCTAAAGAACATGTTAGGCTAATTAGAGACTGAAATGTTTTAATGTGTGAGTCTGAATAACTGTTTCATGCATAAGCACAAACAATAGTCAGGACCCAACTCCCCACTCGTATGCAGAAGGAGGCTACGCTCTCATTCCCCAGGATGAACCCCAATGTTCAGGCACCAAGATGGGGGGCAATGAGTATGCCCACTCCTGCTCTGCACCTCAACTCTAGAATAGAAGAGCGTCTAACCCCTCTCGAGAAAACTGGTTCCAAAGCCAGAGCCATTCGTCGAAGTGAGTCCTTATATACGTATTGAGTTCAAACCTCACCAGGGAGGTGAGATTAAATATCCGGAAAGTCAGCTTCTGTAGTTGAGAATCAGACCGCCAAGGTTCCTGCCTTCAGCCACCATCCATTCTGCACAGCACCTGACCTTTTTGGGTCCTCACACAAGTGATAAGTCCATGAGAAGGGGGACCCATGTTTCTTCTTTGGGCTGTGCCCGGCCAGGCCCCATGGGTAAAAACCAAGCCACCAGGTACTTGCTAGTGTGTCCCACCTCAACACCTGGCTCCAAGGGGGAGCCCCGGTAACCAACATCGAGGTTCCAGGTGAGGGAATATTGTATTTACTGATGTTACTCATCATAAGGGGTCTTCAGGCTGTGCTTTTTCTGATCCCTCACCAAGGACCTGCTTGCCATGGTTGACCCTATCAGGGGAATAAAGCCCCTGACAACTTACCACCTAGGATCATTGGGACACTCTAACCCCTCCACCACGATAAGGTGACAGTACATGGAGAGGGCTATATACAGTGGCTTGCAAAAGTATTCGGCCCCCTTGAACTTTTCCACATTTTGTCACATTACAGCCACAAACATGAATCAATTTTATTGAAATTCCACGTGAAAGACCAATACAAAGTGGTGTACATGTGAGAAGTGGAACGAAAATCATACATGATTCCAAACATTTTTTACAAATAAATAACTGAAAAGTGGGGTGTGCGTAATTATTCAGCCCCCTTTGGTCTGAGTGCAGTCAGCTGCCCATAGACATTACCTGATGAGTGCTAATGACTAAATAGAGTGCACCTGTGTGTAATCTAAGTACAAATACAGCTGCCCTGTGACGGCCTCAGAGGTTGTCTAAGAGAATGTTGGGAGCGACAACATCATGAAGTCCAAAGAACACACCAGACAGGTCAGGGATAAAGTTATTGAGAAATTTAAAGCAGGCTTAGGCTACAAAAAGATTTCCCAAGCCTTGAACAACCCACGGAGCACTGTTCAAGCGATCATTCAGAAATGGAAGGAGTATGGCACAACTGTAAACCTACCAAGACAAGGCCGTCCACCTAAACTCACAGGCCGAACAAGGAGAGCGCTGATCAGAAATGCAGCCAAGAGGCCCATGGTGACTCTGGATGAGCTGCAGAGATCTACAGCTCAGGTGGGGGAATCTGTCCATAGGACAACTATTAGTGGTGCACTGCACAAAGTTGGTCTTTATGGAAGATGGCAAGAAGAAAGTCATTGTTAAAAGAAAACCATAAGAAGTCCCGTTTGCAGTTTGCCACAAACCATGTGGGGGACACAGCAAACATGTGGAAGAAGGTGCTCTGGTCAGATGAGACCAAAGTACAAAACACCATGTGTGGCGGAAAACTAACACTGCACATCACTCTGAACACACCATCCCCACTGTCAAATATGGTGGTGGCAGCATCATGCTCTGGGGGTGCTTCTCTTCAGCAGGAACAGGGAAGCTGGTCAGAGTTGATGGGAAGATGGATGGAGCCAAATACAGAGCAATCTTGGAAGAAAACCTCTTGGAGTCTGCAAAAGACTTGAGACTGGGGCGAAGGTTCACCTTCCAGCAGGACAACGACCCTAAACATTTAGCCAGGGTATCAATGGAATGGTTTAAAACAAAACATATCCATGCGTTAGAATGGCCCAGTCAAAGTCCAGATCTAAATCCAATCGAGAATCTGTGGCAAGATCTGAAAACTGCTGTTCACAAACGCTGTCCATCTAATCTGACTGAGCTGGAGCTGTTTTGCAAAGAAGAATGGGCAAGAATTTCAGTCTCTAGATGTGCAAAGCTGGTAGAGACATACCCTAAAAGACTGGCAGCTGTAAATGCAGCAAAAGGTGGTTCTACAAAGTATTGACTCAGGGGGCTGAATAATTATGCACACCCCACTTTTCACTTATTTATTTGTAAGAAATGTTTGGAATCATGTATGATTTTCGTTCCACTTCTTACGTGTACACCACTTTGTATTGGTCTTTCACGTGGAATTCCAATAAAATTCATTCATGTTTGTGGCTGTAATGTGACAAAATGTGGAAAAGTTCAAGGGGGCCGAATACTTTTGCAAGCCACTGTAAATAAATTGAACTGAATCTGAACCAATACAGTAAGTAATGAATGCATGTTTAAACAGTGCAAAGCACTTCTTTTCTTATTTTTATTTGTTGGTTATTGGTGTCTTATGAGCCCATAAGGGCCGGGCATACAGTGTGTATGCAAGACACAATAATAAAAACTATTCTATTCTATTCTATTCATTCCTGTGACAAAATATACTGTTTACTGTAACTTCACATGACATCCAAATGGCACAACAGGCTCAACAGTAAGAAAAAGACAGCAGAACAATGAAGCTTGTGAGCGAACAAGAAGTCTTATTTAAACACAACCTTTAAAGAGCAACTCAACCCCAACCTTTTTTTACTGATAAACTGTAATGAGTGTCTGACAGTGCTGTCTACATGTTTGGTCATTATTTTGGGTATTTTAGTACATTTTAGTAAAAATATAAATTTTCTACCAAATCCGTGAGTGTGGCGCCCTCAGGGCCACCGCTGTCCGTGCGCAAAGTACGCAGAGCGCGTAGGGCCCCAAGTAGCCTATTGCATATAATACATACGCTTTTTCTTAATTGTGTAAGCTATCACTCACGATTCGGGCAAATGAAATGTTTTTATCTAATTTATATAAAGAGGTAAGGTAAGAAGAGACATGAATCTGGAGCTGAAAAAACATAGAGATGACGCCCGTGCATCTTTTGCTGGTAAGTTCATGTTTTTATAGGCTGTCTAGGATGTAACCCTCATCACCCTCATGTATTGGTATTGGTAGTGTTCGTCACCATTCTTTACATTCGACCGGGTGCAAATGCCAACGAAGCATCAGAGGAGCTATTTGACACCATTAGCTCGTTGCAAACAAAGCACCCGGAGGAGTTTTACGTGGTTGCGGGGGACTTTAACCACGTGAAACTGACGGACACTCTCCCAAGTTTTTACCAGCATGTCACCTTTCCTACACGCAGAGAAAATACTCTGGACTGTGTGTACAGCAACATCCGCGGTGCATACAGAGCTTTTCCTTGCCCCCATCTTGGCCTCTCCGACCACATCTCCATCCTGCTGGCCCCAGCATACCACCCCCTGCTGAGACGTATCAGGCCAACGAAGAAGACGATCACTGTGTGGCCCAGAGATGCGGCCTGTGTGCTCCAGGACTGTTTTCAGTGCACAGAATGGCAGGTCTTCAAAGAGGCAGCTACACATGAGGGAGAGGTGGACCTGGAGGAATATACATCACCTGTCCTTGGTTTCATCTCCAAATGTGCTGGTGATGTCACCACCACCAGGATAATAACCTGCTATCCGAACCAGAAACCCTGGCTGAACTCTGAGGTGAGAGCTCTGCTGAAAGCTAGGGATGCTGCATTCAAGGCAGGTGAGGCATCAGCACTCAGAGAGGCCCGAAAAGGACTGACTGCAGGCATTATGAGGGCCAAAGCCACATACGCCGAGAAAATCCAGGGTCACTTTACCACCAATGACCATCGGCGCATGTGGAGGGGCATTAAATACCTCACGGACTACAACACCAAGGATGTACAATGCCCAAGAGACCCCTCCTTGCCAGATGCACTCAACCATTTCTATTCCCGCTTTGAGTTCCCTGATGTCTCCCCCAGCACCAAACTTATACCACCACCTGGTGACACGCCCATCAGTGTGACCACAGCAGATGTAAGGAAGACCCTTCAGTGTATCAACCCTCACAAAGCAGCAGGGGCTGACAACATCCCAGGGCGGGTACTGAGGGACAGTGCACACCAGCTGGCTGAGGTGCTGGCAGACATCTTTAACACCTCACTGTCACTGTCATCTGTCCCCACCTGCTTAAAGACTGCCACGATTGTCCCCGTCCCCAAGTGCTCCACAGTGACAAGCCTGAATGACTATCGGCCCATAGCTTTAACCCCGGTAATCATGAAGTGCTTCGAGAGGTTGGTCATGACCCACATCAAAGACGCCATCAATATCACTGTGGACCCCCACCAGTATGCCTACAGGAAAAATCGCTGCACTGACGACGCCATTTCATCGGTGGTCCACACAGCCCTGACCCATCTGGAGAGCAGAAACTCCTATGTCCGTCTGCTCTTTCTGGATTTCTCCTCAGCCTTCAACACCATCATCCCACAGATGCTGGTGCAGAAGCTCTCCTCCCTCGGACTGAGTCCCACGCTGGGGAACTGGGCCCTGGACTTCCTGACCAAAAGACCTCATACTGTTAAGATCCACAACACCATCTCCTCCTCCATCACCCTCAGGACAGGCTCACCACAGGGCTGCGTGTTGAGCCCCCTCCTGTTCACTCTGCTGACGTATGACTGCTCAGCGAGACACCCCAGCTGTCATATAGTTAAGTTTGTGGATGACACAGCAGTAGTGGGACGCATCACTAACAACGATGAGTCCAAATACAGAGAGGAGGTGGAAAACCTGGTGCAGTGGTGCAGAGAAAACAACCTCTGCATCAATGTGAAGAAGACCAAGGAGATGGTGGTAGATTTCAGAAGGGACAAGTGTCCTCTCCTTCCCCTTTACATCGGAGGAGCAGCTGTGGAAGTGGTCTCCAGCTTCAGGTACCTGGGTGTGCACATTTCCAATGACCTCACCTGGAATGCCAACACTTCACGTCTGGCCAAGAAGGCCCACCAGCGTCTCTACTTCCTGAGGAAGCTGCGGAGAGCTGGACTTGGAAGCTCCGTCCTGAGGAGTTTCTATCACTGTGCAGTGGAGAGCGTCATCTGCACCTGCATCACCGTGTGGCACGGCAGCTGTACTGCTGCTGAGAGGAAGGCTCTGCAGCGGGTGGTGAAAGCTGCACAAAGGACTGTAGGGAGCACGCTTTCCACCACCTCGGACCTCTACACATCCCGATGCAGGGGACTGGCCCTCCGCATCCTGAAGGACTCCACCCATCCGGCTCATAGCCTAGCATACAGAGCAAGACCACCAGGCTCAATAACAGCTTCTACCCTGCAGCTGTTAGACTGCTGAACTCCAGCTGTGTCCTGTAGAGCACATTTATTTTTATTTATTTATTACATTTATTTAAATAATTTTTTTCAGTAATTTAATTTAAATGGCTTTTAATTCCGGACCTGAGTCCTGATTTCATACCATCACATGTAACGTGAGAAGGTATGACAATAAAAGTTCCTTGAATCCTTGAATCCTTGTAAAAACGGGTTCACAAATAACAACAACACCTACAGAAAATTACAATAAGTAGGCCTAGATAAATGCAAATGTTTGACTGTTCATATGTTTAATTCTTTGTTTTAGAAGTGTGTAAAAGATGATAGTTTTCTTTTAAACAAGTTGCCTACGTGAAAGAAACCGAGTAGTGAAGCACCCCCCCCAATTTTAACCTGAAGGTTACAAAGAAAGGTGTTGTGAGTAACAAACTCAAGTTTTTGCATGAATGTGAACTGTATTTTATGTGTTTATATATTCAGTAAATTGCCGGCTGATAATTTACTGAGCAGGATTTTTAAATTAATGTGAAGATCCTGACTCTGATCTCTGATTTTAATTGCACTACCACTCCTCTGAACCGAGAACTGTTCCAGTAGTTCCTAATTCTCTGTATTACAGTGATGTAAGTTCAACAATAAGTTTTTATCCTATATTTGTTGAGTCTTGAAAAATGTCCTCCTTTTTGGCCATCCTATGTCAAGGCCTAATTGTTTTGGCAAAACAGAAAACACTGTCAAAAACTATATTATTGACTTCAACGTTAGCATACACGTTAGCATACAGCCAATGTCAAACCCGTAGCCTGCACAAAATACCATAAGCTACTAACAGGACCAGGACTATACCATTATTTCAGGACACGACCGAGCAGCACCGGTCCGTGGCATGCCATGCTGCTCTAAAAAAAGTTTTGTATATTACTTATATATTATTTATATATTACTGCTTTGTTACAGTTTATTTTGTTTTTGTTTTATGCTGTATATTACTTAATATCTAAATGTTCATGTTCATATGTTTATTTAATGCCAATTTGAAAATAAATAGCAACAGGTTAAATAGGAACTCGAGTTTTGTCTGTGTTCGTGTTTGGAGGGGGGCCTCCCTGGCCAATTGTGCTTAGGGCCTCCAAAAGCCTAGCAGCGGCCCTGGGCACCCTCTTCAGGTTCAAACTCTACATTGTACTTGAATTTGAATCAGTCATCCCCATTGGCTCTGTGGTGAACTATGCACTATGATCTCAGCTGCACTCCCCTTTGTAGGGTATAAAAGAGTGTCGGTCCATAGTGAGTTGGGGTTGGAATAGGAAGGAAGTGTTGACGTCACCCAGCCCTCTCCCCCGCCATCTCTCAGTCTGCCAGGCAACACCTCCTTTTGTTGCATTTTTCAAACAGGAAATGTGGGCGGAATTATACTCTGGTAGGGGGTTGAGTTGCTCTTTAAAACCTGCCACACACGAGAGCTATCTGCTGAGCAAAAAGTCATTCGAGGCCGTTTGCTCAGCAGATAGCTCGCCGTGTGCGGTTAACTTTCGGTGAGTTTTCTGCCTCATGAGGCGTTGAGGTGAAAATCAAACAGGTTTGATATTTTTCGCCTCGCGAGGTGAAAATCTCACCGTGTGCGCTCTACATGAGCTGAGTGCTGAGGGCAAATATTTAAGCGACCAATCAAAAAGCATCCTCCGCTCACATGATTCCAAGGCTTAAGTGTGTGTCTGCCTGATGCAGTTTTGGTTAAAACAAGTTTGTTCTTGATTCTGTGAACTAAAAGGTGGAAAGAGTAGCCAGAAATTGTACTCAAGTTAGGGTACCATTATTTCGAAAATAATATTACTTGAATAGAAGTAAAACGTGTGCTAAAACTATTTTTGGCAGAACATTTTTTTTCTCTTCAAGAGAGGGTTTGATATATCTTTTACTCCAGAGTTGTCAGGGTGTGAGGCATCAGGCAGATGTAGAAATAGTATTTTGATGTTTAGAAAAAACATGTTACATCCGGTGACTAAAGCCCCAGAAGGGATGGTTCTGATTGTTTCTAGAACTTATACACCAAACAGTAGTTCAGATTACCCTACCTTCCTGGAGTATAATGATTGGAGTGCTATCCGAGGAATGTATGTTTCTGCTGGGGGACTTTAGTGTTTATGTAGTTAATAATATAGTTAACTGGAGGGATTTTATTAGAAAGATCTCAATGAAGTGCTTGATGATCTGATTCTAAATTTTATTTTGTTACTGTTCATTACAAATATCATATTTGAACATTTGTTCTTCCACCAAACTATGTTTGTTTAAAGGTCTATGAAAGATTTGTACAACCATTGCTTCATCAGACCCAAGGTGTTATATTTTGACACTCAGCTATACAAAGGGCAAAAATATCACAGTCAATCTTGGCCTGGAAACATAGGTGGGGGAAGCCATTTAAGTGACCTAGTACACCTAAACTATTGGTGATGATGAGGAAGGAATGTCTTGTGAGGCCCTTTTGTGTGAGATCTTCCATCCATATCTCTGGGAGAGGTTTCCTCACATCCCAAGGGAGTTTGTATATATGGAGTATGAACGGTTCCATGATCAGGACCTTCACTGCAGATAAGACTGAGGATTGCAGGACATTGGTGAAAGTTGCTAATTGACAAAGGATGCGTTCATGGGAACCACTGGATGATGGATGCATCCAACTGGAAAAGGGGGCATTTAGGGTTTGGTAGGGGAACTGCAGAACCAGACAAAAGTGATGACATCCCCTCAATCTGGTCACCATCCCCACTGTGGATAAGGTAGATTCCAACACCTTGTGGAATTGCAGAAGGGTCAAGAGAGTTTCATTGTCAAATCCATGTGTTTTGTCAATCAGGAGAAAGCTTATGACTTAGTTGAAGGAACTATACATGACTATAAAGTGGGTTCCTTTTATGGGCTGCCCAGTCTCAGCATCACCAAAACCAAGACCTCTATCAAAATCTTCTGCCCTAATTTCAGAGTTGTTTCCAATGTGGGTTAGATTAGGCCTAGCCTGCCTCTTCTCACCGATTTCATATTTCATGCTCATGGACAACAAGTAGTTTTTTTTGGAAGCATTAGCCTTATTTGATACCTTAGTTATGATTATCTTTTCCTTCTGCAGATGATGTTCTTTTGTTCGGAATATCCTTCGTAGGGTTGCCAGGTTCTACCACAGAGATTGCATAAGCAGCTCATCTTCTGGGGCCACTTGGGTTAGATATTCGGAAGTCAAGACATGTCTTGGGGTCTCAGTTTGGAGGCCTTAGAGTACTTGAGGAGCTTGATAAAGTCCCTCATGAACTAACTAGTTCTGTGATCCAATTTCTGCTAAGTGGAAGGTGATGGATGGATGGATGGATGGATGGATGGATGGATGGATGGATGGATGGATGGATGGATGGATGGATGGATGGATGGATGGATGGATGGATGGATGGATGGATGGATGGATGGATGGATGGATGGATGGATGGATGGATGGATGGAAGAATGGATGGAATTGTTTTAGCCCAAAAATAAATACGTTCTGTTTCAAGTGGCTTTAGTTTAATTTCTCCATAATTTTCTCCACAATTCTCCAAACCAGTCTGACCTCTGTCCCATTATAGAGAAGATACTGACTCTGTTGTTTGTGGACATGAACAACAGATTAAAATTTTGTAAAGTAGCATGAGATAAACTCAGGCCTTAATCTACTCTACTGAAGCACAGATAAGTATAGGGTAACGAATCAAACACAGTAGAATTGTAGCTATTCATTTTTTTAAATAAACAAAATATCCAACCATTAACACTACCCGTATTTAAGGCTAATTTTAGAGTAAACAAATACACTTGCAGTCATGTTGATGGTGTGTGGGAGAAAGCCGGAGTACCCAGAGAGAACCCACACATGCACGGGGAGAACATACAAACTCCCTGCCCAAAGAACCCAGGCTGGAATTCAAACCTTAGACCTCCTTGATATAAGACTGCAGTGCTTACAACAGCATTGTTGTGCATCCCATGGTTACTATATCATTTTAAAAGACAGAAATTTGTTTTAAGAACTTTCTAGTGTTTAAAGGGTTAAATGTTAAAGGTCTCATTCACTGATAAACTGTGTTATACTTGGTCTTTTTGAAATACGATTGGTCCCTCTGAGCTGCATATGCATGCTTTATGTGAAAATTTTCTCCCACCCCCATTGCCTGCATAAGCAACAGAAAGGTAACAGACGGCAAAAAGGAGCGAGTTAGAAAAAGCCAGTTCCTTCTAAGTCACAGGGAAAATTAGTATTTACGGCCTTGCCCACCTTGGCTTGCGACCGCCTTCATGAAGGCTGTATTGATTCTGCAACCAGGAGAGAGCTGAGGACGTCTTTGCTAGTAGAAGCTAACCATTAGCAACTCCACAACATGGCGTAACACATTCAGGCTTCTGTTATTTGTGGATATAACAAATCCATGTTGCATTTTTTTACCCAAGAAAGAGGAGCTGAGGAAGAAACCGTTGGAATTTGTCTTTGGAAAACGACCAACAAAGTAAGTTAAGTTAATTATTTGGCTTCCATGTAAGTAGTAAAGATGCTGTTATTAAAATGAACCGTTAACTTAATCATTTTACAAAGGTCTGGGGTTGTTGCATTGACTCACAAGCAGATGTTAGCCCCTAACAAGAAATAGCTTCTGCTCAATCACGCTGAATAACTGAAACAATAATAACTTGCATAAACGATGCATGAACACAAAACTAAACCTACCGGAAATGACATCAACTTAACCTCTGTCAGCCAATGCCAATCATGTCCCCAGTAGCCAATGGGCTCTAAGCCCCTCCCTCACGTAAAATTAGGTTCAACTCCGAAAACAAAAAGTCTGAATTGAAACTGTAAGCGTTGGACGGAAAGGTGAAGAGAAATGTAAAAACTGTCAAACATTCTGAAATTAAAAAACAGCAGTTTTAACCAATAAACAAAGGAAAATGATTACCAAAATACAGCTTAGCTTAGGCTCTTTTATTCTTTTACTTATGGATGTTGCTATGCGCCGCAGATGGCAGCCTCGGTACATTGCTCTCTCCCCTCCTCCCTCTGACACTCAATCCACGTTCACCATACATGAAGAGGATGTCTGCCACCTCCTCCAGAGACAAAACATCCAGAAGGCACCAGGCCCAGATGGAGTAACACCTTCCTGCCTCAGGACCTGTGCTGTCCAACTAGCACCGGTCTTCACACAGATATTCAACAGATCACTGGAGCTGTGCAAAGTCCCCTCATGCTTCAAAAGCTCCCCCATTATTCCAGTCCCCAAGAAATCCTCCATCACTGGACTGAATGACTACAGACCTGTGGCCTTGACTTCAGTCTTAATGAAGTCCTTTGAACGCCTGGTACTGTCCTATTTTAAAAGCACCAGAGGCCTGAAGCTGGACCCCCTGCAGTTTGCCTACTGGGCAAACAGGTCAGTGGATGATGCAGTTAACATGGGACTGACATGGGACTTCATCGTGCAACAGCTTGACCAACCAGGGACCTATAAGAGGACACTGTTTGTGCACTTCAGCTCTGCATTCAACACTATCATACCTGAAATCCTAACTGCCAAACCTTCTCAGCTCACTGTATCTCCTGCTATATGTCAGTGGATTTCCAGCTTCCTAAAAACATCAACACCATCCTCAAAAAGGCTCAGCAGAGGATGTACTTGCTATGGCAACTAAGGAAGCATGGCCTACCACAAGAGTCGTTAGTCATCTTCTATACTGCTACAGTTGAATCCATCCTTTGCTCATCCATCACTGTCTGGTTATGGGCAGCCACAAAAAAGTACAAATGTAGACTACAGCGCACAATTAGGACTGCTGAAAAGATCAATGATGCCCCCCGGCCCTCCCTCCAGGACTTGTACTCTGGCAGGACCAGAAGAAAGGCAGAGAACATCATCAATGATCCCACTCACCCTGCATACACTCTCTTCAACCTCCTCGCCTCTGGCAGGTGCTAGAGATCCCTGTGCACAAAAACTACCAAACACAAGAACGGCTTCTTTCCCATTGCCATCTCTCTCCTGATCTTACAGACTATATTTTAATATATTTTAACTTCTTATATAGCCTATTACTTGCATATAATGTTGATAAGTGCCTATGGAATTTTTGTTTTTGTTGTATGGTATGCGCCTATACAGGGGCATCTCCAGCCTTTAAGGAGTACCTGGGCAGACGATATGTGATATTTTTGTAAAGAAAAATAATGTAATTTTTTTAAAATAATAGATTATAGACTATAGTATACATAGTAAGGTGCCTAAATTATCATTTTTTTTCAATGCACGCATGTCAGAACAGTGTAATGTCTCATCTAATATACAATGACTTATAATTATATAACTAATATTCAATTTAACGTTTAATCTTCAATGTTTTGTGTTTTGGAAAATTACATCTCAGAACAGCACAACCAAACAATAATTTAGTTCGATCAATCTTTCTTCACTTGCTCCCTTTTCTCTTCTTTACTTGAATGTCTCTTTCTTTTCCCTATTCGTCTTTGTTTTTTCCATCTCTTTCCTTCCACCAGTGATCTCCCCTAGTTTTTTTTATTTAGAATTTAATTGCTCACAAACACCGTGCACATACTATAATTCATAGACTATTCACCTCTTGCTGTCTCTCTCAGTCTTTATCTCTAGCTGTTGTCTCTCCTCTTCTCCCTCTCATCTCTTGGTCTTCTCTCATCATTGGTACAATCTTGGATAGTCTGTTTGGGTCAATAATGCCAATACGGTAAATGAGCAATTGAGGTAAACCAAAGCTCAACTTTTTTATTATGTCTTCAATGATGCGCTGTTATTGACCCGTTTTGAATTAGCTTCTATCTATATTTTAATAGGTATTATGAGTTGGAATTAAAGAACATTTTCTCATCAATTATCTAAGACACAATGTTAGAATATATAATTCTTACCAGTTTACGTGCCTAATGATGATGTTGATGCTTCTGCTGGAGCTGCAGCTGCAGCTACAGCTTCTCTCTTTAGGTCATCTCTCCTACCCTCTACGGAATCATGACATCAGAATTAAGTTGGCAAAGTATGATTATTGTAAACTAATAACACAAAACACAAACTAAATATCCTTATGCAAACAACTGGGCTACATGAAGTCATGATGCATCAAGCGTGTTACAAAAGTGTTTACTTGATTAGCGATCCATAGCACAAAAGAATTCTACTTAAATAACTTTGACCAATCTCCATCTTTGATTGGAACAGCTCTGCTGCTGCTGGCTCCTTCTCTGTCTGTCGCTCATCTTTGATTCCTTCTACAAAATTATAAAATCAAATCAAAGTGTGCAACAAACCAACAGAAAACCAGTCACACTTATAGTAATACAATAATGTAATACAAACAAGCGGACAATACAACTAAATCAACAAGTTCAACAACAATGGAATCATTCAGGCTTCCTGTCTGAAGCAGCAGTTCTCAAATGGGGAACACTGTCAGCAGGAGGAACGTGAGTTAAAGAAATGGTCAGTGCTATAATATGTGTATATTTTATAAAAATCAACAAAAAAGAACAAAATAAATCCAATTTTATAGTCAACATTGCTATATTAGTGTTTCCCACATCAAGTTTGCAATGATATTTTTGTTCTTTTTTGGACTGTTCTTTCTCTCTAATTAAAAATTAATTTTGTTGCTTTTGTATTAGGAATTTTTCATGAATTTCCTTAGTCAATGTGCTCACTAAGGATAACTAGTGTGCTACCAACAGGACAGCAAAAGAAAATTATGCATAAGCCAGTGTTAGCCTTTGTAAATCACTTAAATTCTTACCCTTGGACTCTCTCTAGAAAAAGCTAGGGCAACAGTTTTTTTTCCTAAATTTTCCATCATGCATTGATTTCTGTTTTAAAAATGTTGCCAATCGTAATGTATCTTCTGGTTTGGTGCTAAGCAGTTTTCTGCGCATGCATTTGTACCAGAGCGGCCTCGTTAGGAGAGGGGAGGGGCCGTATGTCAAGGCACTAATATACGGAGGTTAATACCTTAATAAGGTGTACACGCCGTATTTTTGATACCAGTGGTTCGCCATAGTTAATTGTAACCTGACACCGAGTCAAGTCAGCGGTAGCGCTGATCAGAGTACAGCACAGCTGGCCGTTGTGAGTGATTGAAGGAGCGGTGAGCCTGTGGCTGGTGAGTAAAAGAACAGACTTAAAACATCCGGGGCTAGACTGAAAACATTTGTGGCTAAACCCCCCAGAAAATCAGCTGACGACGACACTGGCGCCCATAGTACTTCCTTGATCACGGAATGTATACTCTTTTATTTGTTGTATGTTTAGAGAGCTAACATCTACCACAGTCAAATTCTTTGTATACTTGGCCAATAAATCTGTTTCTGATTATTCAAGTTTTCAATATTATTTTTGAAATTGAATTATTATTTTTTTCAAATGTACAATGTCTATTTTTCAAGTTAAATTTTTTTTCAAATTTAAACATTTTTTTTTCTTCAAATTTACAATGTCTATTTTTCAAGTTTACAATCTATGTTTTGTTTTCATTCACGTTGAGCTGATCCTGTTTTGACCCCATACACATCCTCCTGCACTAGAAACAAACTGTAGCCAGCACACTCTCGGGCCAGCTCAAGGTAAAATTGCTGTCGAGGTGATGCGGTTGGAGGCACGTTATGTGGTTCAGGTTGTTGCAACAAAGCAGCAGTGCATAATTACAACAGGTGGTTGGAGAGATTTTCTTCTCAAAAGCCACTGTGGTTTGGGCAAAGAGAAGCACTAGCAGATGACACTGACTGAATTACACCATCAGATATTTTCTTCCCAGCCTAACACACCCATTCTCACTCCGTGCTTATATTTTTATATTTACTATTTCCATTGCGTCCATCTTATGCAGGAGGGGTTTCTTATACTTTACATTAGCTGGGAAAAGAATAGCCTTCTGGGAATAAACGTCTTCTCTGGGGGTTTATTTCAGACATTCACTCACTCCTCTTCCTCTTTTTTCTATTTCTTTTTTTCCCAGTGTCCAATGATTGTCATATGTAAGACTTTGCATGAGCAAATTGTGATCCAAATGAGATAAACAGCACCGGGAAGCTAATAGAAAAGCAAAAAAGCGAGGATCTGGGGCAAAGCTTGGTCCTGTTTCAACTCTTTTCTTTAGGAGGCCAAAAAAGCTTCTCGCTGGAGGATCCAGGCAGCCGACAGTTAGGTATGTAACAAAGCAAAGGAGGGAAAAAATGATAGCTTTTGATCAGGTTTCAGCAGCGACCTTTCATGTTCAGTCTGGAGAGTTTTAGCTAAACTTTTCTGACAGGCCACTCTGGCAAAGCTTCTTTTGCGTTTGCAGAGACTGAAGCTTTTCTAAATTATGAGTGGGTGTTGTCGATGACTGCTTAACGGAGGATATGCATGGGGCGTGCAGAGCAGGACTAAATGTTTCCAGTCAGGTTTTAAAAACTTAGGTGTTAATGTGGGTCAGAGCCTGTCAGTGTCAAGCCAATGCTGATCAACATAATTTCACTAAGGTACAGTTATAAACAGTTATTTAAATGCTGTCCAAACAGTTCCACTCTGTTGTCTTAATCCCTCTGTAAAGAGATGAAGGGCAGCAATATAGAGGATAAAAAGAACTTGATCAGTTTCTGCTTTTGTCACATAGCTAAACTAAGTAGGGAGAACAAGTGAGTACATGGACTCAAAATGAAAGGTTGTAAATATTCATCCATCATCCATGTGTAAACACAGTGCCAAAGGTAGTTTGTTTTATTCAAAATGCTCCTTAATTATCTGTCAAAAAAAAATAAGCTTGCTAAGAGCTACATGTTTTCTGCAGGCATCAGATCGGTATTTGCTCAGTACATTTATTACTACTTTATGGTTGGTTGGTTGGTTGCTTGCTTGCTTGTTTGTTTCTAGGATGAATAAATATTTGGTCTATAGCTGTTCTTGTCTTCTTTTCCGCCAGACAACTAATTGAAGACAATCAAAACTAGAAATGCACTGATTGGAAATGTTTTGGCCATGACAATGCAGAATTTAGTCAATTCTGATGACTATTTGTGTACCTTAACTAACAATGTTCTAAATATACTTACACATATATCATTTTTGAATTTTTGAAGAAATTAACAAATTTAATTGTACACATAAAACTGTGAAATAAATCTGTGATTTTCTTAAAAGCAGGATCGACTTAAAGAGCTGTCTCTCTCTTCATGACGGTAAATCTACTAAAGCAGAGAAATCCCCAAGTTATGGGTGTTACAGCAATATTTCAAGGTTATGTCAATTAATTGATTAATTACATGTTAGTAAAGGAGTATGCAAATAAAAGCCAACTAAGAATTACAATATATCTTCTTTACTCTTTTACAAGACACTTTTTTCACTCCTCAAAACCTGAAAGTGCACCTTTTTGTGACGTATAAAAGATCTTTCATTTTTTTAAGTTGTACCCAGCACAACATTTAAGAGAAAAAAAATATTTGATTGAATGTCAGGGTTGTAAAATGTTGAATTACTGGTGTTCATTTTATAGACCAGAAAACTTGAGAAGCTCTTCTTAAGAACCGAAGATGACACTCATTGTGCCACAATGTTTATGCAAGAGAGAGAGCAGTCGGTGACACCCTGAAGACACCATCCCCAGTGAAAGACATGGCGGAGGCACCGTCATGCTGTGGGATGGATTTTTTTTTAGCAGGTACAGAATTGCTGGTCATAGTAGACAAGAAAATAAATGGAGGTAAGTAAAGGGCAATTCTGGAAGAACACCTGTTGCTGAAAAATGCTTGAGACTAGAAAAGCGGTTTGCAGCTCATGACCTTTCCTCAGCATGATTTCTTTGGTGTGGTTCTATTGAAATCTATAACATATATGCTACATTCTATATAATAACCTTTTTTCTATATTATATTTCAAAGAAAAGTTGGTAATATCCTAAAAACTTAACCCATTTGGATTCATTTCTATGTTTACATTTTGCCACTGGTTTAAACTTGCATTAAAAATTATGTTCTGGAAGAGAAATAACAAAGAGCATGAAAAGAGATAAAATCCCACACTTAGTTTTCAGTACAGAGTCAGTGGTAATGTTTTTTTTTTTCAATGGTGGGAAT
This sequence comes from Valencia hispanica, assembly GCA_963556495.2. Lineage (NCBI taxonomy): Eukaryota > Metazoa > Chordata > Actinopteri > Cyprinodontiformes > Valenciidae > Valencia > Valencia hispanica. The sequence goes on from OY747703.1 coordinate 24,817,572, forward strand.
TTGATTTAATTCTATTTTTTGGGAATGGCAATAGCTAACAGAATCTTTATTATTAATTCAAAAAAAAGTTTTTAGAAATACTGGAAATGTATTTAACCAGTTACTAAGTAACAGTTTTCTTTTGGTAAAAAATAGTTATACCTGTTTCTGTTCAGCAGGATTTGTGCTGCCTACACTGGCACACAAAAAGCTCCAATTTAAATGTTCCTAAAAAAATATATAGGTCATATTTTCTCAAGTCTGAGTTTTTCTATCTCTAAAACAGAAAATTATGTCTAAATCATTTAATGTGAAACTACTATAGTAGCTTTTAAAGAGAATAATTAATCTCAGGTTTGTACATTTATTTTAATAAATGTATTTATATGACTGATTGTCAGTCAGATAAACGTATACTTTTGAAGTTTAACGGCATTCATCCGGAATTTATTTCAAGATATTTTAATTGTTGCTTTAAACAGGATTAAAATAAAGAGCTGAACTGTTCCATATGGTGAATTCACTTGTTGCAGTGTCCCGCTGGAACTAATAAGGCAGTCCATTTTCACCCTCTAAGTCTCCTGCATGGGCCAAAATGACTGATTTACAGCTAAGTTGTTGAACAAACTCTCATAATTATATATGTATTGTAATTTACTCTTATACAGCTGCTCTGTGCAGCAGTTTCCCATCGTGTTCGCACATGGAGGGTGTGGGCCTACATTTATAGAGCTTTACACATAGGAGTCATAGGAACAATAATCGCATTTGAGGCTTTGATGCTGTAGATCTCAGTGGTACCATTTTTACCCTGGTTTTTAAAAATGCATATCAAGGCACTTCCATTCCATCCATCCATCCGTCCATTTACTATACCCGTCCATCCTAATGCAGGGTTGCGGGGGTGCTGGTGCCTATGTCCAGCAGTCAAGGGGCGACTGGCGACCCTGGACAGGTCGCCAGTCCATCGCAGGGCAACACAGAGACATACAGGACATACATGCACACACCTAAGGGCAATTTAGAGAAACCAATTCACCTGACAGTCATGTTTTTGGACTGTGGGAAGAAGCCAGAGTACCCAGAGAGAACCCACGCATGCACAGGGAGAACATGCAAACTCCATGCAGAAAGACCCCAGGCTGGGATTTGAACCTACCAACTGCGCCACTGTGCAGCCCATCAAGGCACTTATGTTGCTAAAAATGTTTGGTGTCACCACAGCTTAGATATTCAACAAAAATCATGCTATTTTGTGTTTTTTGTGAATCCTGGTTTTGTTTGTTTTTTTGCACTAGTAATTGCAGTTGACTTTTCACTGATATAGGAGTAAACGTGTTTTCCCATGTTAGTTCTTTGCATTTGTTGTGTAATCTGTCTGTTTTTAAAAAAAATCAGGAGGATGGACTTCAAAGAACTGATGTTTGCAATGTTACTCTGCTGCTTAGATTGGTGGTGACTTCTTAGGATCCTACACAAAGCAGGGTGGGCACATAAAAAGACCAGATTGTTGATATAAGACTTTTTTTAGTGCACCACTTAGTTACATGGATTATTTCAAATGTGTACCAAAGCACGAGAATGTCAAACATGTATATGGGATTTCCCAGGGCTTTATTTTTGCCCCCCTTCATTTTTACATTTATTTTGCTATGATCACCTCATTGGACAAATCAAATAACAATTTCATAAAATCTTGTGTCATTTTTATGCAGATGACATTCAGATCAACTGAGTGCATGGTTTCTCTATTCGGGCAACATATTGGTCATAAGAATTCTGCCATTTAGCCAAACTTGAGGAATTTAATCTCTCAAAATTATTCGTTTGAATTGTTTTAACTATTCAAAAAATATTTCCAAACAAATAAGTTTGCTATGAAAACATTCATGTTTTTATTTAAGCTTGGTTTATACTTCTGCGTCGCGTAACCGCCGTACCCACTGCTGTGTTTATACTTCTGCGTAGGGCTGAAAGCGTCGTGTTGCTGTTTCATTTCCAGACCTGCAGGTGGCAGTAGGCTGGTATCGGTCGGCAAACTCCACAGGGCAGAGTTTTTCTGATGGTTTGCTTATGTTTGCTTATGTTTGCTTCAGTTCCGGCAAGTATTTCCTGTTTTAGAACAACGGTGGCGGCCTTTGTGCAGTGTCTCAACGAGATTGTGGAAGAAGACGAACAAATTATCCTTCTTTTGAACACTTTGCAACGCAAGCAAATGAGAAGACAGAGACGTAGAAGATGGTACATGAGTACGTAATCTCACTGACCAATCCCAAGGGAGTACTTCCGCGTCTCTGCGTCGCGTCACCGGGCTGCACGTCAGGTCCGAGGAGGTGCAGGTCAAGCCTCTGCGGACCTACGCAGAGGCTACGGTGGTTACGGCGTACCCTACGTGAGGGACAGGACGCAGAAGTATAAACCAGCCTTTACTCTCATCTAGACTATTCATTTGCACTTTTTACATACATCAACAAAAAAAGCCCTTGATCACCTTCAGTTGGACCAGAGGTCGCAGCAAGGTTCTTAATCGGAAAAAACGGAGATCTCATGTCACTCATGTCACCAGTTCATTTTAGAACAATTTTTTTAATCTTGACTTTGACTTTCAGGACCTAGCTTGGTCAATCTCCTACATATTTAACTTAATTGTTAAAGACACGGACACACTCCAACTCGAGGCCTTAGATGTTCAAACCAAAGTCTAATCATCATCCCAAAAACCAAATAAAAAACTAGAGGGGATGGCTCTTCCCAAACTGTTGCACGTCGACTGTAGAATAACTTTCCCTATGTTTTTACGTTGTCTTGTGGACATTCCTTTTTAAAGTTACTTTTCTTTGAAATTTTGTTCAATGTTTTATATTTCTTTTTAATGATTTTTATTATTTGTTTTTTGTATTTTTATAAATGTTTCATTTTTATTTGTATTAATTTATTAATTTATTAATTTATTAATTTATTAATTTATTAATTTATTACATTATTAATAGTTCACATTTGAGCTCCAGACAGGCAGTTGTTTACAACATCCCTTGTTGCACTTTCCGTGCAAACATGCAGCAGTCATCATCCGCTTAAAGGAAACCCTGCACCTCTTTTGTCACAAAGAATAATTACAGTTTAACTGCATGATGTATTGTATGAAACCATGCTGTGAAAGTAGCACTTGAGGCCTGGGGCGAGGTTTTCAGACTCAAACCCGAGGCCTAAAACAGTTGTTGAGGGGTGTTTGTGAGCGAGAGAGCATATGTATCAATGTAAAAAAGGATTTAGATGTTATGTGAAAACCATCGTGCTTCATGTGTTCACATGGAATACATATTACCTAAATATGTAGGATGAAAAAAAAGCATGTTGGGGTCTGTCCTGAGGGACCGCCCCCCTCAAAAGATCTTGAACCTGCAGTGAGGGAACAACTTAATGTAACTGTAGATTTTGAAGTCCATGCCAGGGAATTTTTCCATGTGCTGATAGAAAACAAAGTGTTCTGCGATTCTGGACATTGTGACATGAATGAGATTAATGTGTTTGGGAATAACTGCTGGCTATATTTATTTCCTTTTATCTAACCTGCCATTAAACACAGAAACATATACAGAATATACAAAACAGAATGTGGCTTAGATTCATTACAGCATGTCTTTCATGTGTGTTTCAGTAGATGGGAATGTCAATGAAAACTTAACTCAATAATTTATTTCAAAAAGTGAAACCCATAGATTTAGTACACACAGCATGATATATTACAGGTGTTTACATTTTGTTACTTTTGATGAAAATCAGTGTTTCACATAAGAACATCGTACAAAAAGCTGAAAAGTTATGCTATGGCCACGTTTGACATATTTAGAAGTTGATGTAAAGGACCCAAAAGCAGGCAGGATGCAGAGGGACGAAAAGGAAGCAATGAGGAGTAAACTGGCAACACTGGAGAAAAAAAGGCCATTGCAATGGAAGGACATGACAAAGGGATGAGAGAGCAGAGGAGTATTTATGTTGAGGAGGGTGATTAACAGGACCAGAATCAGGTGAGTCTAATTAAAGGAAGGCTTGCAGCCATTGAGGAGAGTGAACCGAGTTATTGAGCGATGATGGCTCAAAATGACCTTGTAAACATTACCAAAAATCATGGGTGAAAAACTAAAGATAAATTCAGGAATGACAAAAATAACTAAACAGGGCATTATTAAACACAAGGATCTACTAAAATGCTAAATAAATCCAAAACAAGACAGAATTGAACACCAACGTAATTGAACAGAACCAGTGTAATTTTTGTCATGATAAAGCTATGGCCTACACCACAGATCAGCAACTCCAGTCTTCAAGGGCTGGTTTCTGGCAACTTTTAGATGTGTCCCTGATTGCTTGCAGCAACTGCCCTACACAATCACAGGAAAGACTGTTGACTAGACAATTGTCCCGCTATTGGCACCCTCAACAACACAGATAAGCCATAAACGGTCATTGCTAAAGAAGTGAGCTGCTCACAGAGTGCTGTAACTTAGCACATTAATAGAAAGTTGAGTGGAAGGAAAAGATGTCGTAGAAGAAGAATATGAGCAACAAAAATAACTGCAGCCACCACATGCAGATGTATCCACAACCTGAACTATAACTGTCACATTCCTTGTGTTTAGCCACCAATTATCCTAAGACAATATCCGAAGTGTCTTATCTGGGCTAAAGAGAAAAAGGAGTGAACTTCTGCTCAATGTTCTAAAGTCACGTTTTCAGAATAAAGTACACTTTGCATTTTATTTGGAAATTAATGGTTGAGAGTGTAAAGGAAAGTGGAGAAGTGCAAAATCCAGCTTGCTTGAGGTCCAGTAGGAAGTTTCCAAAGCCAGTGATGATTTGGGGAGCCATGTCATCTGCTGGTTTTGGTTCACTGTGTTTCATCTGTCTGCCTGGAAATTGAAGAGCACTTCAAGCATCCCTCTGCTGACGCTATATTCATTTTCCCTTCAGGACACTGCCAAAAGGATCAATATCTGCTTTAATGACTTTGGTTTTACTGTGCTTGACTGAAACATCTAAACCCCACAGAGAACTTAGAGTTTGTCAACAGCAACATGAGAGACACCAGAGCCAATAATACATACTAGCTAAAGGCAGATCTCCATGTTACACTGTATTATGTCAGTAATTTCATTGAAAAGAGCTCCAACCAAGTATTGAATGGATATATAGAGTACATGGACATATTTTTTAGATTAAAACATACTTTTTATTGGATTTATATTTGCTTTGGATGGGTTTTTTTTTTATTTAACCTTGAAACATCTGTCTGTGTGTAATAAATCCATATATTAGTTTCACTTTTTTAACCGGATTACTTCGATCATATTTTAATGTACTGAGATGCACCTGTAGCTACAGATTAATGAGTTCTTCTGTATGAATTGCGGCAGATTCGCACGCAGATCGTTGCAAACGCGAGCGTCCTAACAAGGATTCAGTTTCATCTTGGCTCCAGTCTGAACGCTCCGCCTGCTCTCGCCGAGGATATTGACTTTCCCGCAAGTTAAGGACAGGGTCCTGTATGTGGACTGGAGAGAACCGCAAAAAAAGGAACACGCGTGAGTGGGTGGAAAGGCTGGGGACGCAGGGACTTCGCAATCTGCACGTATAGACAGACATCTCAGGCGACTTTGTTTGCCACTTTTAGGGAGATGCACGCATCAACTTTCCACATAAATCACCGCTCTCTACAGGGAGAAAAGCCTCTCCTCCATGACGCGTAGGAATCAGTTCTAAAACAAAAGATCATCACTCTATAGAGCAATAAAGAGGGATTCATTTCTACTTCAAAACGACATTGATGAATAACTGAATGACACAAAGAGGATTTTGATGGAGGAGCTGGGTTGACAGCTACACTCTATGCAAGACTTCACTGTTTGGATTAGCATCGCAGCGCCTTTTAAATCTTCCAGGTTTTTTTCTCCTTGCTGTGGAGCGGACCTGCGTCGGAACTCTTGACAGTTCTGGACCTCTTAATTGTTATGGCTTTGACTTTCGGTGCGCAAGAAGGAGGTTAATTGAAACTAAACCGAAGGTACCCATCCACAGGAACGTTATTTCTGAGGCTTCCAGCGCCGGATCAGCGAAGTATTCATGAAGCAATATTTGAACTATTGCAGGATGAGGCTGAGAACATCGAGGTTAGGTTACCTGTAAGTGAAGAGTTGCTAACAGATTGTATCCGTCTATTATATGAGTTGTTGTCCAAAAAACATTCATTAGGCTATAATTAATTATGTTTTGCTGTTTATGTGGCAGGTTTCTCCAGTTCGCGGCGCTTTGCTTTTACGCACAGGTAACTACCATTTCCAGTCCAATAAAAACATTTATGCTGCATGAAGTTATTATTAATTTTAGTAAAATTTAAAAGAGAACTGGCCGATTACTTAACCACAAGTAGCGCAACTCCCTTCAACAGGCTGCAGTAACAATGAAAACATTTTATTATGAGCGCTATGGCTGTTGGCAACTATTCAAACATCTTGAAAAATGTTAAGCTGCAGCCCAAAAGGTAATTGTTAAAACACATGTGGCTGCAGGACGGTTGAAATGATGAGGGCGAAAAAAAAGGGAGCACATGGGGAAAAAAATAAGAAGTCATGAAGAGGTGAAAGATCATCGGTGGTAAAAACAGCCTATCAGAGTGAATGCGTCTCCAAAACAGGCCACCCATAAATCTGTGAAGACGGCGGGGTTGTGCAGTTATTGGGTTAGAAAATTGCGCCTAATAATAATAGGCTAATCATAATAATAATTCTGTTTTGTGACATATGTAAATGTACAGGACACTGTGCAGTCGCCTCCTAATTTCAAGCAGCACGTCACCGAACAGAGCCGACTGTCGGACCGCATGAGTCGCAGACTGACCCGAACCTACCAGCTGTACAGCCGAACCAGTGGGAAACACGTCCAGGTCCTGGCCAACAAGCGGGTCAACGCCAACGGGGACGACGGCGCGGTGCACGGTAGGAAAAAATTAACATCGCACTGATAAATGCAAATGAAGTCATTCATTAAACGACGATATTATGTGTTTTCGGCAGAGAAACTGAAGCCGAATATTCTCTCTAACCTATACAACTTCGTTAAGAACCCACTCATTTATATATCAATGAAAACATAATATGAAAACATTTTATTTGCAAACATTGAAAATTGTTAAACTTTGTGGGGTTTTTTCCAAAGTGCCTAATTTAGGAGTTGCATTATACAGAAATGAATGAATGAATGAAATCCATCACCTGGTAATGGATAAACTTTGGTTTTGTCAACTGTTTTTCTTTTTGTTTTGTTTTTTATTGCTCCATAGAGCAAGTCTGAGACATAAGCAAACTAAGCTGGTGCTTAGTGCCCCCAAGCCAGCAGGGGGCATCCAAGAACCCTTGAATTTGCACATTATTTGTCATGAAAGTCAAAAAAGGACTGTCTTATGCCACATTTATAATTAATACGTCTTACATAAGAAATTATTTTATAAATGAATGAAAACACCAGAATGTGAAAGACATCCACTCCACAAACAATGAACATGCTTTGTTTTTGGTGTTTTCTACCTACTTAGAGTAGAAGAAATTGGAAAAAGTTATTAATTGTTCCCTGGATTAAAACTGGATATAATTTTCAGGAAATGTCCGCAATGGGACCAGGAACAAGTGATTCAATTTTGGTGGTGAACCGGATCACTGTCCATAGGGGGGTGGGGGGCAGGGATGGACTGTGCTGCCTCGGCAGAGCTCTGCACTCTGCGAGTGCTTTTCTGGTTCATATCTGCTTTCATCAAGATTTGTCCCACTGAGATTACAGATCTCTTTTGTAAGATAGATCTGGCCAAGAAAGCAGCGAAGCAGTTTGAATACAAAGATTAAACAAAATTTTTCATGATCAGCACATCTGCTGGGTGCTGAAAACCCAAAAGCTTTCCTTTCCAGTTTAATTCTTATCCGAGGAACCCCTATTGACTAAAATTACTCATCTACACCTGCAATGAGCATATTTTCAGAGTTGCATCCTTAAGAGAATATATTATACTTTTGAAGTACTTTAGAAGAACGTTTTATGATACTGTTATACATAGGGAAGACCTAAAAAAGCGTAACTAATTATTACCCCAAATAAGTGATAATTAGGCTGAATGTTTAAAAAACAGTTCTAGTGCATTAATAAAAAGTCAGAAAGGCCTAAAAGGAAGTATTTAACAGTACTCTCCTATTTACCGTACAAAACAGCAAAGTCTAAAACATGTCTTCTTCAGCTATGACTACTAAACAATTATGAATGCGAAAAGGCTCCCTTTGGTCGTCGAGGGTGTTAATATTACATTCATAACCAGTTAGTTATTGATTGATACTAGCAGATAAAGAATAAAAAATGAGTGAAGGGATTAACTCCCTTCACTCATTTTTTAAAATTTCTTTTTAATCTGCTAGTTTGATGTGATGATAAATGTTCATTGTGTTTACAATAACTCACTCAGACTTGTTTAATAGAGAAGCACTAAATAATGAAAAGGTAGAAAGTAACAGGAAAGTACAGTTGAAGAATGGCTCACTATTTGGCAAGACACTGGTGACATTTGCTCCCTCTCATTCATTTCCCTAATGTAGTATTAAAGTTTATTACTTGTTCATTATTTATTATTTATTAATGAACTATAAATTATCTGCTTTTCATTTAAATACCATGCGTATGGGAGCCTTATTGTTTGATTGTACATGAAAGAAAAGTGTCTTGCATGTAATCCTACAAAAGGAAAATGAGTTTGTTAGTTTTTAAGTTTTTGTCTGAGCTGAGGTCACATTTCCTGCACACTGTAGGCTACTTGTTAGACAACAAGTCTCAATGCGTAATTCATCCTTTTTTGCGTTTACTTCTGAGCACAACCGATTCAATGTGACCCCTCCCTCTTGACTTTTTTGAGTCTGTATCAAAGGGCTGTGCGTGACTGCCAGTCCAAATAGTTCAGAGAAAAAAATAAAATAAAATGTGGTTTTTTTAAAACACAAAGGATTATGCAAGATTATGTATGATTTTAACTGCAGGTGAGCCCCTAATTAAATTCTACATAGGGCCTCCTAAAACTGCCCTGCTTCCACCCATCTTCACACCTCCATCCTCCCACCTGCACATTCCTAACCTCTTGCACTTTATAGGTCATTTTCATTGCTTCGTAACTGAGTGTGTGACTCAGTTTATAAGCACTGGTTGAAGTTAACATCTTTCTCTTCGTTCCTCTCCTGTGTGCACTTTTCAAATCTCTTCACACTCTCGGAGAGAAGTCAGCCTTGCTCGTTTCAGCTGCACCCCTCGAGGGGGAGTCGCTCTCATAAAACAGCCCAAAATCCGACCGCCGCGCCGTGCTTGTTGTTGTGTCCCTCTGACCACAGTATTCTCACTGTCCTTTATCCCGTCTGAGCTTCCCCACAAAGCACAGTGTTTGACAGGCACTCAGCATCAGCCAGGCCATGTGAAATCACTGTCAGTCGATGCTATTTTGGAAGGCCTTGATGCTTCTTGTTAAAGGTGGCTGCTGGATCATGGGAGATAAACATTAAATTCATGTCATTTTAACAACTCAGGCCGAGCATGCACCATTCATTTGTATCACGCTCATCTTGTTACTTGTTTTTTTTTCTTTCTGTGCAGCTAAACTGGAAGTGGAGACGGACTCCTTTGGGAGTCGCGTTCGGATCAAAGGGGTGAAGACGGGATACTACATATGCATGAACAAGAGAGGGAAGCTGATTGGCAAGGTGGTCAGAAATCAATGAAGCAACATCTTGAATGCTTTTCCTTTGCTGTGGCTTGTTTTATAGTAACAAATTGTTGAGACACGTTTAAAGTCAGAATAAAATTAACTATCAAAGCGAGTGGAAGAAAAACATGATGTTCAAATTTCCCCAAACAGCTCAACCTCTCCTCCATTCCTTTCCTAGCGAAAAGGACGGGGCAAGGACTGCATCTTCACTGAGATTGTCCTGGAAAACAACTACACAGCGCTACAGAACGCCAAGTATGAGGGCTGGTATATGGCCTTCACGCGCAAGGGCCGCCCAAGGAAGGCCTCAAAGACCAAGCAGCACCAGAGGGAAGCCCACTTCATGAAGCGTCTACCAAGGGGCCACTTGCTGAGCGACAGGAGGTCGTTTGACGTCCTCCCTCTGCCCGTCCCCGTGCAACCTTTCAGTAGGCGGACTAAACATTCCCCTCACCAGCGCTCCGGGGGACGCTGAGGACTGAAACTGCTGAGGAGGAACCACACAGATGAACCACTTGAGGAGAAAGCAGTGTGAACTCAAGTGCTCACACATTTTCAAAAAAAAGGGAAAAAAAACAATTCCTCATTTCTGGACTCCTTATGTAATTCTTGGTTACTGGGTTTTATGTAAACTATCTAATCTGCTAGTTATTTGCAGACTGTAGCAAGTTTTTCCCTGTGTTTTGTTATTAAATCAGGGCATTTTACATTCTGGAGAGCTCCAAAATAATCTCATGAAGGGTTAGAAGTTAGCCAGCTCAGCATTAAAGAATGTTAAAAGTGAAGCTAGATGTGGCAGCTATCTGTGGTTACAGCATCTCTCAGTCTCAGTCAACGTGTTCTCATGGAGAATTATGTAACCCGTTTTGTTTTTCTACATATATGGATATATTTTTACTGTAAAAATGTAAATTACATCAAATGTTGGATATATTTATTGTAGAGTGTATATTAAAACCACTAAAGAGTTTTGTAAGCTGCTTGTGTGCTCTCCTGTGGTTGTTTTGAAACTGGAAGCTAGCATACCACCCCCCCCAAAGAAAGAAAAAAAGTTGTTTTTTTTTCTTCGTCTTCTTCAAACTGAAAACCTAGATAACTGAGGGGCAATATCTGTGACAGGCTACTGAATTCAATGTGCTCAGCAAGTGAGACTTGGGCCTGAATGGCCTGCGCTATGCATTAGAAGAGATGAGGTCAGCCCACCATTTTGGCTCAAACAAAGGTTACCACCATGTAGTTGCATTTCTCACGATCGCACACCGTAACCCTCTGATCAAATGGGCCCTTTGTGGGACCTCATATAAAAGGGCATGTTATACAATAGTGGGTTCGAATAATAACACGAGGAGGGGTCAGTTATCAAAAAGAAGCCAGTCACACAGGGGGAGGGGTGGGGGGCGTCGGAGAGGAAGCTGAGGGGGGGAAAGCGCCAGGGCCAGTGTGGCAAAATGTGGCATCAACTGAAAGAGGGGGAATGGCTGGGAAGAGGCATTCGGGAATAAAAGGGAGGCAAGAAAGAAACCCTCTTCCCAGAAGCAGTTGAGCATGACCGTCAAAGGCCAAATGACAGGGGAGAGGAAGACCCTGAACAGAGGACTTCAGCTTCTCTCACCAAGCATGAGCTGGATGTCAGATTTGTTAGTTTGTGCCTCCTGCTCCAGGAATATTAACTTTTTTCCACATTCTTTCCAGTTACAAGCGCAAACTGCAACCAATTAATTGGGGATTTCGTGTGCCAGATCATTCATTTTAACTTAATATTTTTTTAAAAGCTGAACCATCCTCGAAGAAATGTTGTTTTGTCCCTCTAAGGTTTGAAAAAAAAATCAAGTCCTTCAACAGAATTCCCAAAACAACAGGAATGACTGGTCTAAATGTTTTCTTGTGTCCCATCCTTTTCCATCTGGATAAAGACAAAGCACAATGGTGAGAGAGGACGTGTGGTTTTGTCTCTGCTTTTTGCACTTGCTGTCTGGGTTTGGACAAGCGGTGAAAAATGCAAGGAATCACAAGGTTGAAACGATCTATATTTAAGTGCCATTGTCCCATTTAAGCACCACTACAGCTTTTTTGTATCCACTGTTTAAGTATCTTTAGCTGGACTGGTTTCTTTAATATGCAGTGAGAAAAATACTAATTTCTCTTATTTTTTATTGTACTTTTTGAAAGACAAAGATTAAAACATTCAATTTATATTTATTTTATTAAATGACAGAGCAATTGAAAATGTGTTTAAACTAATTTGAATTTATTTGTAAGGTTGCATCTATTTACAGTTTTTGCAGCATCTCAGCTGCACTTGTGTTGTAACAGGAAACGGTAAAACTAGCTCCTGTGATGGCCTTCAGGGTGGCCAACAGCGTGCAAACAACATGAGGGAATTCATTTAACACAAATGAGACATCGTCGTAACCGTGACCTCTGAACGAACAAGCATAAAGCATTGTGTGTCCGGAGTGTTTTACAAGGACATCAGTGAAAGGCGAGTGGTAGGTTATGTGACCCTGCTACCCCCCCTACCCACCGGAAAAAAGAAAACACCTTCAAATTAAGTCCACTAAAACCATAACTACATCTTGAAGACATTAAAGACCTGATTCAGACAAATAAAATCAACATGCAAAGTTCTGCATAAATCAAGCGTTGAAGTTAAGAAATGCATGTATGCTGTTTTATGAACAATCTCTACATCAGAGGGAACAATTAACAATCAAAACTGAAAGCACTTGATCGGAGACAAGGCACTAAGGATCCAAACAGGGATCCACAACAAAAAGCCTAAACACAAGCCTGCAAGTAAAGTGGGATATGACGATCTAAGGCGGGTGCCTTAAATGCGGCCCACTATCATTTTCTTTTCAACACGCTCAGAATTCACTGGGTTTTACAGTCAACGTCCCCATCGCCCGTCCCCTTCAGTTTCTTCACTTCCTTCAGTAGCTCCTGCTCAAGGGTTAAAATCTCTTTGGGTTTCTGGTACTGGACAAGAGAGAAAACAGAAAAGCTTTAAGTGGAAATACTTTGGTAAAATGTTTTTGATTAAGAATGCAATTTTTTTATTGTAAGAGAAATAATTACAGACATGAAAAATATATATTTTAATGCAAACAAAAAAAAGAAAACTTTGCCCTCAAGATCCTAAAGTACACCCTCAAAAAAGTATTCAAACCTCTGGAACTTTTTCTAACTTAAACTACAAACATTAATGCATCTTATTGGAGCTTTCTGTGACAGATTAGCACAACACAGTTCATAATTATAAAGTGAAACAAAAATTTAGCATTTTTATTTGTTACAAAAGAAAATCTGAATGTATTCAGCTCCCTGATTCTATATTTTGTAGATGTACCTTTCAATACAAATACAGCTGCAAGACTTGTATCTTATTTCACTATGAGTGCTGCACATCTAAAAACTATCAAATCAAATCAAACTTATTTATAAAGCGCTTTTCATACAAAATAGCAACTCAAAGTGCTTTACAGATTAAAATGGCCCCACATAACCCCAACCCCCCACCCCCAGAACACAAACATGATCACAGTTATACCCAACCCATCTCCCCTGCACGCACACACTTAAAAGCAACAGTAAACAAGGACATTAGCCTGAGAACGGATGAGCCAGGTAAGGAAACGCCATCAGGGGAGCCATCTGCATCGGCAGCAGCAGATCGACAGCAACAGCCGAGGCTCTAGCCCAGGTCGCCCAGTGGAGGGAAGGCTGAGACCCCCACCTCCACCCAAGCACTACCTGGAGAGTACCAAGTACTATCTTCTTTCCACCATTTGGCATTGCCAAAAAAAGCTCAATTTACAATTTATTTAGCTTCATCCATCTTCCCACAATCTCTGACCAGTTCCTTATTCCGGCTGAAGAAAGACATCCCCACAGCATGATGCTGCCACCGCCAGGGTAATGTGCAGTGTTACTTTTCCTTTCACACATAGCTTTTCTTGGAGTAGGCTAAAAAGTCAAGTTTTCTGATCAGAGCTCCTTCTCATTAGGCTGCTGGCTGCTTCTCTGGTTTAAACTCCTCCACAACCTTCTCCCTGATCTACCTGACCTGTTGCTTGATCTTTATGAAGCCGTTTGTTCACAAGTGTTCTTTAACAAACCACTGAGGCCTTCACAGAACAGCTGCATTTATACTCAGATTAAATTATACACAGGTGGACTCTTGTCTACTAATAAAGAAGAAAATAGGTTGCTGTGGATTTTACTTAGGCGTATCAGCCCCACAGTTATCAAGTTTTTATTTGTTTTTGTTTTTTTTATTATGGACCGTTTTCCTTCCACTTCAGAATTATCTGCTACTCTTAGTTTTTAAATAAAAAGCAACAATACAAAAAAGTTTAACGGTAGGTGCAATTCCTTACCTAATATTTCTCATAATCTTAGATGATCTAGCTTTATTTTAACTTTGCAATTTTTTTAAACAAAAAAATAATCATTAGAGAAAGAGTATGTGTGTAAGACTTACACTGACTATTAAAGTGTTGTTGGCATGTGTATAACTGAGTGCCGATGCATCAAGTGGCAGCTCACTTCGATCCAGATCAGGAACACTGAACTTTTTATAATACCTGGGAAGACATGAGGAAGATGCCATGAATCTTTATACTGCTTTAGATGTAATGAATGTATAGCAAACACTGCCATCTATATTTAAGACATAGGAACTGCATCCAATAAGAATACTATACAATAATAAGGAGTTATTCAGGAAGAAGCTATTGGTTTTGAGCAAATGTACTTTTTATTTGTGGTCTTTATGATGATGCATCTCTCAGAGGGCTCCGCAGAAACACTGAAGACATCCTTGGGATAGGGAAGGTTACGGATTCTCCACTGAAAGCTGCTCTTTGTGTCTTTACGCATAAACACCGGCTGTAGAGACAGAACAGAAGAAAAATCATAATCATTTTAAATACCTAATGATTTAAATGTATTGGATAAATACATGATTAAAAACCCACATTGGAGCAGTTTTCTTTAATGACATCAGAGTCCAGAGCTGAAGGCAAGTTTATTGGTTCCCCGACTTCTACCTGCCAAACACCATGAACTCCCAGTCTGCTTTTCTGCCGCCATTTTCTACCTGTAACACACACAGTGTTTTGTTAAGACACAATGAAATATTACAGACATGTGTAATTAATCCACGGATGTGCCAAACAGTAAATCTATTGCTTACAGATGAGTTCATCTGTTTTCAAGTCATACTCTTCTGCCATTTCTTTCCCATCTACGAAGAGATAATGGATCTTCCTTTTCCCTGGAAGTCAAATATAGAAACATATTTACAAACACAATACACATACAAACAACTCTTTGTAAGATTTTGATTGGTGGAATGCCAAGATTACAATAACAGAATAATTGTCATTTACTCTTCATATGAAATCTTTTTTAACAAAAATATTCTCATTTCACATTGTTCAATTAACCTTTGGCAGATACCTGTCTCATTTCCAACCAATAACAAACTTCTTGGATGAATGAAAATGAAAATGGAGGAATGAATAATTTTGGGTTTAACGAGTGACGGGTTAGTCTTTTACATAACTCTATACTGCCCTCTTGTGGCCAGTTTGACACTCGAATTCTTATCAGTCAGCAAAATGTGAACCTAAGTACTTACTTGTATTCACTCGGTACTCTGGAGGGGGGTGACTGCATCAATGCAGTGTGGCACTGAGGCCACCAGCCTGCAGGTTGTCTGCACAATTGGTTCTGATGTCTTTTTGCTGCTTCTGCATCTTTTTCCATTAACATGCTAACAGCACTCTGTGCAAAGTGAACTTCTTCAGCCATTACCTTTTGTTGTTTACCCTCTTTGTGGAGAGCATCAATGACAGTCACTAGTCAGGTCACTAGTCTTCCCTGTCATTGTTTAGACCATAACATAACCTTTCTGTATTAAAAACTGCGTTTCTGTTGGTTTTATAATCTGTAAATTAAGCAGATTTCTGTGCATCTGTATTTTTTTAAATTTCAACAATGTTTTGATGTCTTTTTTCATATGTGATAACTAAAACCGAGAATGAGATAAATGAATCTCAGAAACCTCTGGTTAAATTGCACTCATAAAACACCAGTTTATGTGTTTTTTTTTTTCTATTTGCACGTAAAACCACTTCCCTTCATTACCACGAGTTCGTTGCCTAGTAACACGAGCTAGCTACCAAGGCAAACTACAGAAATTAACTAATTGCGTCTACGAGAGAAAACTACTCCTGGGGATAAAATGCTTCAGTAGTCAAGAATTCCATTTATTGATACGCTTACCGTCCTGGATTAGCGCTGTTTTCTGTGAAGATTTCAGGACATCCACCCAGTTTTGCACGGCCATGTTTCCATGAAGACCACTTCCGGTTTCAAGGCGTTACCACGGCAACTTGTTTTCTAGTCTATGGTTTACATGCACAGAAACAGTTAACACTTGTTTTACACACAATTATTTTTTTTAAACTATTTTTAAAAACAACGCTAAGTACCTGTATATAATAAAAACGTGTAAATTCTGAAAATGAATCAAAGATACATTCTGGGCTAAACTTAACAGCCCCATCCTACCCGGAAGTGAAATGTTTAAATTGCATGCTTTTCTTCCTCTGTCACTGTTGCTACGGTGTTTGTGGCTCCAGCAGAACTGGGGTAAGAGCTAAGATTAATCAAGTTGGAGGTTTTACTTTTGCATTTTACGATGATCTTTACGTTGATAAGCCTGGACTCAAAATCATAACTGTGTTATTGAACATGTTTTATGTGTTTAACTTGAGCCATAGCTAGCTTGCTAGCACAACACTACTTACTGGTATTTGATCTAAACAGCAATGACTAGTGGGTTACCTGATTTTAGGCAACCAAAAAACGCAATTTCGTTCACCTTTTGAAATATCAGGAATTATGTTTGACAGTGAACATTTTTCATTCAATTCAATTCAAAAATACTTTATTGATCCCAAAAGGAAATTAAGTGTTGCTGTAGGCTAGCCCATAGAATTAATTCTTTAAGGAGTTGTTGTAGCTCATGGTGGCTGTGGGCAGGAAAGATTTCCTGTAGTGGTCTGTGTTTCAGCAAAACTGAAGAAGCCTCTGACTGAAGACACTCTGTTTTTGCAGGATAGTCTCATGACGAGGATGCTCAGGGTTGTCCTTTATTTTATTTTTCATAATGCTGTAGGAGATTTTTTTTAGTTGATGTACGCGCACAAGCTATGTTTACTCAAGTACTGTTTAATTGAAGTTGCAAACTGCTTCAGCTCAATTTTTATCTTTCTGAGAAATGTTATAGTGTAGACTTGAGAGCATTTTGCAACACTTTTATTATCCCAGCTAACCTGTGGACTTGCTTTAAAACATTATATGTAAACTTTGTTTTATATATGTTTGCAATATTTAGCTCTTGTCAAATGACGAACAAGCTGAAGTTTGGTTGAAACAGTAGATTGAGAATTGCTGAATTAGAAGTCCACAGTACACAACTTAGAGAAGTTGGGGATTCAAAGTAATCCTTTTTTTGTTTGTAATCAGGGAAAGTCCATTCAGGGATTATTTTATGAATAAAGATAATTGACATACAGCAGTTCTTCTGGTAACAGCCTACTGATAATTAGTTTAAGATACGGCGCTCCACACTGCAGGGTTTTAAACTGCTTCATGCAACAGGTCGGTGGCTCCTCAGTCCAACAACCAGGATGGAGCCTCATCATGGGATCATTAAGGCCTTCCCCAAAGTTAAACGGGCCAAAGCGCTGCCAGGGAAAGGCGTGCCTCCGCTAAAGAAGAAAGCAGAAGAACATGATGTCACAGGTTGTTATTTTTGTTTATGTGAGCTCTAATCTGACACTGGCATTTACAAATATATATTTGGTACGGTGCCTTGTAAAACTATTCATACCCCTTTACTATATATTTTTTTAAGTTGCAACCACAAACTTCTGTTTTTAATTAATGGGATTTAGTGATAGACCAAAAAAGTAGGGTATTATTGTGAAGTGGATGGAAAATAAGAGATAGTTTTCACATTTTTATTTGACAAAACAATAATTGAAAAGTAGAGTACACATTTGTATTCAGCTTCTTTTATCTTATCTGGATACCCCTAAAAAAACAAAAAACAAATCCAGCGCAGCCAGCTACCTTCATAAGACACCTAATTGATATAAAGGGTCCACCTGCGTGCCATTTATTCTCAGTATAAATACAGGTGTTCTGTGAATCATAAAAAAAAAAAAAAAACATGAGTTAGGACAACTGCAAACATACCAGGACAAAGCTGTCGTAAAACTGACTGAGCAAGGACAGCATGCATTAGAGTAGCAGCCAAGACACCCAGGGTTACTCTGGAAGAGCTGTAGAACCATAGTTCAGGGGGGAGAATCTGTTGACAGGGCAACCATTAGTCCCTTATTCCACAAATCTGGCCTTCAGTGTAGATTGGCAAGAAAAAAAAAATTTTGTTGAAAGACTATAAGAAGTACAGATTCACTAATGAAACTTCAGTTAGGACTGTCAGGCTTATAAGATCTTATCAGAAACAATCACACTAATAGGGCAATAGAGACCACTAACCAATCGATGGAGTACTTGAGTCCTGGCTTGAGTCACTTTTCAGGGAGTTGGGACTTGACTTGAGCAGCTCGCCGATGACTTGCACTTTGACTAGGATTTGCAACATCAGGACTTGAGCTTGGACTCCGACATGATAATTGCTATTGTTGGAATTAACATGTAGCCGATGCTAATGTTAGCTTGTTATATTAGGTCAGATTACTGGACAAATTTAATAACTTCCCAAAACCTTTGTAAGTGTACAGGTGACATGTTGATTATTTGTTTTAAATTTTATTTAAGGTATATTTTGCGCATACAACTGTGTTAGCTTGGTGCTAGCAGGGAGTCATTGAGTAAACTTTATTTTTAAATAAAGTAAGTCATGTATGGCTTAATTTAGTCTTAAAATCTACACCCTGCTCTCTAATTTTTGACTTGCTCTCCGCTGATAATGACTTGACTTGGTCTAGAAGATTGTCTTTGGGGTTTGGCCAGTAGGACCTAGCGACTTGACTTGGACTCATCCTATAGAAATGGGACTTGAACACTAAGGACTTGAGTGTGATTCGGACTAGAGATTTGGTGACTTGACTACAACACTACCACTAACAAGGCAATTGTTAACTAATTAGGCCATCAAGGTCTCATGAAGCCCAGGACCTATCTTCTGTTCGAATCCCTGAAGGGGATGTCTGCACTAACGATCCTGACGATTCTCCAACAATTTTAACATGTGCGCTGTTTTGGTCCCACGGCCTACGTTTCTCCCAACCTACGTTTCAGAACTCAAAACACCTTTTGGATGGAAGTTTAAACCTCTTTAAGATAACGAGAAGTTCTGTTTCCTTCACTTTTAACTCTCAAGACTATGTCCTAGATGACTGAGAATCTAACTAATGTACAGCTTCACTTTGCCACCAGCCATGTGGGGGATACCACAAACATGTGGTAGAAGGTTTGCTAATCAGATTAGATCAAATTTGGGCTCTTTCACCTAGACACAAAGCGCTGCGTGTGAAAGAATATTATCATTCTGAACACATGATTCCCACAGTGAAACATGGTGGTGGCAGAATCTGTCAGTGGGTATGCTTTTCTTTAGGAAGCACAGGGAAGATGGATGGAGCCAAATAAGAGGAACATAACCTGGTAGAAGCTGCAAAAAACCTGAGGCTGGGGTGGAAATTCTTGTTTTAGCAAGACAACAACCATAAACATACAGCCAGAGCTCCAATGGAACAGTTTAGATGTGTTGAAGCGACCCAGTCAAAGTCTAGATCTAAATCCAACTGAGAATCCTTGGCAAGACTTAAAATTGATCCAAGCACACACTCTCCATCCATTTTGATGAAGCTTGAGCTACTTTTCAAAAAAAGGGCAAAAAAGACTCACTACAAAAGACCTGCAGCTGTTATTATGAAAGTTTGTTCTTAGTATTAACTTAAGGAGACTGAAGACAAATGCATGCCACGCTTTTCAGATTTTAATATGTAAAAAGAAATCAGATGGACATCTAGTTTCCTTCCACTTCAAAATTAGGCATTAGTTTGTTTCGGTCTATTACATAAAATTTACAGCTATGCATGGTGTATGAAGCAAATTGTCAAGAGAACCAAATCCTTATCAGTGTTCAGAATTTGATGAACATGCTTTTGTTGCTTATTGTTTCATTTTCTGCTTCAGGAAACATCTTTAATGGAGTCACAGTGTACCTTCTGCCTGCTGGAATCGGAAACGCCAGATGCCAGATCTTCCACAGACAAATCCAGCAGAATGGAGGCCAAATCCAGAGCTCAGTGTCCCCCTGTGTCACTCATGTTGTTGTTGATGACACCATGGACAGTGACAGGGCTCTGCGCCTGCTGAAAGTAGATAGTCTGCCCCCTGATGTCCATCTGGTAAAATGCACATGGATAAGCATGTGCATTAGTGATAAGAGACTCCTGGATGAAGATAATTACAGCCTTCTGTTACCCAAAAGGTTCATCTAAATATTCTATATTGTAGAACATTAATACATTGAAGTTGTTGCCACTTTTATTCCTGTCTTATCTAATCAGTTTTCACACAATCACATAACCGTTTGACAATTATTTTATGAGAAAACGTTTAACAACATTTATAATGTGTTTTCCAACAAGGGATTCAGAGTCGAAGCCTGAAAGTACACAAAAACAAGTAACAAACGTTGAACATCCTGCTGAAGCAACCACAGAGTCTGAAAGTCATCCAACCAAGCAAGAGGAGTCCCTAGACACAGTAAGTTTCCATTCATCAGCTGCATATTTGCTGCTGTCAACAACTAAGTCTAGACTCTGAAGAGAAGGAAACAATCTTTGTTGGATCACCACTCAAAATGTATGTTGCTCCTGTTTCCAGTCAATCCCAAAGGCCAAAGAAGATGAAGCTCACAGGGAAGAAGATGGCGTCTCCCAAAGCGACCTAGAAGCTCTCATCACCGGTCGCCACCCTAAAGTGGAGAATCCCAGCTCCACCACAAACTCCGGTACAGAAGCTGCTGCTGATGCTCAGAAACCCATATCAGGAAAGTGGGTCTGTGCTCAGTCTTCTCAGTCCAAAAGTAATAACTTCAACAAGCACATCACGGACAAGCTGGAAGTGTTGGCCAAGGCCTACACACATCAAGGAGACAAGTGGAGAGCACTTGGCTACTCCAAGGCTGTCAACGCACTGAAGAGCTACCACAAGCCCATTACATCACATCAGGTAGCCTTATTAGCTAGTTTTGTGTAATCTGTGATAACCCAGAGATATGCTACAGTCCAAAAGCAAAAGTATTCATACTTTTTGACCCATTTAATATTTCATCACCATTCCTCCATATACTTCAATGTATTCTGTTGGGATTTAATGTGACAAACCAACGAAAACTAGTGCATAATTGTGAAGTAGAAAGGGAACTGATTTTAGGTTTTTAAATATAATCTGAAAAGCGTGTTGCCTATTTGTTTTCAGCCCCTTGGAGTCAAAACAGTGTAGAACCACCTTTAGCTGCGATAACAGCTGCAGTAGTTCAGGGTATGTCTCCACCAGCTTTGTGCACATAGACCTGAAAATGCTCCCTATTCTTCTTTCTCAGATTTAGCATCTGTTAGCATCAGTTTTCAAGTCTGGTGACCGGTTCTTGGGTTTTGGTCTCGACTTTGACTGGGCCACTCTGACACACGAATATGACCTAAAAGACCTTATTTTATCTCTGGCTGTATGTTTGGAATCTTCCTTGAATCTCCACCCCAGTCTCAAGTCTTAACAAAATATTTTCTTACTGGATTTTTTTTTAAGGTCCATCTAGCACCATGTTTCACTTTAGGGTGTCTGCTGTGTTCCTGATGGTGTAACCATCTACTTACTAATTACTTGATTTCTGAAGGCAAATGGTTGCACTGGATTTTATTTAGTGGTGTCAAACTGAAATGAACTGGATAGACAAGCACACCACAAACCACTTTTTGTTGATCAATCATGTAAAATCTCAATAAATAAAACTGAACCTTGTGGTTGTAATGCAACAAAATGTGAAAAAACTTTTTATTCTTTTTTTTTTTTTTTCTCCTCCAACCATTGGAATTAGGAAGCTTGTCAGATCCCGGGAATTGGAAAACGCATGGCAGACAAAATCGAAGAGATAATGGAAAGTGGCCACCTGAGGAAGCTCGATCACATTGGAGAGGCCGTGCCTGTCTTGGAGCTTTTCACCAACATCTGGGGAGCAGGAACGAAGACGGCACAACTTTGGTACCAACAGGTAAAAATAACAACTATCTTATACCTCAAAATGCTGGACTGTACCATCATAGCCTAATCATTCAGATTTAAAGGTTTAATAGGGAACTATTTCATAAAAAGCTATATAAAAAATATATGTATACATCTACGGGGCTTGTAGAGGAAAGTACAGTATTTCCTTTAAAAATTATATTTGAATTAAAATATAATCAAATATAGATTTTTGAAGGGCACAATGTTGGCATTACAGTGGCTTGCAAAAGCATTCGGCCCCCTTGAACTTTTCCACATTTTGTCACATTACAGCCACAAACATGAATCAATTTTATTGGAATTCCACGTGAAAGACCAAAACAAAGTGGTGTACACGTGAGAAGTGGAACGTAAATCATACATGATTCCAAACATTTTTTACAAATAAATAACTGAAAAGTGGGGTGTGCGTAATTATTCAGCCGCCTGAGTCAATACTTTGTAGAACCACCTTTTGCTGCATTTACAGCTGCCAGTCTTTTAGGGTATGTCTCTACCAGCTTTGCACATCTAGGGACTGAAATTCTTGCCCATTCTTCTTAGAAAAACAGCTCCAGCTCAGTCAGATTAGATGGACAGCGTTTGTGAACAGCAGTTTTCAGATCTTGCCACAGATTCTCGATTGGATTTAGATCTAGACTTTGACTGGGCCATTCTAACACATGGATATGTTTTGTTTTAAACCATTCCATTGTTGCCCTGGCTTTATGTTTAGGGTCGTTGTCCTGCTGGAAGGTGAACCTCCGCCCCAGTCTCAAGTCTTCTGCAGACTCCAAGAGGTTTTCTTCACTTAATTTCCTTCTGGGATCAATAAAGTATTTTTGAATTTGAATTGAATTTAATTGAAGATTGCCCTGTATTTGGCTCCATCCATCTCCCCATCAACTCTGACCAGCTTCCCTGTCCCTGCTGAAGAGAAGCACCCCCAGAGCATGATGCTGCCACCACCATATTTGACAGTGGGGATGGTGTGTTCAGAGTGATGTGCAGTGTTAGTTTTCCACCACACATAGCGTTTTGCATTTTGGCCAAAAAGTTCCATTTTGGTCTCATCTGACCAGAGCACCTTCTTCCACATGTTTGTTGTGTTTCTCACATGGCTTGTGGCAAACTGCAAACGGGACTTCTTATGGTTTTCTTTTAACAATGACTTTCTTCTTGCCACTCTTCCATAAAGACCAACTTTGTGCAGTGCACCACTAATAGTTGTCCTATGGACAGATTCCCCCACCTGAGCTGTAGATCTCTACAGCTCGTCCAGAGTCACCATGGGCCTCTTGGCTGCATTGCTGATCAGCGCTCTCCTTGTTCGGCCTGTGAGTTTAGGTGGACGGCCTTGTCTTGGTAGGTTTACAGTTGTGCCATACTCCTTCCATTTCTGAATGATCGCTTGAACAGTGCTCCGTGGGATGTTCAAGGCTTGGGAAATCTTTTTGTAGCCTAAGCCTGCTTTAAATTTCTCAATAACTTTATCCCTGACCTGTCTGGTGTGTTCTTTGGACTTCATGGTGTTGTTGCTCCCAACATTCTCTTAGACAACCTCTGAGGCCGTCACAGGAGAGCTGTATTTGTACTGACATTAGATTACACACAGGTGCACTCTATTTAGTCATTAGCACTCATCAGGCAATGTCTATGGGCAACTGACTGCACTCAGACCAAAGGGGGCTGAATAAATACGCACACCCCACTTTTCAGTCATTTATTTGTAAAAAAAATGTTTGGAATCGTGTATGATTTACGTTCCACTTCTCACGTGTACACCATTTTGTATTGGTCTTTCACGTGGAATTCCAATAAAATTGATTCATGTTTGTGGCTGTAATGTGACAAAATGTGGAAAAGTTCAAGGGGGCCGAATACTTTTTCAAGCCACTGTATGTTTACATCTACCAGCCAATAGCGGGCAGCATTGCGGATTGCCTAATACGGTAAACAGCGTAGCGAGGATGGTACTGTGGAAAATGGCGGAGTCGGCAAGTCAAGCAGCTGCTTCAGAGCCCTGGATATTTCGTTATCCTGCTCAGAAGAGGAGTTACCAGAAAAGATCAAATGCCAAAGTGAGTTTAGGTGAAGCCTACAATAGATGGACTCAAATTGTAAAACATATTGAAATTTGTCATTAACCTGTATGATTCGTCACTGGACATGCTGCAGGCTGGTCACTTCATGTATCGGCAGCGAACCTGGCATCCCGATGGCTGGAAACCTTGTTCTACTGTTGCAACTACAACCTCCACACACTAGATGTCGCTATGGTGTTTATGTTCCATATCCAACCTTTAATATCACAATCTCAGGCATGCTGTTCACATGGGATTAAACTCCCCTACACAACTATGTGTTGAAAAAATTTCCATTCGAAATAAATGCCAAGAATCTATGAAAAATACCTGCCCTAATTTACACTAATAAATATGGGATGTTAGTACAACAAAACCCAGATAATTCTGCCCTACTGAGGTTTTAAACATTTATTTAATGGAGTACTTTTAGCTTCCGTCATGACAGACTAGTATGACTCGTTTGCTCTCCAGAGAGAGTATTGGTGTTGTACAGGTTTATGAAGAGAAATTCTGCTGTCTTGAACGTATTTTACGAGTTGTATTGCATCATATCCATCCATCTGAAACATTGTCCCTCCAGTGTGCCTGGGTCTTCCTCTGAGAACACCCGTGTTTCGTGACGTGCCCCGGAACACCTCACCAGGGAGGCGTCCAGGAGGTATCCTGACCAGATGCCAGAGCCACCTCAACTGGCTTCTCTCTGTGTGGAGGAGCAGCAGCTCTACTCTGAGCCCCTTCTGGGTGACTTAGCTTCTCACGCTATCTCTAATGGAGAGCCCAGACACCATGCGAAAGAAACTGAATTCAGCCACTTGCATCCGTGCTCCTGACCATAGATGAGGATAGAAACGTAGATCGACCTATAGATCGAGAACTTGGTCTCTCGGCTCAGCTCTCTCTTTCCTAGATGGACCGGTACAGCACTTGCATCATTGCAGGCGCAGCACCAATCCGCCTATCATTTTTCCATCCAATTCGTAAACAAGACCCTGAGATCCTTACACTATTGTATATGGCACCAAGTCACAAAAGATGTAATCTCAAGCCACTTTACAAGAAAAAGCCATTTCAGTCGAATCATACATCCATTCTAATTGATCCTAGTCATCAAAAAACCATCAAGTTCAGTTTATTAGTCAAGTTGATTAAAACGTTTTCTATCTAAGGAAACTCAGCTGACTGCATCGAGTCATTGTAGCTATGTGTTTGACTGAGTTACAGTTTCTGGCCTCAATATTCATGTGTTTAGGAATAATTTTAGTGGCATGTCTAAGCCTCATGTTTGTATTTTATTAATATCGAGTTGTTCCGCATTGTTTCAGTCATAAATATTCCTGAAGTAAATGAAAAGGATACAATTCTCCTGTTTTGGTGTCTTCTCTCGGAGTGTTCAACTGGTTGCTAGCTACTAGCTTTGGCTAATTCAGTTCAATTAAAAATACTTTATTGATCCCAGAGGGAAACTAAGTGTTGTTGTAGCCCATACTAATTCATTCTTTAAGGAGTTGTACATAATGATGGCTGTAGGTAGGAAAGATTTCCTGTAGCGTGTATTGCAGCAAAACTGAAGAAGCCTCCAACTGAAGACGCTCTGTTGTTGTAGGATAGTCCCATGAAGAGGATACTCAGGGTTGTCCATACTTTTCTTGATTTTATGAAGAATCCTTCTTTGCATCATCATCTCCAGCGGTTCCACAGTTGTCAAGAATAGAACCAGCCTTCTTTATTAGGTTGTACGACCTTTTTAAGTTTTTAAGTGGCTGAAGAGATTACACTGTCCACAACAGATTTGTGTGATGTGATGTATGATATGAGGCCAAACATGCTCGGATTAGAACTAGTTTTTTTTATATTTTTACTATATAATTTTTTTCTAAAATTTTCAATATTTGTGTAAATATTAGCCTAAAAATATGATGGTAGTATAGGAATTCAATTAAAAATTCAAAAATACATTATTGATCCCAGAGGGAAATTATGTGTTGGTATAGCTCATATAATTAATTCTTTAAGGAGTTGTTGTAGATGATGATGGCTGTGGGCAGGAAGGATTTCCTATAGCGGTCTGTATTGCATCGAAACTGAAGAAGCCTCCGACTGAAGACGCTCTGTTGTTGTGTGACAGTCTCATGAAGAGGATGCTCAGGGTTGTCCATAATTGTTTTGATTTTATGAAGAATCCTTCTTTGCATTATCATCTCCAGATTTTCCACAGTTGTCCCAAGAACAGAACCAGCCTTCTTTATCAGGTTGTTTAGCCTTTTTAAGTCCCTGGCTCTGATGCTGCTACCCCAACAGATGATGGCTGAAGAGATTACGCTCTCCACAACAGACTTGTTGAAGATTTGCAGCATCTTGCTGCAAACCTTGAAGGACCCAAGCTTCCTCAAGAAGTACAGTCTGCTCTGTCCCTTCTTGTAGATGGCTTCACTGTTGCCCCTCCAGTCCAGTCTGTTGTCAAGGTGAACTCTGAGGTATTTGTACTCCTCAACCACCTCCACTTCTTCTCCCATGATGCAAACAGTGTTTGACTTATCCCTGTTTCTTCTGAAATCTACAATCATCTCCTTTGTTTTGTTCACATTCAAGGTGAGACGATTGTTTCCACACCATGTCACAAAGCGGTCCACCAGCTCTCTGGATTCAGCTTCTTGTCCATCTCTGATACACCCGACAATTGCAGAGTCATCTGAGTATTTCTGCAGATGACAGGTCTCTGATTTGTACTGGAAGTCTGAGGTGTACAGAGTGAAAAGGAATGGTGAGAGTACGGTCCCCTGTGGTGCTCATGTGCTGCTGACCACCTGGTTTGACACACAATTCTTCAGTCTCACAAATTGTGGTCTGTTGGTCAGGTAGTCATTGATCCAGGCGATTGTTGAGGGCTCCACCTGTGTCTTCAGGAGTTTCTGACAAAGCAAATCAGGCTGAATTGTGTTAAATGCACTAGAGAAATCAAAGAACATGATCCTCACAGTGCTGCCTGCTTTGTCCAGATGACAGTGGGTTGGTTGAAGCAGGTGGATGATGGCATCTTCAACTCCAATTCAATGAAGTATTTGATTTTAAAATGTAAACTTATGTCATTTAATTGTTAATAAAATTTCTGAATGTTGTTAAGCCCATTTTAAATATAGTTTTAGTACAGTATGTTTTATTTATAATAGCTTGTGTTTAAAGGAAACTGACCTCCGAGAAAAATGTGTGATTTCAATATCGTCTTTTATTTTTTTTGCAGGGCTTTCGGACCCTGGAGGACATCCGAACAAAAGCCCACCTGAGCAACACTCAGAAAATAGGACTGAAGCACTACGATGACTTTCTAGACCGAATGCCAAGAGAAGAGGCAGAAGCTATAGAGAAAGTGGTAATAAATATTAATTTTTAACACTGCAGGCATGTAGTATTCCTTGTTGACTGAAATACCTTGGTTCCTTTCATCATTTCAATGTATTTAGCAAGAAGTTGGAATACATCTTCCTTGGATCTTGAGGACTTTGGAAGTTACGGCCCTGAAATAAAAAAAAGTTTGGTTATGCTTCTCTTAGCTGTAATTTTAATAGGAAAATCAGAATATCCTGAAATTGGACCATCCCAGAGGGGAACAGTAAATCCTAAAACATCCAAGCCCAAACACACACACACAGTCTTCATACATCTGTTGGATGTCAGTAGTTTTAGGATTCTAAAAATGGATTTAGCTTTTTGTCCAAAACGAACTGATAGATCGCAGATGAGATGGATGGTCAAAGCATGTGTGCTTCCTCGGGCTTGAAGATATCTTTAAGGAGCAAACCTCCCAGTATTTGACTGCAGAGAGAGCAAAAAAAACATCTGAAAGGAGGAGAGCCTACAAAAGGAAAACATTACTTATCACATTACTTACTCAAAATGTGGAGAATGTTGCTGTCTTACAATATTTGATAATATTGGTGAAGGCTGTGATAATGTTACAACATTTTACTAAATAAAATAGATCTCCCAAAATGGCGGTGAGAGCAGGCGCATAGTTGAACTACACTCCTAAGTTGGGCATTATGCCAAACCCACCAAAAACTTTAGTTCAACAAAAATTGCAATATGGGTGAAGGGAATAAAGTAAGATGTAGAAAAGCAAACAGAAGCTAGATAAAGCTGTTATACGGTCTGAAATCATCTCAGAAAGAGAAGCTAACAAACACCAAGACAGCAGAACTAAAGTATTGGACGGCCAAGTTCAAAACGAGACACTGTGAGTTTGGTAATCTATAATGATATAAAGGACTTTAAGCAAGAACTACACACCAAACAATGCACTTTAAAAGATACGCTGAAGAAAGAAAAAAGTGCTCTTCGTCAGGAACTCGGGCTCAAGCTAACTGAGCTAGAGATGCAGAAAGTAAGCTTTGCTGAAGCCCCTGTACTCATAATTAGAGTGGAAAATGAACAGTTGAAATAGTGATGAACCAGACACGCCAGAAAAAATAAAAACTTACTGACCTCAGTTAATTTTCTCAATAATACATTAAGAGACAGAAGTTAAAAAACTACTCTGACATCTGGATCTGATAATGCAGCCTTCTGCTGGTTGGTTTATTGATTATATCCACACTGACTGAACAGTCCAAAAATAAAAACCACCCCAAAACCCTCACTGTATCAGTCTTGCCACTTCCTTATATACACTTTAATCATGCACATAACAATAATTCCTGTCCAACTTTGTGATAAACTATAGATGTTTACAATCTCAAGTGGACATTTAAAAACACTTACTGGAACTATTTTTAAGTTGCCATTTTAGGCTGACCTAACAGACACATTGACCTGGCGCGATACTCAAACACTGATTAACACTGAGAGAACATTAAGAAAATGTTGATTTTTTTCCTACAACACCTCAATGAAAGATCAAGGAGAACAGCTGAATCATCAGCATTAGGAAATGGAGGTAGGCTCCACCAGCAAGTACCCAGAACACTCAACTAGCCCACCATGCTTATGAAATAAACCAGAACAAGACAACTTTCTTAAGTTTGAGACAAAATAAATGATTCTTCAGAAAGCAAAGATACAAATAGGGAACAAAAGAATCTTCTTCGACCATGACCATGTTAACAAAATTGTCCAGAAATCGAGATCATACATTTGCATTAAAAGAACACTAAAACAAAGGATACCTTTCCAGATGCCGCTGTCAAAAATACAGATATACTGACAGTGTAGAGGCAAATCTACATTTATGTAAAACATAACACACGGCGTAAGGCTACAAGAAGGTCAGCACACAGGAAATTTAACATTGTACAAAACAGAACAGTGACAAAGAACCCTGCACAACCTCTATTGAGTAAAATAACACAGTAATTGGACTTTTTTGCCTAGAATGCAACTCGTCATGTCGATTTTTGTATTTGTAACCAGTCTGTTCAGCTGGTAGGGTGTACTTACTTTTTCATCATGACTTATAAGTTTTTATTCTTTGCAGGTGCGGGATGCTGCACATGCCGTCGACACCGACCTCATTGCAATGGCGTGTGGCTCCTACCGCCGTGGGAAGGCTACCTGTGGAGATGTGGATGTGCTTATCTCTCACCCTGATCGCAAGTCCCACAAGGGAGTTTTCAGTAAAGTGTTACAGATTCTCCATGACAGTGGTAAGCCCTATATCAAGTAAATTAATATTGTCATTCCTTGCATTTCTATTTTTGAAAAAAAAAGACAATCTGTCTTTCTAAGGGTTTCTAACAGATGACCTGGTGAGCCACGAAGAGAACGGAGAGCAGAAGAAGTACATGGGGGTGTGTCGTTTGCCAGGGCCCGGACGCCGCCACCGCAGGCTAGACATCATCGTCGTACCTTACGATGAGTTTGCCTGCTCGCTCATGTATTTCACTGGCTCGGCCCACTTCAACCGCTCAATGAGAGCCCTGGCAAAGACAAAAAATATGAGCTTATCAGAGCACTCTCTGAACAAAGACGTGGTGCGTCAAGGCAATTTGAAGATGCACGTTGGCACCCCGCTTCCCACAGTGACAGAGAAGGATGTTTTTAGTCTTTTAGGGATACCATACAGACCACCCCAAGAAAGAGACTGGTAATGATTTTACTTCTAGAAACAGATAAATCGGTATGTTTTTATGAATGGTGAAGCATGAATTACGCATACAAAACTATTAATTGATACAAAATCATGCATTTTACTTGCTAATTTGAAAAATAAAAACCTGGGTTCAAAATGAAGAGGACCATTTAGTTCTGCCTTGATGCCACCATCTTGCAATAGTTGCAATAATCGACCCAGGAGGTGATGATGCTAAGGACAAGGATAGCAGCAGCATGGGGAGTAAAGAAAAGGACAATAAAATATAGAAACACTTGAGTCCTGAGTTCCTATAAAACCTGTTTGGTTTTTTGCTTTTGCAAGCCTGCATTTCATTTTTGTGGGTGTCCATGTTTTGATAGCTGACTAGTAATGTACAGCACTGGACCAGAACCTAATCATCCCTGACATTTTTGGTCCAGTTCCTGAAACCTCCAGCTGGTTAGTTTGAACACAAACCCACATATTCAGGGCATCTTGTTCAGTTATAATATAAAAAAAGATTTATTTAATTCTAGTCTAACTTTTACATAAAAATTTGTGTTTCTGAGGCTGGTGCTTTCTTGGTTGAAGAGAAATTGTATTAAAGTAAGAGTAGTGTTGCTTCAAAATAATAAAATAAGTAGAAATAAACAGTACTGTGCAAAGAAACTAATTCTAAAATATTTTTTTAAAGTTACTCAAATAACCATAACTAGTTACAATCCATCTCTGCTTTTAAATAAAAAAAGAATCCCTGTTGAAAACCTTTATGGGGAAATACTTCAGCATCCTCAGAAAACAGGAAAATAATCTACATTCAAGGTGCGCCGATCAATGATTGGTTAAATGATCCAATCAGATGTCACTCTTGGAAATCCAATTTTACACACAAAGCTAAACACCCATCACATTGCGTGTATAGATGGGGGTTTTCGTGTCAAAATTGAGAAATTCTGAAACTCTATTTAATCTGGTTTTCAAGTCACTGAATTGATGACTTTGAGTGTCCCACTAGTTTCAGCCAGTGTTTAATAAAAAAAACAGACTGAAGTAATCAAACTAAAAGGTCATGGTAAGTTGGCAGAAACGGTAAGATGAAGAACTGGGAAGTGGCTTTATCACATTCAATGAAAAGATGACATAATGAGGATTGTTTTTTAGACAATCTTGTTCATTTTTATGAAAAGCCCATTTTATGGAACTTTATATACTTTTTATTTTAGTGCAATTTTTAGGAATTTTTTCTTTTTATCCAATTTTTTTATGGTTGATATTTGTGGTTTTACAGCACTTTGACAGAAAGCGCTTTATAAATAAATGTATTATTATTAAGGCAGGAAAAAATAGAAATCATGAAACAACCATATCCAGATTACATTGTGGTAATAATAGGGTAAAAAAAACATAAAAAACTGGTGAAACATGCTGCAGGGAAATGTAACTTTTGTCTTCAAGATGAGACAATGGAACATGCTTTATTGTTTTTCTCCAAGTATACAGTTAAAAGAAGGAAACTGGTATGTAATCTACACAACAACAAACTGCAGCTTGATTTACAGTACATTTTGGGCAAAGTTTCTAGTTCAACGTTAGAAATTTTAATCTTTTTGTTGCGGTTTCTTAAGAAGATTAAATAGAGAGAATTGGTTGTTTTATTTTACTGTAGTAAAAAAATCATATATGCAGTATCCAGTTCATCATCCCATTCCAGTTGGTGGCGGTAGTGCACCAAAACATTGCTTGTCAACCACCCAAAAGCAAAAAAGAAAACAGAACATATTTCAGTTACAGTAAAGGAACATTTTAAGGCGGCCAATGGATTATCTCCTTACAGTTCAAATGTAGCCCTTAGACATAAAATATTAAATACTTCATTAGATAAACATGATCCACGTCCGCCATATTATTTATGGGTTTTATTATTATTTTATTTAGTTGTACAAAATTCACTGAACACTGGTTTGGTACAATTAATACATTTAACAATGTGCATCAAGCTCAATAACAAAGAACATAACCAGAGGTCAAAATTACTTGCAGAGATGGTGCTTCTTTCTTTCTTGTTTTATCTCAACTTTATTATGGCTATAATAGGTGCAGAACTTCTATAATGTTTGTAGTTCTTGTTGCTATTTGGTTCTTAACATTCCTTATCGAGGTGTAGTAACAGTTTAGTTCCATAATAAAACCATTCTAAACCATGGTTTATATCCAGTTAATTTACATTTTTGAATATGATGTTTCCCCAGAATTAACAAAAGCTGAACAATATATTGTATGGTAGGTAAGACATTCCATTCAATAAAACATGTAACATAACATCAAATGAACGTTAACGCCTAATTTGGCATTAATCAAACTTTCCAAATTCGACCAGTGCTGTTGTGTATAAACGCAATGAAAGAATAAATGAAATACAGTTTTTCTGTTTGATTGGCAGAAGACGCAGGTTTCATTACTATTAAGATTGAATCTTTGAGTTATTGTTAGTGTTAAAGGCAGGGTATACGATTGTGGGAGCGCTCCTTGAGAGGGCATCATTGAAAAATAAAAAGTCCCACCCCTTGCTTCATGCTCTCCCACTAAGCCACGCCTCAATAACACAGGCACGCGCAGCCAGCATGGACTCGTTGGGTCTCCGCCACTTCACTTCACTCCGCCATTTCAATCAAAGTCACAAAATATAACGTGATCTTACCTGTCCAGGAGAAAATCAGCAACCAACTCATCCGTTAGCAAGCCCTTAGCTTCCTTGAGTTGACGCCACCGTGTAAATGCACCAGCTCCGATGCAGATTTAAGCACGCTCTTCGTCGGCTTTCTTCTTTCTCGTTGCTATTTCCACAACAGCTTCGCGTTTTCGGTTCATTTTAGCGCGAGCTCACTTCCTGTTTACAGGATAGAACGAGCGTTGCGTGCACACGAAGGGGACGCGCAGAGGGGGAGGTGCTTTGGGGAGGAAGCTTTGCTTACAAGCCTATTATCTTAGATGGACCGTGGAAGTTGATTGGATGAGGTTTTCCCAGGGGTTCTCACTGTAGAAAGAATAAAAATTGCTCCTAACTTATAGGTTGCCACTGGTATATGAAGAGCATTTTTTGCAGTTTAAAAAAAAGTGTTTTAAAATGAAACCGTATACCCTGCCTTTAAGTACAAAGTTGAAGTTGGCTTCTAATTCAGGGAATGTGTAAAGGACAATTCTACCTCATTTTTAACCACATTGAGCAAAAACCAGAGCATTTAATCTGCTCCAGTTTAAAAAGTATGATTCTACAAAACTTTAACTCGGTTTATAAATGTGTAGAGACCATATTAGTGCTTCTTGTGCATCTGGGCCACGCCGCATTGCAGCAGTCATTTCTGCTAAAGGATTCCCGACCAAGTATTGAGTGCATAACTGAACATAATTATTTGAAGGTTGACTTTTTTTTATATTAAAAACACTTTTCTTTTATTGGTGGGATGAAATATGCTAATTTTTTTAGATAGGAATTTTGGGTTTTCATGAGCTGTATGACAAAATCATCAGTTTTAAAACAATAAAAGACCTGAAATATTTTAGTTGGTGTGCAAAGAATCTAAAATATATGAAAGTTTAATTTTTATCATTACATTATGGAAAAGAATGAACTTTTTCACAATATGCTAATTTTTTGAGAAGGACCTGTATATCACAGTATGGTCATGCATACATCTTCAGATTATATAGCAATTGCACTTATTGGAGCATTAATTGTAAATAGGTGTGTAGGAATACGTGTGATTCCTGAGTAGAAACATAAATATTGCATAGATGATGACTGACTGGCTGATTACCCGATTTGGATTCCCTAAAGCACTCCTATTAGATCTATGTGATGAACTGTTATGAACCGTATTAGATCGACCCATCTGCCTGACTTTACACAGCAGAAGCAATGAAGACAAATCATTAGATGGCCATAGGTTATTTTAGATTTGCAATGAAAGGTGACCCCACACTCTTCAGTGAACCGGACGGTGGACCACTGCTGCATTGTCCAGGTCACATGGTTTTGCGCCCACTGCAAACGTTCACGGCGGTGTCTTGGTGTCAGTAGAGTCACCTGCAACGGACGTCTGGCATTCAAGCCAAAGCTGTGGAGTCGGTCGCGAATGGTTTGTCTGTAAACCCTAGTACCCCTCACATCTCATAAATGGGCCTGCAGCTGTGTGGCAGTTGCATGACGATGTCAGAGTGCATAGGTCCTTAGGTACTGGTCATCGTTGTGGTCTGTCACTCGTGGGGCTCCACTCCTGGGTCTGTCACAAACTCTGCCAGTAGTTCTGTGTCTGCTGATGACACTTTGAGACACACCAAGTTCACGTGCAACATCTGACCGCCTGACACCGACCCAAAGGCACGCTATGGCCAGGTGGCGCTGCTCATACGTTAATTGACGTTTAGTATTTTTTGGTGTTGGCCTCAATATGTAAGGCACCCTGTACACAGTGAGACCGTTACGTGGAAAACACAAAATGAGGTGTGTCTATCACCCCAATACAATTGCCTCCCTATCCCAAAAATCTCTGAAGTGAAAAAAACACGATATGTATGACTTCCACTGAGTCTCTCACGATATTCCTAACTTATTGTGAGTAGTGTACTTACAACATATATCTTATAGTATACCATCCTGAATAACAATGAATAATAACCAATATTCATCAAAAATCTTTTCTTTTTTTTAAATAAAAAAAGTCATCAAAAATCTAATAGGAAACCGTAACATAATATATGAATGTGATCAGATGGAGACAATGCAAAGCAAAAGGAGCCTATTTTTTTACAATGTTGCTGTTGAGATGCTGCTGCTGGGATGTGTTAATGTGAGACTGTAGACATTGAAAAGACAATATAAGAGCTGATGGCTAATGAAACAATTGGTATAAAGTACATTAGGTAATAATTTAAATGATTACAGTGTCTCGCTCACTAAATAAACCCTGATATCTGATTGGTTAACCTCCACAGCAACTCAGCTGCAGACTGCTTTAAGGGTCAAAACAGCTCAGAGGGACGAATTCTACTTTTCTATAGTAGTAGTGTTGGAACCTCTAAGAGATTTAAAGTGGAGAAATGAAATACAGTTATAATCAGCACACAGCCATGAGGTCAAAATATTAATGTTTAAAATAATTTAATTATAAAAAACTATTTTTCATTTATATATGTGGATAAGAATAGATTAATTTATCTGACAAATCCAATTCAAATTTTAATTAAATTTTTACATGTATAAATATATATACATCTATATATACCAATACATATACATATTATATATTATTTATATATATATATATAATATCAATTTTTGGACATTTTGATTTATCAAATTGTGGCACATCTGGCTTTCTATACATGCTGCGGTCCAAATTGTCTGTACAGTATTTTTAGGCTACTGTTTGTGACATATTTAGAAGAGCTGCAAAGGCTATGGGCCAAACCTTTTAGCAGCTGAGATTCTACAGCAGTAACTTAATTTCATTCATGGCTGCTCACCTCTACCCCAGATCCGCTGCGTTTATTTATCTAAACTGCAATTAATGATTACATTTTACTGTTGAGGGGCACAGGCAGGCCCCAACACGCGCACACTTAAAAAAAAAATGTGGGCATCATAGAGGATGTCCTTGATAACCTGAGGTGCACTACCGCCACCTTCTGGACTGGAGTGAGGACCAGCATAGTTTTTAAAGACCCACTCCAATGAAAATCATGTTTTTTGTGTTGTTAACATGTTCTTGTGGCATTTTTCTGATACCAGAGGACATATCTTAAGAAAATTAAGCTCAAATTTGCATTTCTGAGTATTTCTGTTTTCAAATTGCTGTGAATCAGTACCAGAAGCTAAAAGGCTGTCTAAAACAGACGTAGCAAGCGCACTGGGCGGGCTACAAGCTCCTCCTCCTGCTCCGCTCTGCTCCGCCCTGGTTCTGCGGAGTAGAGAAGACGATGGCGGTTCAACACCTGTGTGCTGTGGCGGGTTGCAATGCTAAGAACAATTATATTATTAGCTTTCATACTTTACCAAAACCATCTGCAGTGAGAGAGAAATTGATTAAGTTTCTTAGTCACAGCAAGATTAAAAACCGCACATTTGCAGTCAACATTTCAGAGAAGACTGTTTCACCAACTGGCAGGAAAAAAAATGGGCTTCGCTAGTAAACTACTTTTGAAGCTGTGTGCAGTGCCTTCCATCAAGACACCTCCGCACCAACGGTTCCGCCCACAACACAGGCAAATTGCTAATGAGCTACTGTCACTCTCCTGAAGCTATGTCCTAGAAGGATTAATGGCCAAAACAAAACATTGCTAAGCGAAGCTAACATTATTAGCCTGAGTGCTGCAAGCTAGCTTTACTGTTTTATTTAACGACCCACATATCATGTTGCTTCTAATCTTTGATATCATTATTTCAACAAAGTTGGTAATTAGCAGATGTTAGACAATAAGACTTACAATGCACAGATCCCGTCTGCGTAGAGCTGAGCCTCTGATCTATCTGTGATGGTGTCTCCCGCCTGCTGCAGGTCCAGAAGCAGCTGCTGACAACTGTCCCAACGAAGCCGTAAGCTTCACCAACAATTAAAAACAAATTAAACTTAGGAGAAAAACCAGCCACAAAGTCAGAGAATTCTTTGATGAAGTTTTTGTTTTATTTTTGGAGGCCGATAGATGAGCGCACAGTGTCAGAGGCAGCTCAAAAAGCTGATGTTCAGAAGCAGTAATGACTCAATCTGAGAAGTTTTGTGGCAGCGAAAATTATTTTTATAAACTGTGACCAAACCTCCATCCCTACCAGAGGTCCGAGGAGTATTGAAGAAGGAACGGTTAGGCGGGACAAGTTCAGAGAAAGGCTCACACTCACCGCTTTGAAGCCATGACTCCGTCAAAAAGATAAAATCCTACTGATGAGTCTTAGTCATTCAACAATAATATTTCGTTTACCAGCAATCCGGAATTTACTCGAAGAATCTTGATAGTGGAATCCTCATTACCAGCCCGATTACAAGGCAGAGCGGAGGTTAATGAAGTCCATGCCACGTCTGCCATGATGTGGGCGCTTGATCAGCTGATCCGACGACCCACAGTCTCCACTGATTCATCAGATCCATTAAAGAGAAAATTTCCATCTGTCCAAAGTTTCACGTCGATAGGCTCTACGTCTGGAGAGCACGTTAGAGCACTTTCCGCGTTTCCTGGGAGGCCTCCTCCAAGGAGAACATGGGATGAGACATGGCAGAGTAGGTGCGGCTATGGTGACAGTTAGACAAGGAAAGTTGGAAGATTGTCCTCCCGCTGAATGTCTATACCAAAATTATATATTATATGTTAAATTGTGTCCTGTTGATTATATGCTAACAACTTAAAATATTATTGGCAAATGATTTTAGGGAGATGGAGAGTGAACATTAATGATGGAGGTTTATATCTGGGATTTAAGACACAGTCTTGTGTAGATAAGATGTTGGGGGAAAATTGAATGGTTGATCTTGGTACAGGTGACCATGTAGAATTCATTTTTTGCCACTCACTGAACTACTCAAGAATTGAAAAAGGAATTAAATAGATTGGCAGAACGACAATGGCATTGATATTGATAAAAACATATCAACTCCCAGCCTCAGTGGTAGTCTTCTTTTTATGTGGCTCGCATCCAGTTTATAATAATAATAATAATGGCTTGCATTAATATAGCGCTTTTTAAGACACTCAAAGCGCTTTACAACTCCATTATTCGCTCTCACATTCACACACTGGCGGGGCAGACTGACAGAAGCAAGGCTGCCATATCGCGCCATCGGCCGCTCTGGCCAACACCAGTAGGCAGGTAGGTGAAGTGTCTTGCCTAAGGACAAAAGGACATGTGGAAGAAGGTATCAAACCCACAATTTCTGGGTCGCGGGCTAACACCTCTATCACGGAACTACAGCCGACCGCTGATTTATGGTGTATTACCGCTGCTTACTGGGTTAAAGCATTTATAAAAAACTAATAAAGTCTGTTAAAGGGAAATTAAGGTCCCATCACACTGGCATCGGGTCCTGTAGTATCAGCACTTTTATGAATACAATGACATGGCAGATACCCAATACTGGTAGAAACTAGTTAAAAATATGTGTTATATTTTGCGGCACACTGGAAACAATTTTATACAAGAGAGAAAGAGACAAAAAGCCTGATAGGAAAACTGAAATGGTTCCATCGTGTGGTTGTAGAGAATGAATGAATAAGTGTTGGCATAAATTGATGCAATAAAAGGATAAGTAATTTAATCCAAGAATTTAACATAACCAAAGCATTTCTAACTATATCTTTATTATAGCGACTCAGAACACGCTGCAGTTTCAATACTTTTCTTTTTAAGGGTTTTTGTGGCACTAGTGGCCTTATATTTGCAGTAGTAAAGACAGGAAATTGGCAGGGAGAGAAGGGGGAAAGGAGTGCATCAAAGGTCCTAGGGTTGGGGATTGAGTCAGGAGCCTCTGTATATGGAGTGGCTGCTCTACCTCTACACCACGTTCCGCCCCCAATCTAGATACTTTTTGATATGCATAATGTGTTTCAGTGGTTTTTTTTGTAGATTTTAAGCAGATCCTGATGATTAAAGAAGAATCTCCTGAAGACTACAGACCATGTGCTGACCTGCATGACCAAAAGCCTCTCCAAATAAAGGAGGAACAGGAGGGAGTCTGCATCAGTCTGGGAGGAGAGCCGATCAATGGGAAGAGGGAGATTGATCCCATCAGGTTTCCAGTCACTGCTACTTACATAAAGAGTGAGGATGATAAACAGTCCTCTCTACTCTCACAGCTTCATCAAAACCAAATTAAAGACAGAGAGCTTCCAAAAGAGAATGGAGGAGAATCCATTGGGATACAAGATCATGGAGATGGTTCAATTTCCTCAGAGCCTGAAGACACTGAGAAGGATGAAGTTGACGATGATGTAAAGCACTCCATCTCTGAGCTGAAACACTTGTCAGACTCTGGACTGAAAACTAAGGATGTTGACAATGACTGGAGGGAGAGCAAAGCTCCCGAGTCAGATGAAAACATTGTCTCTGTAAAACCTGGCGACTTGTACCAGTCATTGACAGCCTGCCTTAATGATATGAAAGCTTGGCTGGCTATACATTTTCTGCACTTAAATGAGGACAAATCTGAGACCATCATTTTTTCCCCTGGGTCCTCCCCCGCCCCCAACATTTTCCTCCCATCCTCTTCTCAAATCTAAAAACTTTGGTCATCAATCTTGGAGTGTTAATGGAGTCCTCTCTAAAAATGGATCTACATGTTAATCGGACAGTAAAATCACGTTTTTTCTAACTCCCGCGCCTCTCTAAATTTAAATCAATCTTAAAGAAGCGTCATTTGCAACCAAATATTCATGCTTTTATTACTTCGCGCCTAGACTTTTGTAACGCCATTCTTTTTGGAATTAACTCAACTACTCTTGCACGCCTGCAATTAGTGCAAAACGCCGCAGGCCGATTCCTGACAGGTACTAAACACCGGGAACACATGTCTCCAGTATTGGCAGGATAACGTGGCTGCCTGTTGGTTTTCGAATTGATTTTATTGTTTGTTTTTAAATCTCTTAATGGCCTTGCACCTACCTATTTGGTTGATATACTTCCCCCCTATGCCCCTTCTCGCTCACTCAGGTCTGCAGATCAGCATTTGCTAACAGTTAAATCCTTTCACTGCAAGTCCCGATGTGGCCATGCTTTTTCAGTGTGTGCCCCTGCACTTTGGAACCAACTACCTTTTGAAATCAGACTATCTCCATTCCTCATAACCTTCAAGTCTCGTTTAAAAACCTATTTTTACTCCTTGGCTTTTAATTACTCTTAATGATGTCCTCATTTTTCACCTTCATTCTACTATTTATCATTGCTTGGATTTGTTCTCCTATTTTTTTATTCATCTTGTCCTTGTGAAGCACTTTGGTTGGCCCCCGTGCCATTGTTAAATGTGCTATAGAAATAAAGTGGTATGGTACAAACCTTGTAGCTCCTCTGAGTTTCCTAAACAATTTGTTCACCGTCGCTCTCTTCAGAAAGACATGACAGATTCAGAAAAGGACCCAAGCTCTTTGAATAATAAGAAATATTTTCTAGAGAAGAAAAATGTGGCCATATGAAGGAAAGTCCAGATGGGAGAAAAAATGTTGTTCTCTGTTCAAGACTGTGGTAAAACATTTACTGGAAAACGAATCTTAAATGTATATAGAAGAATCCACACAGGAGAGAAACATTTCTGTTGTGATTTCTGTGGTCTTAGATTTGGGCATAAATCACATGTAAACACACACATGAGAATCCACACAGGACAAAAACCTTTCTGTTGTGATCTTTGTGGCCAAAGGTTTACCCAGAAAGCAAACACACACATGAAAATCCACACAGGAGAGAAACCTTTCGGTTGTGATTTCTGTGATCATAGATTTGGGCATAAATCACATTCAAACAAACACATGAGAATCCACACAGAATCCACACACTGCCCAGCTGCAGTTGGTTGTGAAATATTTATGCGTGATCATTAAAGACAGTCTTCACTTGTTGGTTTCAACATTTCTCTTATGGGTAATGTTTGTATTTTAAAAACATTTGATATTAGTTATGGATTTGTTTAGTTATTGTAATTCCCAAGTGGGGAAATTTCAAAGAAGCCAGCAACTACTAGGTTTTGCTGCTAAAAGCAAAAGCTAGCTCTGTAGTTATACTGCTATAGGCTTAGACTGCTGGAGGACAGACTTACCAATTTTCTTCACTCTGCTACTTCCTTTTCTCCTACTACTCTCCAGTTGTATTACAGTACATTCTGCTATTTCGACTGTT
This sequence comes from Valencia hispanica, assembly GCA_963556495.2. NCBI lineage: Eukaryota > Metazoa > Chordata > Actinopteri > Cyprinodontiformes > Valenciidae > Valencia > Valencia hispanica. The sequence continues at coordinate 24,858,674 of OY747703.1, forward strand.
AACTTTGTTTTCTCTCAGTGTTTTTCTCTCCATAGAAGATATACCTGGTCTGGTATCCTGCTTGGCTGCAATGCCCTGTTGGATGGGGGGCATCGACTGGGATGATGCTCCCAGTAACTGAACATCCACTGTGTCCTGTTATCAACTTTTTACTTTCTGTAACATAGAAAGTTCTCTTATATCGGATCTTCTGTTCCTTCTGTGTTTCTGCTCTGTCTTCTCAAACCCCCAGACGGTCGTGGCAGATGGCCGCTCCTACTGAGCCTGGTTCTGTTGGAGGTTTCTTCATGTTAAAGGGGAGTTTTTCCTCTCCACCGTCGCTACATGCTTGCTCAGTATGAGGGATTGCTGAAGGATTGCTGTGGTTGGAAAGTCTGCCCAACCTCACGCCAATGACTGACGCAATCTGCTGGGATTCCTTTGTATAAATGTATTGAAATGACTTTTTGTTAAGTGCCTTGAGATGACATCTGTTGTGAATTGACGGTGTATAAATAAACTGAATTGAACTGAAAAGAAGCTGAAAGGTCAGAGGTCAGCCCTCTGAAAAGACACTCCAGGCTGAAGACATTAGGATACAGTTACTTCAGTTCACAGCAAGCAGAGTCCACAGAGAGGGATTATGAAAGGAAATGGTTGGAGTTACATATTAGAAGAAGAGGTGATGTGGAAGTCCGTAGATGCTGTACTCTGCTTCATTTTAAGGTCTTCATATGCAAAGGTGTCAAGTAACGAAGTACACATACTTTGTAACATTACATAAGTAGAAATTTTGGGTATTTATGCTTTACTGAAGTAATTATCTATGTGCCTACTTTTTACTTCTACTCCTTACATTTTCACGCAATTATCTGTACTTTCTACTCTTTACATTTTAAAAATAGCCTCGTTACTCCTGTTTCATTTAGTCTTTTATTAAGAAGACACACAAAAAAACTATCTAAAAATGCGCCAACTGGATAGAATTTCACAGTGGTTTGATCATAATTTTAAACATCTACCATTCGGACACCCCGCTTGTATGCGATCCATTGCGTACTGTGCACACAGGGTCCCGTTAACCGAATATTTTCCATATTAGTCCATTGTTTTTTTTACAACGGTGACGGAAAATATGAAGGCCACTTGTCATTTTGACAGATTATAATTCACACCCCTGACCATTTGGTGCAGACATTTTTAGGTTTGAGTTGAAGCGCGGAGTACAAGTAACTGAATCAATACAATTATAATAAGAAGATTTCCATGAAGCCATCTGAGGATCATGTCAGACCGGGAGGCTTTGGAACGTTACTGTTACCGGTGCGGCTGGTTAAAGATGCGCTTCAAAGAGCCCGGTATTGTGCCAAACACGAAAGAGCGCATGCTCCGACATTTTCTGCTGCTGAAGCGATTTGAAGCTGTGTTCAGAGATTTTTTCCGACTTCTGAACACTTGAATCAGAGAAATGTTCCCTGATTTCAAACTTTGGCTGAAGTGGAGATTTTAGTTCCAGTCTCCAGTGCGTCAGCACGGATTCAGCCTCTAGAACAGTGGTTCCCAACATGAGGTTCGTGAGCCACAAGGGGGTCATTAGAGATCGCAGGGGTCTGCACAATCTTGTCTGTAATAATGAAAAAATAAAAATAATGTGATTAGAAAATCATATTTCTCTGCATTTAACTCCTTCCCATGAAAGGTCAGTCGAGCTTTTCACGGAAAGTGACGAGACCGCAGAAGCGGGAATAACACCGGTACACAACAACACAGCAGCAACAGTGAGTGTAACACAGTCAAACAGTACAGTACTTACTAAATAAGTGCTGCAGAGTTGTTGTCGTCCATTTTTTCACTCATTGTGCATATTCTGCTTTCGCTAAGTCTGCTTCACTGCTGTCAGCATGTGGGACTCTCTAGGGCAACCAGAAAAATTCAACATGAAAGGGCACAGGTTGCCAGGTTGCACCGAGTATTGCGGTGGCGAACACCCTTCTTTCAATAATTCGATTTTCTGAGGGACATGTAAAGAGGGATAAAGACTCCAGTTCTGGTTAAGGTATTAGTCCAATTTTTGCCAAAGCTCGATTTAGATGTGCATGTAAACGTACCGACCGTACGTCCCCACTGCGGTATAAAGGGGGACAATTTATGATGGAAATTTAGAATAAAGAGGCAGAGGCTTTGTGTGCCAGTAGGCAAGGCAGGCAATTACTTTGGGCCAAGTCTGAATGACAACAGTAGTGAGACAATGAAAAGTGTTGATTTGACAGCACTGTTCTCATCTCTCAATCCCTGACAGGGCCCGGTGGCACCTGTGTCCGGCAGCCTTGCCTCTGTCAGTGTGCCCTAGGGCAGATGTGGCTACAATGTAGTAGCTTGTCACCATCAGCGTGTGAATATGTGATTGACTGAATGTAGTGCAAAGCGCTTTGTGATCCTCTGACTGAAAAAGCGCTATACAAATGCAGGCCATTTACCACAATCTTTTATTTACAGCCTGGAAGGCAGAGATTAGCTGTAGTGCTGACCTACTGGATGTCAGCAGCCCAGGGCGGAACTAATTTTGCTCGTTGCACCCGGAGCTCTTTTCTGACGGACCGGCTAGGGCATAATTAACAGCCAGCAAACAGCCGCGGTAATTTTGAATGTGCAAGGTTTTTGCATTCCTGCTATCTGCTTGTTATCGGCACCCAAAAGCAAAAAAGTGAGGAGGCAGCTGAAAAGAGACATGAACTTTATTTGAATAATGTTAGGCTGCCGTAGACTTTAATATGTACTCTGCTCATGTTAGTTTAAGCTCCTGGACTTTTAAATGTTTGCACTAAGGTGTGTGAGGTCGGGGCTTCTACTGTGGATGTGTATATATATATATATTGAGGCTTTTTGTAAATATTGGGTTATGTTTATGTGGGAATGTTATGGAATGTATGTAAATTTAAATGAATTAAGATAACCTCTTTGCATTTATGCCTTTTGTAAGCAGTTTTAAGGTAGAGATTCCTGGGTGTTTATTTTCCACTATAAGTTGTTGAATATTAATTCTGGCATTTGGGTTTGTTCTCCCAAGGTTTTTTACCTGACTGTCAACCGAACCATTGAATCTCAAATAAAGAAAGGAAAAGGATTCAGAGGCTCTGTCTGAGTAAATCCAGGTTACACCCCTCACATCGTGGGTCCACCCCTTTCAAGTGTGAGGAACAGCAAAATTAGCAAAAAACACTTGACATTAGCAGAGTCGCTCAAACGCGGTTTTCTAGCTAAAAAGGCCCCTAGAACTTTTGTAAGTTTCGGTTAGCTCGGTTAGCTCGTAGCTACATCGACCCAGAGTTTGATCGGTGTCAATCATCCGCCGCCACTCTCAGCTCCACCTCTTTGCCCATTTTTGTATTTTCTGGGAGTGACGAGAAGCATGACACAGCCAAAATGGTGGTAGTGGAGACCCAGAATTTAGCAACTGGGCTAAAATTCAGCTCTTCAGAAACCTACGGGTGACGTCACGGAGGCTCCATCCTTCTTTTATATACAATCTATGGGCGCAAAATTGTAAACGGTGGTAACATGTCCTGCCCCTACCCTAGCATGTAGCGCTCTGTTCTCTGGTCGTAAGTCGTGATAGAATCAAAAACTAGCGATGATTTAAAAAAGGCGTTTTCTGTAAACGAAAGATGACAAGATAACGTGTGTATTATGAAGTCTGCCATCCACTGACACATTCTTTGTAAAATGTATGGAAGAAAATCAGGTGGAAAAAGACATTGTGGATAATGATGCGCCAATCAGTCTGTTCGGAAGAGGCTGAAGTTAGGTGCACAACATAACCAGAGGCTAGCTGTAGCTGCAGCAGTTCAGACTGGGTTTATCCGGTGTGGCACGCAGTATTGTGGGGGACAGTTAACAAAAATGCTCGCACTGTCCTGATCGATGGTGAAGCTGCTGCTTTTCATAATCGGGTAACCAGATATCCAGCTTCGTCTCATGATCGGGGTTTGGGTGTTAAAGTGTGCTCTTACTAATGATATGCTGCTCTGTCACTTCCCAAGTGAAGAAATGTTCCAGACTGGATCACATGTTCACCGACCACAGGTAATATCTTTTGTTTTCCCTGCATGTTTTGTGGAATTAATAAAAATTAGTTCATTACTGGTTTTTCTCACTTGAAACATCCTGAACGCTTGTCAACATCGCATCACTGTGCTAGCATCGCCTCAGAGCTCAGCCACTGGCAGTGGGACTGAAAGCTGAACTAGAACAGCTGGAGGTAGAGCAGCGGTTCTTGCAGGAGATGTTCAGGTGGGTTGTAGCTGTCATTCAGTTTTTAGGTGTTTTATCATTTGTGATGAAAAATTATTTTTACCACACTTTCTTGGCATTTTGCAACGTACCTCTCAGTTTGGTCATTTTCTTAGTGAGCACATGAAAAAGTGGACAGACAGGCTGGGGCAGCACATCATAGACCAGGTGCAGCAATTTGGAGTCCTCGAATCCCCTGCAAATTTTAGATGTGTCCCTTGTCCAACACATCTAAAATAAATACCACATTACCTCTGCAGCATGCAGAGTGGCTATTTAGAGACTGGTTAATGACTTAATTACTTGATTCAGGTGTGTTGAAGCAGAGACAAATCTAAAAGTTGCAGGACACCGGCCATTGAGGACTAGAGCTTCACACCAGTGTCCTAGGAGGACAGAGTCAAACCTCCTATTATACTAAGTCAACTGGAGACGACAGTTAAACTATTGCAAAGTGGTAAAAGTCCAGGGCCCTCATTTATCAACCGCACCTACGCACAGATCTGTGCGTATTTCATACGTTGGGAACGATTTTACGCATAGTGTGGTATTTACCATCCTGTACTTGTGCGTAGAAATGTTCCCTTATATAAAAACAGCTCTGACCATGCATACACACAGCATCTGTTTACAGATGAGTTGCTGAGCGGAGAGCTGATCAGTGATCAGGTTGGTGGAACATCCCAGTTCTGTCAGTCATGGAGTGATACATGAGTTGGTAAGTGGAGTACTGGAGGTGGCTGGGTGATGGGGAGGCTGTCAAAGTAAAATCAAAATGATCGGAAATTACTTTATTTCATACCAAAGCTAATGCAAGCATTGCTATGATTTTCTTTTATTCCCTGAACATGCCAAGATATAGTGCCAGCAATATATATATATTATATATATATATATTGCTGTTGAAGCTGATGTGGGTGGGTGTCTCTCCATGGCAACAATCAAGGTGTTTGGTGGGGACTTGCTTGTTGTGCTATCAGATGCTGTTTTTTGCATTGCTGTTTTTTTCTTTGTTTTTTGTTTGGCTTTTACTTCAAAGATGCCCAGTATTGGACAGCACTTTTTTTTTCTCTTATGGAAGATCTGTTTTGCTGCAATTCGTAGTCCCAGCCTGATGAATCTGCTGGTTTTGGGGATTTTTTGCACATCATGATATGCAGGGAGCATACTTTCTAACAGACTTTCTTCTCTCTCTAGAGTGTCCATGGCATTTGGGAGCTCCATGGGAGATGCACCAGACCTTGTTCGGAAAAGCTCCCCCACTTTCTGGACCAGACCAAAGGCCTCATGTGATGGTCGACACATCTCTCCTGGTTTGAATTCTTTCAGGGTCAATAGGGTACGGTGCTCTCCTTCCAGACTGTCATAATTTTTGCTTTATTGAACTAGAGCACCCATTACAGATGTTGGAATGTTGGATGATTTTGTTTACAATGTATCCTGTAAGATGGTACAGAATGCAGGTTTCACTGTTGGTGAGATCATCAGTCCCTGTGTTTCCAATCAGCTGGTCCACACTCAGGCCAGGACTGGGGCATGTCTCCTTAATGTCCAGGAACTCTGCCGTCATCCTCCTGATAACTTCCTGATTTGAGTGCCATAAGAAACTGCCCAACAGAGATTGATTGCAGTGCCTGGTGAAACTCCACTAATGTTGGAACAGGAGTTATTTACCCTATGCAGCAGAACAAGTTTTCTAGACAGTCTTGGGTAAACCTGCTTGTCAACACAAACAGAGGTCCATGGTCAGGCATGTCTTTTGGATTGATAAAATTAGGGAAGTTGCCATCACAATTCCTTTTTGCAGTGGTTTTAAAACTTTGTTCAGATGCCTTTTTTTGAGTCGCAACTATATTTTTGCATTCCAACACTTTTTCTCTTTGATTGAAAAGTGTTTTTTGGTATTGAAGTGAAGCCTTTCTTGATTGAAAATATATTTTTTGATTGAAGAAACTTTTTTTTTTTCTGACTGAATAATAAAGACACAAATCTACTACCATACTAGTGGACCTAGAAGATTTTCCTTCTGATTGCATTCCCTCGCAATGAGTTAGAATTCCCTCACATTAAGTTTTGCATTCCCTCTCAAAATTTTTTGCATACCCTTGCATTAATAATGTAAGTACTTGTCAGGTTATGTGGCACCTTGAATACTGAGGTCTTTTCCGAAGAGGGTAACTAGTTACATTTACTAAGGTACATTTATAGTTAAGCCTTTAAAAATAGTTTTGCTATGACATACTTTTTACTTTTACTTGAGTAATAATATTAGGAGGTATCGCTACTCTTATTTGAGTAAAATTTCTGGATACTCCGCCCACTGCAAGTAAATTCAGTAAATCCATTGAAAAACAAATACATTTTAACCAAAAATACACCAGACAAAGACACCTACAGTTTATTAAAGGAGACAATCTGTTTTTATACAAGCTTTGGTTTTCTAATGTAATTTTCTGTCTGTTGAACTCGTTACATTTTGAGATCAAGAGAATACAGTAAACACCATAAATTGTCACCGGAAGTACTTGTTTCTTTTTTTTTACCATGTCCTAAGATGTATTTATTCATTAACTCCTGTGAGTATTTGTGTTATTAAAAAAATGACTTGGGAAAGTGTTACTTCTGCTTAAAATGTGTAATTTGATAATTATTTGTATTTTTTTTTTCATTTTAGTCCTTAAAATACCACAATCTGCCAACAATTTCATGGTTTTGTCTGTCTGATGACATAATTTTAAAAATCTTAAAACAGATGTCAGTACTCAAGTAGCAAGTAACTACTTTTTTACTTTTTTGGATGGCTACTTTTTACATTAGTAAAAATATATTGAAGTAGTGCTACTCTTGAGTACAATTTTTGGGTACTCTACTATGGAGGACCAAAACTGACATAATTAAAAATAAAAGCAGAAATATATATCTTTTGTTTTTCCTTTTCCTTATACGTGCATTTTAGCAAAGAAATGCATGTTTTCCTTTTCCTTTTCCTTATACGTGCATTTTCGTCAAGAAATGTAAATAATTTGTTTTTACTCTTCCTTATAAATGCATTTTCGTCAAAAATATATTTTTTGTTTTTCCTTTTCCCCATACATTTATTTTCGTCGGAAAAAATTGTTTTCTTTTCCTTTTCCTTATACATCCATTCCTTGTTTTTAAATTCCCTCGTCTCCTCTTTTTACTTTACCTAATGCATTTCTGCCTCATTATGCAAATGAGGAGGGCTTCTCTTCTTGGTCCAGCTCCTCTACTATTGGTCAATAAACAGGAAGGAGCAGGATCCATGTGCAGATTGATTGTGCATGCCTGCGCTTTTGGCTTCAGTTTAGCAACCAAAGTAATAATAATAATACATTTTATTTAATAGCTCCTTTCAGGACACGCAAGGTTGCTTCACAAGATAAAAACACACAAAATCCATCCATCCATTTTTCTATACCCGTCCATCCGAATGCAGGGTTGCGGGGGGGCTGGTGCCTTTCTCCAGCAGTCAAGGGGTGAGAGGCGGACAGGTCGCCAGTCCATCGCAGGGCAACACAGAGACATACAGGACAAACAACCATACACACTCATACCTAAGGGCAATTTTAGAGAAACCAATTCACCTAACAGTCATGTTATTGGACTCTGGGAGGAAGCCAGAGAACCCACGCATGCACAGGGAGAACATGCAAACTCCATGCAGAAAGACCCCAGGCTGGGATTTGAACCCAGGACCATCTTGCTGCAAGGCAACAGTGGTACCAACTGCGCCACTGTGCAGCCCACAATAAAATCCAGTAGAATAAGATAAATAAAAACAACATGGAAATAGTCAACGGGTGCAACGTGAGCAAGAAAGACTGTGAGAAATCATCAATCAGGATGAATATTAAAAAGGAAAACCTCATTGTAAAGACTTCTTCTGCAATCGTGGATACAGAGCAGGAGCGAAAAGGAGACAGAGAAAGAGAAAAAGTTCAAGCCATCTCTTCCATCGATCATAATGGGCAACGTAAGATCACTGGCTAACAAGATGGATGAACTCCAAGCCCTTACAAGGACTCAGCCAGAGTACCGTAAATGCAGTGTTATGTGTTTTACTGAGACTTGGCTGCTGGTTCATATCCCCGACTCCAACGTCTGTCTGCCAGGCTTCCTGACAGTATGAGCAGACAGAGATCTGAAGACGAGTAGAAAAAGGAAAGGTGGTGGAGTAGCAGTGCTTGTCAACAACAGATGGTGTCATCCAGGACATGTTACTGTGAAGTGTCGTCTCTGCAGTCCAGATGTCGAACTCTTGGCAGTGAGTTTTCGTCCATATTATTTACCAAGAGAGTTCACCAGTGTAATTTTGGCAGTTGTTTACATTCCACCTTCAGCTGTTGCAGACAATGCATGTGATGTCATCAGTTCCGTTGTTGCTAAGCTACAGACACAGCACCCCAATGCATTTGTGGCAATATCTGGTGATTTTAATCATGCCTCGCTCTCTACTACACTTCCAACATTTCAACAGTTTGTCAGCTGCTCTACAAGAGAAAACAGGACCTTGGATTTGTTTTATGCAAATGTAAAGGATTCATACATGTCCAAACCAAGACCTGGGACAATCAGATCACAATCTTGTTTTTCTCTGTTCAGAATATAAACCACTTGTTCAGAGGCAACCTGTGACAAAACTAACTGTGAGAAAATGGTCACAGGAAGCTGAAGAAGCCCTGCAGGGTTGTTTTGCAACCACAGACTGGATGACTCTTTGCCAAGCACATGGAGAGGACATCAGTGCCATGACTGAGTGTGTGACTGACTATATAAACTTCTGTGTGGACAACATCATCCCCACCAGAACAGTGAGATGCTTCCCTAATAACAAACCCTGGATCACCAGTGACCTGAAGGAACTGCTAAACAAGAAAAAAAGAGCCTTCAGGGAGGGAGACAGGGAATTACTGAGGAGTATACAGAAGCAACTTAAGGTCAAGATCAGAGACAGCAAGGAGGCAAACAGGAAGAAGCTGGAGAACAAACTACAGAGGAACAATATCACAGATGTCTGGTCAGGAATGAGAAAGATCACAGGTTTTACGGACAGGAAGGATTGGATAGATGGAAGTCTTGACAGAGCCAATGAACTGAACGTATTCTTCAACAGGTTCAGTTCAGGAAGTAGCTCAGCATCCCCCTCTCCTGTTCCCAGCCAAACAGACATCCAACTCTCCTCTGATCAACAGCTTTCCTGTTACACCTCGGATGTTTTATCCTTCACCTCAGCCATGGACTCTTCTGACTCCACAAGTTTGACTTCAACCAAGTCAGGAAATGCTGCTACCCCCTTTGCCTCCCCCTCCCACTTGTCTGTCTCCAAAAGTCAGGTGAAGAGGCAGCTGGAGAATCTGAACCGGAACAAGGCTGCAGGTCCAGATGGTGTCAGCCCCAGAGTCCTGAAGGCCTGTGCAGAGCAGCTCTGTGGGATTCTGCAGCACATCTACAACCTTAGCCTAACTCAGGAGAAGGTTCCAGTGTTGTGGAAGACATCCTGCCTTGTTCCAGTACCCAAAAGTACTCACCCATCAGTCATCAATGACTATAGACCCGTTGCCCTGACATCCCACATCATGAAGGTCCTGGAGAGTGTCCTGTTGGCACCCCTGAGTAAGCAAACAAGAACGTATCAGGACCCACTGCAGTTTGCTTATCGCTGTGGAGTTGGAGTTGAAGATGCCATCATCCACCTACTTCAACCAACCCACTGTCATCTGGACAAAGCAGGCAGCACTGTGAGGATCATGTTCTTTGATTTCTCCAGTGCATTTAACACAATTCAGCCTGATTTGCTTTGTCAGAAACTCTTGAAGACACAGGTGGAGCCCTCAACAATCGCCTGTATCAATGTCTACCTGACCAACAGACCACAATTTGTGAGACTGAAGAATTGTGTGTCAAACCAGGTGGTCAGCACCACAGGAGCACCACAGGGGACCGTACTCTCACCATTCCTTTTCACTCTGTACACCTCAGACTTCCAGTACAAATCAGAGACCTGTCATCTGCAGAAATACTCAGATGACTCTGCAATTGTCGGGTGTATCAGAGATGGACAAGAAGCTGAATCCAGAGAGCTGGTGGACCGCTTTGTGACATGGTGTGGAAACAATCGTCTCACCTTGAATGTGAACAAAACAAAGGAGATGATTGTAGATTTCAGAAGAAACAGGGATAAGTCAAACACTGTTTCCATCATGGGAGAAGAAGTGGAGGTGGTTGAGGAGTATAAATACCTCGGAGTTCACCTTGACAACAGACTGGACTGGAGGCTGAACAGTGAAGCCGTCTATAAGAAGGGACAGAGCAGACTGTACTTCTTGAGGAAGCTTAGGTCCTTCAAGGTTTGCAGCAAGGTGCTGCAAATCTTCTACAAGTCTGTTGTGGAGAGTGTAATCTCTGCTGCCATCATCTGTTGGTGTAGCAGCATCAGAGCCAGGGACTTAAATAGGCTAAACAACCCGATAAAGAAGGCTGGTTCTGTTCTTGGGACAACTGTGGAAAATCTGGAGATGATAATGCAAAGAAGGATTCTTCATAAAATCAAAAAAATTATGGACAGCCCTGAGCATCCTCTTCATGAGACAGTCATACAACAACAGAGCGTCTTCAGTCGGAGGCTTCTTCAGTTTCGCTGCAATACAGACCGCTACAGGAAATCCTTCCTGCCCACAGCCATCATCATCTACAACAACTCCTTAAAGAATTAATTATATGAGCTATACCAACACATAATTTCCCTCTGGGATCAATAAAGTATTTTTGAATTTGAATTGAATTGAATTTGAAAATATATACATTTCTTGATGGAAATGCATGTAAAAGGAAAAGGAAAAACGAAAGATATATATTTCTACTTTTTTTTTTAAAGGGGCTATATGCAACCTTTTCCCCAAAATAAATGTAACAATAGCCTTTTTATTTGACCATTTTTATTTGACTCAAACATCTCCTGATGAGCATACTGACACCTTGTCAGCTCACAGTGGTGCACCTATAAGCCTGTATCCAATTTTTTCTATTTTCTGTCGGGTCCGATTTTCCCGCGCTGTCTGTGGATGTGACGTCAAGTGCATTCATGTTAAATGTTTCTGATCACTCTGCCACCACCACTAGTCAGCACTCGCAAGCAGTTAAATGGATTGTGCGAATACACAGAAGAGACCCAGGACAACTTTGACACCAACAGTAACTCCACATATGACTAAAGAAGTTAAACCCCTGACAAGTGCCCGAAAAAGATTGAAGATTGACAGCGACCGCTGTACAAGCGCGCGCTGTGAGAGCGAGCAGAAAGGAAGAGCAGTTCCGTTTTTGGCCACAGGTGTCAGTCACGAGTTTAAATTTCAGAAAATTGCATATAGCCCCTTTAATTATGTCAGTTTTGGTCCTCCATGCTTTACCCATTTCGTGTTCTTTTACATGTAGGCTAAGTTAAGATCGTGTGATTGATCTTAAGTAGTCTATCTTTGTCTTTAAAAACAGGTCCAACATAGCTGCTTTCCATTCCTGCTCTAAAACATAATGACAGAAACTTTTTTTTTTAAAGAAAAGAGACATAAAAAAAGACATTCAAATTATTTAAACTATTTTGAGTCATTTTCACAGGGTAATACCGCCACCTTCTGACAGCTTTTGTTGAGGGGTCTTTTTCGTGTTGGTGGCCTCGTTTACAGCTCCGTCTCCTGCTATTTTGTCCACCGAAGGATGTACAAACAAACATTAATACCCAGTTAGTTATCGATTTTCAACAACTTTTCTGCAATAAGTAAAGAAAAATAAATAAAAAAATGATAATCTTTAGAGGTGCACACATGTGCAACTCTACAGTTAAAAATAGAAGAAAATCCTTCATGTCCCCTATAGGGGGCTCCGTAGACCACTTATGGGACGAGTATAGAAGATGCTTAAAGTTACAAAACACTCACTCAAAACTTTCAAACGATTCGTTCAGGATTTGCACATCAGGAGTGACCACGCCACACCTATCTGACCGACAGAAGCAGCGTGTCTGTGCCGGGGAGGGGACGTCTTGTGTAACAGTGGCATCAGGCGGGCATCGGCACACAGCATGCAACCAGCTGCTCCAGCCCCGATTCTCGTTGACATGTCCCGGAAGAGTCGGCGCATACGGCGGCCGCGGAGCGCAATTCGAGCCGAGACATAAGTTGAGGACGGGAGGGGAGGCGTAGTTTATGGACAACAGAGGCTTACTTTCCGCCGGTTGGTTCTTGGAGGAATGAGAGGCGTATGTGAGGCTCTTAAGATGGGGTTGTTTTTGCACGCTGTCGGCTCTGTCAGCCCCACGGAGTCCGCAGCAGAAGGGGTAAGGTCCCGAAACGAGTTAGCACACCTCCTACCCATAAGATCGTTACACCAGGTCAATACTGACTCTGCTGGCTCGGCCGCTCGGTGTGGAGACTCGCCACAGAGAGAAGAGTCGATTACAGCGGCGGTGCCACACGAAGCGAGGTGTTAGCATGCCTGCTAGCTGTTAGCCTCCACAACTAACACACACAGCGGGGCTAAAGCTAAGAAGGTGTCGCGGCCTTGCATGTGTTTATAGTTGAGGGTTGACATTTTAGCCAGGAGCCAAGTTTTATAAACAACAAAAGCAGCTCTACCAGTGGGAATAGCGCAGAACAGTGTGTGCGGTATTTTAGGTGGAACAAAAATTGGGTGCCAACCTCTGTGGTTGTTTACCACAGAGGTGCATCATCTTTTAGCAGCTCTTTGGTTACATTGTTTTAATCTTTAAACAGACTGCTCAGAATTTTCAGTAGGTATGTTATCAAAAACAGCTTTTTTTTTTTTACAATACATGTCAAATGATAAGCACATAGTGTTTGTAGGTTGAACATTAGGAAAAAGTGGTTTGAAAGCTACAATTCTGGGGAGTATTATGTCCTTGGGTTAAAAAGCGGTGACCCAAAATCACAAGAAACATTAATTGAAAACCAAAATGGAGATAGCTGTGAAACTTAAAGCAAAGTTCTTCAATGAATTGTGTGCTTTTTTAAGTGGTTGTTTCAGTTTATTAACTTTGTAACAGTCCATTTATTCTGCCTTTAGCACATGTTTCATGTTTCAGCACTAAAAAGCACAAAAGCAAAAGTCCTCCTTTGGAGCACAAAAAGCATTTTGCTTACGTTTGTAGTCCACATATTTGAATACTTGACACTGTTTCAAATTGATGATGGAGTTCAGATCAGGGGTCTGCGACCTGCGCCTCTTTGGACCTTCTACATGGCTCTAGACAACGTTCGCTAAAAATAATGCATTGAATTTCCACAACATTACAAGTTCCAGTAAACTTTTTTTTCTGGGATCTATTTCTCTTACCATAAGGTCAGAAATTGTGCCTTTTTTGAGATCATTTTCCTGGAACACCTCATCACAGAAAGTGTATCCATGCTTTTTGCAACCGTTTTTCTTTTCTTTAAGATCTCAAAGTAGAAACAAAATTGTAGTTTTTTTAAAAGGACTACATTTCTTATAGATTATATTTACCAAAATAATACTTAAAAAAATATTTATAACTTATAGAAAATACGAGGTTCTAATCAAGTTTTATTTATCTCGACTGTTAGGCAAATAAGGCTCTTTGAATTGTGAAGGCTGCAGACCCCTGGTCTAGACCTTGCTCTTACTAATCAGTCTCTTGGTTAAATCTGTTCATTTTGGCTGTAGGCATTAGAAAACTATGTTTTTAATGGGAATAAAAAATAGGAATAAAAAATAGAAAAATTATTTTTAGATTGAAAAGAATTCTAGATAAGTTTGCATTCTCATCTGAAATTGTCAAAATTGCAGGCGACAATATCAGGTAGTATTTGTTTTTCGGGACACTTTTGCTTCTAATCCCCCTCAGCTGCAGAGCCATGATGTTTTAATGCATACAGCATGGGGTCTGACATTGACCTGTTAAATCCAAGCAAGGTCTTCCTGTAAATAGAACTCAGTAGTGGCAACCGTGGATCAGGAGGTAGGAGTTTGTCCTGTTGTCGGTTCAAAACCCCGCTTTGTCCGTATTGGCCGTTGTGTCCTTTGGGCAAGACACTTCACCCACCTTACCTACTGGTGGCAGAGGGGCCCGGTCACCTAGTGTTTGAACGTACGGCAGCTGTGGCTAATATGTATGTTAGCGTTTATTGTCCTCCAAAGTCTTAAGTTTTCATTTAAGCCTGACTTTCATGGGAGTAAATGTTACCTGCAGCATCAAAACAGCGGATATATAAATTTGCCAGAAACGTTGAAGATGTAGGTATTAAGTTTAAGAAGCACCCTGGAGTATTTTTTTCAACAGCAACCTAACTTTATGCAATCTTCACATCTGAACCACATTAGCAACAGCTGGTAATAAAGGGTCAATGTCAACACCAATGAAGGGTGGAAAACATATCAGTATTTCCAGATTTTATTTCATATCCCCTTGTCTAAAGCTTCCTTCCATCCATTGGTCATTAAATGGATGAAATTCTGACATTCAACCCTCCAAGCAAGGACGACTTTCTGCAGACTACTGGTACACTACGACCCTTCAACAAAACCCAAATTTGTTGGATCAAATTAATCTGCAGCCTATTTCTTTGCAAGCTTTGTATCTTCAGAGTCTTCAATACCGATTTATTACAGAAAAAAACATCGATCATGACCCTGATTTAATACCTGAGATTGTCATGATTTGTGGGTGTTTGAACTTGAAGTTTCATTTGTTTGTTTTGATAATTTCTTTATTGTTAATTGACTTATGTTTAGCCTTAGTTATTCCTTTGTGTGTTTCTTAAAATGTGCTCCTTTCTGTTTACTGTTTGTTAGGCCTGGTTCCCACAGTAGGATTTTAAAGCAGATTTCGGAACAGATTCTCCCCTTCCGGCAATTGCAAGGGTGCCCCAATTTACCAGGATGGCTCATAAGATAATCCTAGCAGATATTCCTGCCGTGTGTGGTGTGTGTTCAGAGGACTCTGGTCTGCTCGGAAGGACGTTTGCACCGCTCTGATCACAAATTCGGGGATATTCAACATGTTAGATTGTCTTGGCCCGATATTGCAGCATGTGTGGTGTGTTGCAAGGACAAACGGCCACGAAGCCTGTTGAATGGGACGTGTGGCCAGGCAGAAAGCGAGGTGACAGGCAGCAATACGCCTTGGAGCGTCTATTATTATTATTAATATGTCTAACTGTGGGCTCACTTGACCGCAGTCCACAAACGCATTGAAACGTCGTTACACTATATTTGCTCCAGCAACACTTTTTGTACTAGGACATAAATTGTAATTAGACTTTTCTTGTATATATTTAATAATTTTTGATTATAATTATAGTAAAAGAGAGGTTTGATTCCATTTATTAAATCTGAAGTTTAGGCCATGGGATGTTTGGTCTGTGGTTGATTCTGGCATGCACCATCATTCACACATAAATACAGCTTTTAAATTACATTTTTTTTAATATCACGCTTTAAAAACTGACAGAAACCACGTCAGAGGAAGTTCAACTAAAGCATCTTCTCCAGTTGCATTTTTTAGTTTTAAGAGGAGCTACAAATACATTGCATCATGAGGTTTTTGTTCTTGACCTTGATGATGATGAGATCTCCTTATTTAACTGCAGATCGGATTAAAAAGTAAACGATCAGTGAGGGGCTCCTTGAGCATCGCCCGAGTGCCTTATAGTCTTACATGACATTGGATCAGTTATGGCTGCGCAGTCGGGATTAACAAAGAGCTGCAAACGCCTATCTTCAGGCACAATATCTGATAGCCACTAAAACATTTTTTAGGTTCTCAGCAGCTTTTCATTAAGGTTGATGTTCTGCTGCAAAGATAGTTTCAGGAATGGTAATCAAATCTGCCTTTTAATCTGCTTGCAAAGAATTTGAGAAGTGGATTGTTTGGTAGTTGCGTGTTTGGTGGGTATGCATGAGAATCTGATCTGTACAAACTTGCACAATTTTTTTTTGTTTTTTAGGACAGAGTTGGTCTTTTATTATTTTTGTCAGGATCTGACTTTAAGATGACACAAAATGCTGTGTTCATGTAATTTGTTTTAGATAGTATTGATCAGCACTTCAGGTTTTTTCAAATACATTTTTAAAGATGTGGTTTGATGTTTTGCTTTTTTAAAACTCAGATTTGGCTCAAGTTTTTAAAGGGCTTGTCGTCATGCAGATTTTAAAAAGCTCCCTAGTTGAAAGTTGACCTGGTGTTTCTCAACCAGTTTCAAAGTGGATCGTTTGGCACTTTAATTTGTAATATGTTAGAGGCGTTTATATTTGGCTTCATTGTTAGTAGAATATTTTAAAATCTTTGAAGACAACTATAGAGGTGGACCAATCAGAGGTTTTGGGTCGGTTTTGTTTTCAAAGCTTTGATCTACCAATGCCAACTCTTAATTTCTCTCTAAAAACCATAAATTACTGCACTCAAAATATTTTGTTTTCCACTCTTCCTGCCATTAGTAGTCTTTAATCGTTTCATATTAAAAGATGTGTCTTAGGCCGGGAATATATTTGCTTTTAATTATGCGGACGCGTGTTTATAATAGCACAGCGACAAATATGCCTACATTGAGTTTTTGCACTACAAATGTGGAAACACCGGCACTCTTATCTGGAATGAGTTCTGTACTCTGCCTCCTAGTGGAATTCTCCAGTACTACGTGGCGAACTACGAGTTCGTTCGCAAGATACAGCCTGCTGCTTGTCAACGCGAGGTTAAAAAGCAAGTCTATTCCCGGCCTTACACTTCTTTCACTTTATTGTGAAACACCGTACTGACAGCAAAAATTGCCAAATTCGAGTTTTGTTTACTTGGTAACAACTTCTATGTTGAGTGTCTTTGTCAGGACAATGTGGTAGCACTTTCGTATGGTTCCTTAATTGATTTGAGAGCAATATGTTTTTTTTTGGGTCATCTGAATGTTAAGGAGAAAAGTTTTTGTTTATGGAATATACATTTTTATTCAGTGGAAGTCTTGTAAGTTAAGTTAGTCTGTATTGGTTGAGTTCAGGATGTTTTCTGCTAGAAACTTCAACACATCTTTATCAAGAAACACTTAACTGACTGGAAACTATTGTCTTGTCCACACGTAGCCAGGTATCTCACAAAACGAAGATATTTTTCTACAGTTTGGCCTGTAATTCACATGAAAACGCAGATTTACAGCACCGAAAATGAATTATTTTTTTTCCGGCCAAAGTGAAGATTTGTGTTTTCTCTGTTTTAAGTGTTTGCGTGTGGACAAAAATAACTGCAACGTCCCAGAAGCAGCATTTATTCCCTCAGAGATGTGTTGGCATTATCGATTGTCCAAGCGCTTTTTGTTTCCCCGTTTTTCTTCAAGCTCAATTACAGTTTATGTAGAAGTTAATAATATAATAATAATCAACTTTATTTATAAAGCGCTTTTCATACAAAAAAAATGCAGCTCAAAATGCTTTACAGAATATAAATCCCCCCCCCCCACCCCACAAGAACACAATTATACTACCCTCCGCGCCAATCCTATCCTCATGTGCGGACACATTCAGGAGCAACATTAAAAAGACATTAAAATAGAAAATTAGATGGACAGTGGGCCGAGTACAGATGAGCCATTTTAGGTAGGGAAACACCATCTAGGGAGCCATCTGCAACAGCAGCAGGGGATCAACAGCAGCAGCCGAGGCAGGGGGCTCCCATAGAGGAAACACTGGAACGATGAGTCTGTTTTTATTATCCATGTAAAACAGGCTAACATGTTAAAATACACAAAATAAATAAAATAATTGATAGGTAGGTAAATTAATTAATAAATAAATAAAATAAACGCGATAAATACAAGACCAAGTAGTAAAAAACTGATCAATTAAAGCAAGTAAAACATGAAAAGCAAATAGACAGACGGTAAATAGTAATCAATTAATTAAAAGCTTGGCTAAAAAGGCGAGTCTTGAGCCTACTTTTAAAAACATGAACGTTCTCTGCGGCCCTGAGGTTTTTCGGCAGCCTGTTCCAGAGATGAGGGCCATAATACTGAAAAGACGCCTCGCCATGCGTGTGTGTCTTGACTTTTGGGATGACAAGGAGACGGCTGCCAGAGGAGTGCAGAGACCGCGAAGGTTCATATGGTAAAAGCAGTTCTGAAAGATAAGAAGGCCCAAGACCATTAAGACAATTAAAAACCATTAAAAGAACCTTAAAATTGATCCTAAAACCTCCGGGGAGCCAATGCAATGAGTTTAAAACAGGTGTAATGTGCTCCTGCCTCCTTCGTCAGGACAGGTGCTGCTGAATTTTGTAGTAGTTGTAAACCTGAGATACTCTTTTTGGGAAGACCAGAAAGCAGGGCATTACAGTAATCAATTCTACTGGTGATAAAAGCATGCATCAGTGTCTCCGTATTGGCCCGAGAGAGAATGGGGAGGACTCTGGTAATGTTCTTTAGATGATAAAAACCTATTTTAGAAATGTTTTTAATATGAGGGATAAAAGTCAGCTCAGAGTCAAAAATCACACCCAGGTTCTTCACTTGTTGAGAAGGATTAAAAGACAGTGATTGCAGTTTTGGTAAAAGTTTCTCTCTCTGAGCCTCAGGACCAATCACTAAAACTTCAGTTTTGTCCTGGTTGAGCTGGAGAAAGTCTTCTGCCATCCAGGATTTGATGTCTAAAATGCAGTTAAAAAGTGCATCCATTGGCCGTGTGTCATCGGGAGACATGGAGATGTATAACTGTATATCATCAGCATAACTGTGGAAGTTAACTCCATGTCTTCTGATGACACTGCCAAGAGGGAGCATGTAGAGGTTAAAAAGCACTGGGCCTAAACTTGAACCCTGGGGCACACCACATGTAATCCTATGGACCCTAGAGGAGCAGGTATCTAAACTTATAATAAAATTCCTTTCTGTGAGATAGGATTGGAGCCATTTGTGAACAGCACCAGAGAGGCCAATCTGTTTTGAACGGGTTAAAAGAATAGTGTGTTCTACTGTATCATAGGCAGCGCTTAGATCTAGTAGAATCAACACTGTCACCCTCTGTACATCATAGATTAATCTAAAATCATTTAAAATCTTCAGAAGGGCCGTCTCTGTGCTGTGGTTCATCCTAAAGCCAGATTGAAATTTCTCTAGGACATTGTGTTCGTTAATAAAATCATTAAGTTGAATTAAAACAAGCTTTTCTAAAACCTTGCTTAAAAATGGTAAGTTAGATACCGGTCTAAAATTATTAGTATCATTAAAATCTAAATTGTTCTTCTTCAACAGGGGCCTCACCACCGCCCCTTTAAAGGCGGCAGGAAAAACCCCCGTCTGAAGGGAGCAATTCATCCTGGTTAAAATCTCGTCTCTAAAAGATTCATAAAATGGCTTTAAAAAAATGAAGTGGGGATTGTTCGGAACATTTTGAGCAGAATGGTTTTGATTACTATAATAAAGGAATCCCTGGGTTGTTTAGTTCAACACAAGCGTGTGTTGCTGCCGGCAGCTGTACCTACAGTGTTCCACATGTGGGCCTTACTGGGGAGAAAACTTTATCAAGAGTCCCAGCTTCTTACCTACTGGATAGGATTTGGGGCTACTACTGCCCCCTACAGGTTTGGTTTGGCATGTCTATGAATGTGCTTAACGCACTTATGCGGTTAGGTCTGGACAGAGATTTTTTTTTTTTAAACGAGGTGGTGAGAATATTCGTTTTTTTAAAACGCAGTCTGCGTGTGTACATGGCCTATAGCAAGACTAGTTACACCATAATCACAACTAGGCGTTTAATATTAAAGTTTAAAGACCTCATGACACGAAGTGGACATTTTTAAACATAAAATAAAGAAATCTGAACCCAATGGACTATGTCAAAGTCAAGCAGAAAGCCGGAAGTGACGTTAGCGAGAGAACGCATTCTGTTTGACACATTTGACAGCGGCTTTTCAGCTGTGACTGGGACCGCTATTTTCTATTTTTGACAAAGAAAAGTGATCGCAATGCCTTCGCGTTGTGTTGGGGGATTTTGCTCAAATACACACAAGGAAGTTATCAGTTTATTTAAGTTTCCCAAAGACCCAGAGTTACTGTCTAAGTGGGTGAAATGGGTTAGACGCACCCGTGGGTAGTGGGATCCCTCCTCCTCCTCTCTTCTCTGTTCGGAACATTTTGAGCAGAATGGTTTTAAATACTATGATAAAGGAATCCCTGGGTTGTTTAGTTCAACACAAGCGTGTGTTGCTGCCAGCAGCTGTGCCTGCAGTGTTCCACAGGAGTGTGACAGCATGTGGCAGCGCTACCCGTGGTGGTGCTTGTGGACTGCGATGCGACACTGACAGTGTCGGCATCCCTACTCCCACAAGCTCGACTCCCACTGACTGCCCAGTTAGATCTTGTGTTTCCAGAATCATAGGCTCATTTTAGCCGGGGACGCCGGCAACATACTGTCTCCACCACTTTTCTAAACCTGATGCGGAATTTCTTACCAGCACAGATTTAACAGCTACTTGTGCTCCCAGCACAATTTCCACATAATCCGTATCTGAGCGGACTATTGGTTAAAGTACACCATTGCACTTTCTTATACAGTCATGGTTTCTTTCTGCGCAGATGCTGCAGCATTCTTTGCAGTGGATACATCGAGGTTTTAAAAGACTAGTCCATATGCAAACACGTTCAGAGCAGAGTGCTGCAGTACCGCTGGAACCCGTTTCAAGATGGAAAAATATATCAATTACATTTCATGGGTCTGGCACAAGTTTCTTTACTGCAGTTTAAAAAATATTAATTTAATACTTTTGTTTGTTTTCGACTCCTAAAGACAATCGTGTTGATATATTGTGTTTGTGGAGAGAACATGGCAGAATATTCCCCAAGCTTTGCGCTGGCAGCAGAATGTTCCCGCTATCCTGCCAGAGAGATTTTTCTGCGACTGAATTTGTGATTCAGGAACGGAGAGCGCAGATAAAGCCAGGGACTGTGAACAATATTTTGTTTCTGCACAGAAATCTCTGCATTAAATTTATTTCAGATGTACAATGTTTCAAAGAAATAAAAGGGACACGATTCATTGTAATATAATTTACTGCAGGTAAAATGTTCATATTTAGCACGTTTTCATCTGCTCCATGTGTGATGGCACGATGGAGATTCTTTGTTCAGATTGTTCGGACTGAATATTAACTAAAGTGAATGAAGAATTAAATAATATTGAATGTTTCAGATTTTTTGAATATTTAAAAAACTGTCAAAGACAGAAAATAACAGGATCCCTGATTAAATGTAAATTATAGTAGAATTAATTTCTCTTTTATTGCTTTGGAATATTCCACCAGCCCCATGCAGGACTCTGAACTGTTAGAAGTTTCCCCGCACAGAACGGCGAGGGTTGTAAAGGGAACGCGTTTTATTACTGCGCATATAGCCTATAGCCAACGGCTGAATAATTATAGGCTATATGAAAAATCAATAATTGTCCCCAGGAGTTTTAAAAACCAACTGACGCCCTTGTCCAGAAGAGACAGCAACATATTCAAAGCAGTTTTGCTATAATTATGAATAATTCTAACTCTATTTAGTGAGTCTGACAAAGAAATTAAATAAACGTGTTTCACCTGAAACTAATAAATTGGTACGATAATCATAAATAAGAATTGTAATGAAGTAAGTCTTAGGCTACTTGCTTTGTTGTTTGCCTTGAATCTCTGCCTACAATAGGATTTTATTTTTCCGATATCAGTCTCAGACCTTATAAATAAGTACGTCTGGATTAGTTTATTATTTTTAGTTTTAAAACTGATTTAGCTACCGTATTTACATTATGTAGGCTAATGTTTATTTTTCAGGTCACTACGAAAATCACTACACGTTAATATTATTTTGCTCATTTATATCATTTTGTTCATTATTTGAAAAGAAAAGAAGCCACGATTAAAAGTTATTTCAAAATCCTTACCAACCTGTGTTTCCCTGACGTCACTTCTCCCGCTAGTTTCTCTGACCCGCTTTCTTCTCCCATCTCAGTCATTGTGTACAGCTCATACCTGTATGGTTCTATGCCACCACCACCTCTAGAAGCACCAGAACCGGCTGCATTTTCCACCTCTAAAACCATCTCAAGGCTAAAACTGGAGGAAGAATCCTCCGAGCCTTCAAATATGAGCGCCTCCATCAGGCCTGTCAGCGGTAGTTTTCGGACTGTCCAGCCTGAGCGGTTCTGTCGCTGACGTCACATGGGGACGTAGTTTTGAAGCCGCGGTTAAGCTAACAGTTTTGAAACTCTAATTATTGCGTAAAATCAAGTCTGTTCGGCTCATAAATTTACACAACCACATACTTTGACAAGCTGCATTATGTCATAATACATTTACATGAAGTCAGATTCGTGTCATGAGATCTTTAAGATAGCCCTTTTAGAAACAAAAGAAACAATGTTTTCTGTTCAAAAGGAAATTAAACATACGAGTGTTTAAAACATTTTATTACATCTCTTTCTGGTTTTTTTTAAGACCTTACTGATAGAAAATTACTACATTTGATGCTTTTTCTTTTTGTAACAGCTTCCACCTTGAAGAGAGTTGTTGCAAAAAAGTCATAAAGTGTGATTATTTAATGGAGTTATTTGAAAAACAGTCATACAGTATATAAATGGTTTAGAAATCTTTGCGCGGCTTTATCTGGAGGCTTTTTTCCTCAATTTCAATTGTGTTTCTGCTATGTGGATCAGGATTTAAAACCAACCAAACTTGGATGCTTCAAGACCTGCACTGCAGAACAAGCACAGTCGGAGGCGCATGTCTCAGGACAGCGAGTCAGGAGAACAACAGATATTATTGCAACAATGAGGAACAGAACGTCATATGATCTTTAAGTCTATTCACAGAGTGCCTGTTTTGATGAAGGTGAAACATCTGATGGTTTGAAACTACAGCTGCAGTTTTTATAGTCAGCCGTTTTGGTTGTTCTGATCTGGTGCGTCATTTACGATATCTCTCATTCCTGTGTTCCTCCCCTGCGTGCGGCTGTCTCCGTCCATCTCCTCTCTCTCTCTGTCTTACAGTCGACACACTTCTCTCACCACCTTATTATCATGGAGCGGTGCAGCCAGGAGCTTGTTCTCAGCTGCCTGGAAATTTCCGTAAAGCAATCCTTGTTGGCTGTTTGGGCTGTATTGGAGTGGAGTGGGGGGGGGGGGATTGAGTGTTTCAGTGGGTAGGGTTGAAGAAGGCACTGGAAGGTAAGCAGAGAGAGAGAGTGGGTATATTTAAGAGCTTTTTGACTTTTTCTCTGCGGGATAACGAGCCATTAGGTAAGACGGGATTGTCTGCATCGCCATGCCTCTCGGTCAAGGACTTACAATGGTAATCTATAGAAACAAAAACTAATCTTTATATGTAACCTTTGGTTCCTAACCCTTAAGATAACTGTTGACAAAGTCCAAAAGGTTTTCTTAGAAAATCCAATGTGTGTACTAAGATATTTTTTTTTTTTGATTACTAATTTTTGGCACCCTCTCTCTTATAATCTGTCTTGTGTCCTTTGACTTTCCAGCTCTTCACAGGTTTGATGGATATCAGTAACAGGTTCTGTTTGGTTAACTTTTGACCAGGCTGCAAGTTCGCTGTATTGACAGTGAAAACATACAGCAGGCTGTTGGAGAGCAGACAAACGTGTAGAGAAAATGACTTCAAAACAGATAACTTGTTGATGTTTAGCTTTAAATTATGTATTAACATTTTGGGCAACATACTTAGGGCTTTTGTGCTGAGTGTGATTTGGAAAAGTTTTTTGGGGGGGAGAGACTAGTTAACACTTTTTATCAAGAGACAGAAAATACCTGTGTCCTATCTGTCCTATCTGTCTTATCTATCTGGTTGAAAAGGTTTAGTTTTTTTAATTTGTTCTCTCACATTGAAATGTAACAGATGTCCTCTGAGAAACTGAATGCTTATTTTGAGACTGTATTGTCAACGTGGAGCACCGCTCTAGTTTGGAAACAGGAATATCCATCCTTCACAAGTGCCCACTAAATGATTTCCTTAGATTAAAAGCTAACACACAAATTAGGATCTGGTAAACTATTACGAATATAAATCAAAGGTCTGAGTTGGAGATTAACCAGTCCAAATGTTGTAACTATTTACTGATCTTTGATGTTGGACAACATTGATTTTAAGACTATTCCATTTATCAGTAATAGCTATAATTTACATTATATACTTTGAGGACTCACAATCCAGTGTGTTGTAAGACGGATAGATGAAAGTTCAGACAGATAAAACAGAGCAGCAATAGGCGCTTTTCCACTATCAGAACCTCAGGGTAATTTTACCTGGTCTTGTCTGACGGGGTAAATCTGCAGCAACCAGCAACTCTACCGGGGCATTTCCAAGTACATCACCCCAGACTGGTACTCCGTTGGTTCCTGAATTGGCCCCGATAACGGCCCTGTCGGCCCAGCACGGTGCAGTGGAGGCACACGCATACCAGGAAGGTCCGATAAAATTACCGTGAAGTTCCGCTAGAGGAAACGCGCCTTATACTGTGCTCTGTTCAGCCTTCCTGTTATCTGCCGAAAGCCTCGCTCTCGATAGCAGCCTCAATTTCTGGATATGTCTTAATTAGTGCAATGTCTTCTAAAAAGATTACATCTTGCTGCTTTCGATTTCTTTGTTAAAAAAAACAACACATCCAATACTAAAAACGGCTAACTTTGTGTCTACTTTACTCAGTCACATTGTTCACACCAATCAGTGTTTACATCAGTGCAGCTTAGTAGCTCCTTCTATGCTAGATTTTAAATAAAAGAAAAATCTGAATTTTTGTTTCTGACTGGCTATGTACCGATCAAGGGTGGAAGAAAACTAGCATATGTTTACTATTACACTGCACCTAGAATCTAACATTTATTCACATCAGACTTCAGCAGAGAGGGAAACACAGAAAGCCTGGGAATATAATTGCACCAATAAAAAAAAAAAATTACCATCCATCTGCTGATGTTAGCCTTTTTTACATTATTGGTCTGATGAGTAAAACCGGGCCGACATTAACAACCAATGTTTATTATTCCCATCTTGTTGCCGTTTGTGTATTAGAAGGGGGAGGGGAGGAAGTTGCTCATGTGGCATTTGTTTGGTCATGTGACAGTATTAGTGATGCAGCGCAGGATTATGGGCTGTTAAACTGATGCAGAGAGGCAATGTTAGGGGGGTGGTCGTTTTACAGTGTTAAAACGGTAGTGTGTTATTGCTTATCGGGCATAACAGCACTATTAATATTGGATGTCGCTATTGGCCTAAGTTTTGATATCGGTACATGATTAGGTTTTCAGCCAATTGACCTTTTTATTAATTCGTCTCCTAATTTCATACCCATCTGTTGCCATTTTCTCCCAGCATCCTTCTGTTTCTGGATCCTAAACAAACCATTTCATATTCATGTACTTAAGCCTTGTGTATTCATTTATTTATCTTAGCAGGTATGTCATTTAAATTAATTACAAAGATAAATGATAAAAAATACTAAAATTTTGCATCGAATTTGCCATTGTCTGAGGATTGTATATCACCCTAGAAATCCACTAGGGATGTAAGAAAAAATCGATACACTGATATATTGAAATATTTTATTTTCCAATATTGTATCGACATTCAAAAAAAGTTTTTTTTGTTTTTTTTTAGGATTTGAATGGAACCATTAATGATGACAGTAATTTTTGTAGTAAAATTAAAAGTTTGTGGCTGTTTTCACCTTCTTTGTTTCAGTGGATCAACTAGATCTAGTAATAAAACTGGATGTGTTATCGTATAAAACAGGTTGGAGTGTTTAGAATACTGTGACAGTTTTTCTACATTTAAATTAAGTTTTAAAAATCACAATATATAGTCTCACTCATAGTATCGCAATATAGCACATCGTTTCCCCCTTGTATTGTGATACATATTGTCTCGTCAGATTTTTACCAAAACACATCCCTAGGGCTGTAAAGTCCTAGTCGACTGGTCGACTTATTGGTCGATGCGTTCTTAGTAGGGATGGGCATTCGATTAAACTGTCTTCATCGATCATCGGGAGAATTAACGATCGATTTTCGATTAATCATTGATATTTTTGTATTAAAATTCAGTGTTCATAGGCTATTTTAAAATGCAGTGAGAATATCGCGAAATTCACGGTAGTTGCACAAAGAAAATATGCGCTATAAGCAGCGGAGCCGACAGCTAAAAGACGGTACTCATTAACACAACTGACGCTCATATTTTCTTTCTTCTCCAAAAAAGTAAAAAAAAAAAATCATGTTAAACAATAACTTAATTAAACAAAAAAATATAATACTTATAGGTCTGATAGTTTTGTGTTACATTTGGCAAAAAGAGTCGAGAAAGAGGATGAGAGAGATCAGCGGACCTAACAATGAATTAGGCTCACTAACGGAGGGAAAAAAACAAAAACAAAATAAACTGTAACTTTAGCACCAGTCTACTGATTTTTGTTGACAAAGATGAGCATGTTAACATGCGCTGGGGTCAGAAGTGAAAGCAGCCTGGTGAGCAGACTGACGGTCATCAGGCTGCTGTCGCGTCTGACCTGCAGCGCCGAGATCACCTGCTGTGAGGGACAGATATTGCTGTGATACACATACCTCCGTGCTAACCGGGCAAGCCTCTGGAATCTTGTATAATTCATTTTCCACCAGTCTGTAGGGGTGCAATCCAGGGGTGGCGGAGCCTCCCTCAGAAAGTAATCGGTGAGTAAGTTTCTCTGCTCGTTGTGCATCTCGGCTCCTCCGTGCTAACACCGACTTGATGCTAGGTTGAGACCAAGAGCAGGATGCTCCGCTTCTAACCAGGATTGGAAGTGCGTTCATTTACTTATACACAGCTTTGCAGTGTTGGCAGTGAACCGAGTTTTTTGTTAGTTTGTTTTTTTAGTCAAAGTGGTCCCACGCCACACTTTGCTGCAACCTCTTCATGACAATGCTACTTTTGAAATACACAGAAAGTCGCAAGAAACTGAGTCGGCCTGTGGGTTTTATTTTCAGTCATCGGCCTCGTGTGGTAAAGTGTTTAATTACGGTCACATAGCAAAATTAATTACATTCCTTCAAAACTCACACTACGCAACAGAACATGCGTTAATTGATCGGTAAAAAAAAATGTCAGCGATGAAATTCTTAATGATCAATTAATCGATCGTCCATTAATTATGCCCATCCCTAGTTCTAAGTCGACCAAAATTCTGATTGGTCGATTTTATGCCGTGTTAATTTTTTTTGATTTGATTGGACAAGAGACGTTCCATGAGAGCTGATCGGTGCTGATGTTAGAGTAGGCTACAACAGCGCTGCCTCTCGTGTGATATTGCTTTAACAGTCTACAGGGAGATCGAAGAACGTCCACGTTATTCAACGTGCTGTGGCTTCAGTGCTTAATTTGTAAATCATTAGGTGCCGGAACGCAAAGTGCATGACAGCGCAGGCATGACCAGAGATGCGCACAGGTCCCAGAACGCAGTAAATGGTAGCGAAAAAAAAAAAAACGTGTAAAAACATGATGTGGGCCTTACAGGCCTGAATGTTTTAAATATTGTAATGTTCTCCGATAGATGCAGACAATGGTTGCAATCGAATGCTTTAATGCCGACTGCTGTTGGCCGCAATCACGCCGTTCAAAACAGTAATCAAAGGAACTCTCACATAAACCGGTTGTCTGTCTAGCTCCATTTACAGACACACACCAGTTCCCCGGCACTCAACTGCGCACTCCCCGCGCGCAGCCTGCAGAACGGTGCTGGATTTGGTCGGGTTTTTTATTTTTTTTATTTTATTGCTTTATGCGCAATTGCGCCGTGCCCACAGTCTTTGTTTTGAGCCCAATGCACATCTTTATTCCGTTTGTACTTGTCTTGATCTGGCATGTTTAATAAAGATCATTGTCCCTGAATTGCCTTGCCGTCTAGTGCAATTGCAGTAATCCTGGCATATTATATTGCGCAGATGCACGTAATGCAAAATGCTGTCAGAGCGCAATTTCAGGGTTTCAGTCGACCAAGAATTTCTTTGGTTGATTACAGCCCTACACATCCCTAATAGCCACCAATTGTGGCTCTGACCCTTGCGGGCTTTATGGCTCTTCAAAATGACCGACTATGATCACTGATCAGAAACATTTAGGAATCACATAAACCACTTTAGACTCCGTTAGATTGACAAATCTAAAACAATTATATTAATGAAAAGCTTTAAAATGTACAGAAATACATTCATCAAAATATTAGGATGTGAAATGTATTGAAGAAATTCTCCATGCTATTTCATGTTTTTATCATTCACAAGCTGCATTTAAGTTTCATATTGGGCCATTTGGATGGACTTTCACTGCCTGCTATGGCCACACATGTCTATGGTAAATAAACCAAAGAAATTGGAGGTTAATCTTGTGTTTCCTCTGCAACATTAAACTCCAATATCTCAAATGCATCTTTTGTCCATATGTGAAAGCAGGGGCAAAACATCCCAAGGACAACAGGTAGAAATTGTTGCATGGCTAAGTTCAAAACGTCTCGTTAGGCGAAAGTAAAAGCTGAAAAGACCAAAACTGCCAAAGCGCAAAACAAACAGCACCTTTTTATCTGGAGACCTTCACAACACTGATTGAGTTTCTCAGAAATAAGAATAGAATAGAAATATCCCTTATTGTTTCTCATCGGGGAAATTCCGGTAAATATTAGCTATAATGTCATTCATTGGCAACGAGCTAATAGCCTAGTAATACAGTTTATCCTTTAGTATAGCCCTGAACTTTTATTAAAAAAAATGTTAATATTTCCCACCAGGCAACTGACATTAATCTTTTTCTGTCACCTGTTAACGCGGCTTACAACGCAGCAGAAACACAGAATACATCAGTAGTTTATTATGGCTTTATGTTGGCAACACATTTATGTAAACATGACAAAGCAAATGACTGAAGGCTGACAAATTGCGTTGCAAGTCAGCGATAAACATGTCAGGACATGTCTTTGAGTGTTACCTTTGTGACGAGTGGGCTTGGAGAAATGGCATTTAATATCGAAGGCAATGGTGGTTGTTTAAACACCATTCAGCTCTGTGGGTTGTTGCTCAAGGAGAACTTCTGCTTTAATCTCTTAATAGCACTTAAAAACGTCGCTGTATTTACCCCAAACAGCTCTGCTTGTTCATCCGTTCGACTCCTTTCAAGGCTTATCTTCCAATGAAAGGGATGTCTCCTGAACACTTCGAAGGAATTTATTCACATTTGGCCGACATTTTCTCTTAGACCCAAGGATCAACAGATTAGATTTCTCAGGCCAAAGGTCTCGGTCAGTGTGACCGCACATCCCTCCCATTCTGGTGGATGGGTTATGTCAGGAATGTGTGGAGGGATTTTAATTACTCCTGGCACAGGCATATGTTCAGGGTCTTTAATCACCACATTTATTTAAAAGTTTAAAGCGATGTTCTACAACACCCTTGAATAACCACTAAGCATTAATTCCAGGGAGCTAGCTGCTATAATTCATGCTCATGTCTGTTAGGCTGGATTGGTTCAAACTGCAGGAATTAAGGATTTTATGAATACTTTGTGACTGGAAAGCGTGGATAGTGATGGGAAATTAAGATGCAATTAAAGTGACCCAAGACGTAAAGACAATTAATACTCGTGTTGCATATTGTGGTAATGACGTTGTGTGGGATTAATCCACATTTTCCTGCCTCTTCTTTTTAATCATCCTGATTGGTCCATCATCACTCACCTTGAACCCCCACCTCATTGTGTCTAAGATTGATACTTGGTGTGGCAATAAGTATCGGCGAAAGTCCAGCCAACTGGTCGCATGTCATTGGAAAACTGAAAGGCACCAGAAATATCGTAGCCCTCCAATAACCACATCCAGGTAGTCCTTCGCTCTTACTATACTGCTGCACACGTGTTGAAATTGAAGTGACGATTACAATTCAGTATATTGCGCCGCTTGTAGATGAATAACTTTTCCTTTATAAGTATTCAATCGATAAATTAGCAAGTTTGAACAGTGGTGCAGTGGTTAGCACTGCTGCCTTGCAGCAAGAAGGTCCTGGGTTTAATCTCTGGGTTCTTTCTGCATGGAGTTTGGATGTTCTCCTTATGCATGCGTGGGTTCTCTCTGGGTATTCCGGCTTCGTCTCACAGTCCAAAAAGATGAACTAGGTTAGGTAGTCTCTTAGGTATGAGTGTGTTTGCACAGTTGTCCTGTGTGTGTCTCTCTGTTGCCATGTGATGGACTGGTGACTTATCCAGGTTGTACCCCGCCTCTTGCCCGATGACTGCTGGAAATGGGTGAGATGAAGCAGCAATTGAAATACTGAGAAACGAAATGTATTAACAGGCCACCATGTTTTGGCTTCTGGCCTTTATGACCTTGGAAGCAGACAAAGTTGTTGTCACTAGCCCTGATGTCACCCTGCACGGATAAGCAGATATAGACAATGGATGGATGAATGAATGACTAAAATTGGACTCATTTAAAGGAGTCCATGTTGTGTTGCTGTTTATTGGTACTCCGGAGCCTGAAATAATATGTCAAGATACCTTATTTTATGCTTCGTTCTAAATAAAACATCCTTTGCCGTCCTTGTGTTGCAGAGCTTGATCCACTGTGAAGGCGTCAAAAACCAGAGCTACTTCTGCGAGTACGGACACTGCTGCGGAGAATCCCAGTGCTGCAGTTATTACTATGAGCTCTGGTGTAAGTTTCCAGCTCCTCTGTTTTGTCTCTTCTTTTTTCCTTCACATCATATCTCTTTATTCACATATTCTTCACATAAGGGCTGGACGATTATTAACTAAACCAAATGTCTGAGCCATTTATATAATAAGGGGTTATACAACTCTTAAAATAAATAAAGAAGCATCAAGATAAGTATACAATTTAAATTAATAACATACTTTATGTATTTTTTAATCGATAGCATAATGGGTAATAACATTGGTCTTTTCTTCGTTTGTCAGTATTTACTGATGTTACTCAGGTCAATCGACTTGTTTTTGTTTCCTACAAACTTTTAGTTAAGGTTAAAAAAAAAGGTGTTTGAATGAAGGATTGAATAGAATTCAGTTTTTGTATGTTCTTTAATAAAATTAGTTCATTAAAGAATAGCATAAAATCACCAGGGCTGCAACTTAAATTATATTTTCTACATTTTTGATAGTTATTGATAATCAACAATCTTGATCTATATGATTTTTCTTTTTATCGATATTCTCTTTTTCTATATCGTCCAGCCCTGCTTCACATTAAACTGGAACTTGAGTTTAAGTAGAGCTAATCACTTTTTTCATATTTTGCCCCAATCTAAAAAAACTAGCAAAAAATTAAAGCAGTAAATTTACTTTAGAAACTTTATATTTTTAAGCTTTTAGGAAACCTAAGTCAAAGTTGTTATACTGGAAAATAAGAGAAAGTTGATTAGGCTGTAATATTTGGTTATCCTCAGATTTTGTTATTTCCGTTAAACAAAAATGGCCTTTTCCACTGTCCAGTGAATAAGTTTGATTAGGTGATCAATAAGGGCTCAAAATATTTAATAAGAGGAAAATTTGTGAACCAAAAACAGGATTAGTAGATGTTTAAAGCGTATGACCAACACAACTGTAGGACTAGAGAAAGAAAAAGAGCCTTACAGAGTGTTCTGACACGCGCCTGTGGTTTAGAAGTTTAGGGTGCTATAAACTATAGGTGGCTGTTGTCGATGTACATTAAATCATTAAAACATGTTTTCATTGTACAGTAGAAGTGAGTAAACATTTTTTCCATTATCACAGAAGTCGGGCAGTTGTTTTACCTTCAAATAATTGCATTAAATCCAATTTTAAAAATCAGATATTTGTCCTTTCTTAAAACTAATTTGGGTCACATCTTTATAAATGTGGATGCCAAAGAGAGTGAAAACACTTTTCACTGTATTTGATCAAAAATAAAGCTAATTTTTGATAAGAGACTCAGTTGGAACTGGATCTGCAGAGCAAACAACTCTAATATTCCAGTGGGTAAGATTGACTTTTCATTTCTTTAGTTCCTTTTTCACTTGATGTATGCTTGCCTGCATTTAGGGCTGCAACTAACATATTTTTTTGGTAGTCGACTATTTGTCATATTTTTCCAATCAGTCAATGATGATTTGAATCCACGTCTGCTTTCTGTACTGTTGCACATAATCTTCAGCCTTCTCAGGTCTCCTCACCTACACTAACCCAGGCGCCTCTAAACCATCATAAAAGATAATTTACAGTAATTACAATAATTACTCATGTGACAGGCATTTAGCAATGCATTGAAACAGAAGAATTATTTTTATTAGAACTATTGTGAGTCTGGGTAAATATGGAAAAGAAAATTGAGTTGGAAAAACTGTAGACTTTGCAGACTTTATCTGCTATTGTACTTTTGAAAAGATAATCAGAATTTCAGAAAAATAAAACGCCTCTTCTGGTGTTTCTGTCTTAGATTTAAAATATTACAACTTACAGTATTTAAGTACTTGATTATTTCAGTTAAGTTACTAGCAGAACCCACAAATAAATGCTTTCAAACATAAACAAGGGATATTTCAGTTTTTTAGGCCTCTTTTTTAACTAGATGTTTGGTTCTGTGTTTGGTTGTCTGTTGGATTTCAAGCCAATTTTTGACATTTCGTTTTTTTGCGTGGTTTTTTTGCAAATAGTACAAAGGTGTCAAAGATCAAAAACGGTGCTTTATAGACTCTCTGTATTTAGGGATGGATAATCCAGTCCTAGACTTTGAAAGCTAGAGAATCCCAATTTCTTTCCATGATTCTGAAACATCCAGGGAATAAAACTGGGTCAATATTTTTACCCACAATGGTATAAAATCTATAGAAATTAGAATTTTATAGAAAGTATAACATTTTGAAATAATTAAAATATGAGCTCTGATTAATTAAATGATCTATATTTGATCAGCTCTAAATTGAAAATCGATAAAAAATACTTAAATTGGTCTAATCTGAGCTCGAATATTCTGCACTGAGCTCAAATTACAGTTTGGGGGTTTGTGTCTTCTCTGGTATGTGAAACTACAAAATTCAAAATGTTAATTAAACCAGGACTACTTAGATGCACTACTTAGAAGACTGATATATTCCTTTTTTGCTTTAGATTTTAAATAGACTAGTCTCTTGGAAAATAATTCACACCGTGGGTTAAAGTCTGACCTCACAGACTTGATCTCAGCTGGGAAGCTGCATCACAGATTAGGCTGCCTGCTGAGCAATCAGCAGGTCCGCAGCTTTATCCATAACTTCAGATACTTTAAAACACTTGAATTATGTTATTAGGTATTCAAACATCAACACAGCTGAGCGTTATCCAAGTTAAGCTCCTTATAACAGGGATGCCCTAGTATGGAAAGCCGTTTCAGCATTTATTGGATATCTTTGATATCCAACTTTAAGTCCATGTACTAGTACACACTTCGTCCTCACTAGTAAGACAATTTGGCACACTAGTATAATGACTAGGGTGCACTAGTATACCGACTGTGTCTTACTTGTCACGTTTTTTCCACTACTAGTGCCACTTTTGGACTACTAGTATGCAATCAAACCTTACTAGTAAACTACTGTGCAGCACTATTGACCCACCTAGTAGGCATGTGTCACACACTAGTAGCCTCCTGGACCCTACTAGTAGCGCAAAAATACCCACTAGTAGCACCAGTAAGGCATTTTGACCTCACTAGAGGTACTGGTAAGAGACAAAATGTCCACTAGTAGTACTAGTGGAGTGGTTTCTTTCTTACTAGTACTACTAGTAACAACGAAGATGCTCACTAGTAGTACTAGTGAAAGCTAAAATATCCACTAGTGGTACTAGTGAGGATGTGTTTTACCTTACTAGTAAAACTAGTAAAAGCCAGTCTACTAGTAGCACTAGTGAGACTTTTATCATATTAATAGTACTACAAGAAAAGGCCAACATGTCTACTAGTGCTACTACTGAGGCATGTTTTACTTTACTAGTACTACTAGTAAGGGCCAAAATGTGCACTAGTAGCACTAGTAAGTGGCAAAATATCCACTAGTAGCATAAGTAGGGGACTTTTACACCTTACTAGTAGTACTAGTGACATAAAAAAATGCTCACTAGTGTTATTAGTGGCAAGGTTTTGTTTTTTACTAGTGTAACTAGTAGAAGAAAGTTTGTCTCACTAATGAGCTTCTGAATGTCACATGTAAAGGCTTTGGCTGTACTAGTGTGCATCTGCCCATCACTAGTTCTCAACTAGCTTGCCACTAGTATGCAATTACACACTACTAGTGCATGACTACACACTAGTAGTGCAACATTTCTGTAACGTGAGACATTTCTGCACACTAGTAGTACAACTTTGGCATACTAGTAGGACAGCTACATCTTACTAGTGAGGCAAAACTTTGCACAAGTTGACATCTGTATGCTACTAGTACTACTAATGCAGCACTAGATGTTAACTAGTAGACATTTATGATGTCACTAGTAGCACTAGTGGTACAGAATTGTCAACTAGTGCACAGTTTTGGCTAGTAGTACTAGTAGACACGTTGCCCTCTTCTAGTGGTACTAGTGAGATAAAAAAAAAGTCTCACTAGTGCTTCTAGTAGATTTTCGGCTTTTGCTAGTGGTACTAGTAAAACCATAATATTGTGTGTTACTAATATCCACTAGTGTTACAAGTGGACATTCTAGCCTTTACTAGTTAACATGTAAGTTGCAACATGCAGCCACTAGTGTCACAGGTAGGACTAGTGGACTGCATGCAAATGAAGAAGGTGGGACATGGATTTTGATTGGCGTATGTTCAAACTGTGTGCTTAAAGCCTTAAAGTGGCCACTCTGGATACTAAAGTGTTTAACACCAGTCATACTGAAAGAT
Source organism: Valencia hispanica (assembly GCA_963556495.2). Classification (NCBI taxonomy): domain Eukaryota; kingdom Metazoa; phylum Chordata; class Actinopteri; order Cyprinodontiformes; family Valenciidae; genus Valencia; species Valencia hispanica. Next base: position 24,893,869 of record OY747703.1, read on the forward strand.
GTGCCAACTTTTTTTTGGTAACTTAATCAGAACTATTTTATTCAGATAGACCCATAAAATATCCCACGTGTCATTCTGTACATTTTAGTGGCTAAGATATGCACAGAATTACTAATGTAATAGTTTGTGTCGTTCCCTCCATAGTCCCTCATTTCTTATTTTTCTGGTTCATAACAGTATATTATTGTCATTTGTAGTGCTATGTTTTCAAGTTTTCTAAAGCTGTCAATGTGAGAAAATAAGACAGCTAATTGTAGCCAGCTTTATTAGTCATTTTGGGATTAAGACAGCGTGTAGTGTTATGGCAACATGGCCTGGCTGTATACAGTACCTTCTAATGTCAGCTGCTAATGTTAGCTTAGGGGCACTGGTGGCCACTAGTACCACTAGTGGGCATTTTGAGGCCACTAGTACCACTAGTGGACATTTTGATGCCACTAGTAGAACTAGTGGGCACTTAACGACCACTAGTACCACTAGTAGGCACATAGCGGCCACTAGTAGCACTAGTGGGCATTTTGAGGCCACTAGTAGCACTAGTGGGCATTTTGAGGCCACTAGTAGCACTAGTGGGCATTTTGAGGCCACTAGTAGCACTAGTGGGCACTTAGCGGCCACTAGTAGCACTAGTGGGCATTTTGAGGCCACTAGTGGGCATTTTGAGGCCACTAGTGGGCACTTAGCGGCCACTAGTAGCACTAGTGGGCATTTTGAGGCCACTAGTAGCACTAGTGGGCATTTTGAGGCCACTAGTAGCACTAGTGGGCACTTAACGGCCACTAGTACCACTAGTAGGCACATAGCGGCCACTAGTGGCGCAAAGCTTAGAGGCCACTAGTAGCACTAGTGGGCATTTTGAGGCCACTAGTGCTACTAGTGGCTTCTAAGCTTAGTGCTACTAGTGGTACTAGTGGCCGTCAAGTGCCCACTAGTTCTACTAGTGGCTTCTAAGCTTAGTGCTACTAGTGGCGGCTATGTGGCTACTAGTGGTACTAGTGGCCATTAAGTGCCCACTAGGCCTAATAGTGGCTTCTAAGCTTAGTGCTACTAGTGGCTGCCAAGTGCCCACTAGTCCTAATAGTGGCTTCTAAGCTTAGTGCTACTAGTGGCCGCTAAGTGCCTACTAGTGCTACTGGTGGCATCTAAATGTCCACTAGTGCTACTAGTGGCTTCTAAGCTTAGTGCTACTAGTGGCCGCTATGTGCCTACTAGTGGTACTAGGGGCTTCTAAGCTTAGTGCTACTAGTGGCCGCTATGTGCCTACTAGTGGTACTAGTGGCCGTTAAGATATCTAATAAATGCTCAAACGGCTTTCCATACCCTAGTCCATTTGGTTAACGTGTTGGAGAAGAGATTGCAGGATAGTAACTCTCTGGTACTGGAATTAAGAGAGGAAATGGAAAATAAAATTATGGATTTTCTGCATTGCCAACCACAGATTTGAATTCCTAAAACAGCACCACAGTAAGGCGACTCAAAATAATCGACTCATTCCACACAATGGTTTTTGCTCTTTGGTTGAATAATTTTCTTACTGGAACCCCAGTGGATTCAATTGGGACCAAAAACAATACAGATAAAACAACAAAACAGATAGAAATATAAGGTTCTGAAATCAGCTGATCCCAAAAAAATTAACCCTGATAGATAATAACTTTTTTTTGTTTATTTTAAAGCTGAGGAGGCTTCCAAAAAATGAATCTTATAACTCATGTCCCAGAATTTATTCTATTCAAAAGGCCAAACTAATGTGGACACCAGTGTCCCACGCCACCTCTGAAGGTGGTTTCAGGAAGCCAGTCCTCAATGTCCCTTAAGTGTGCGCATACCCCCCTTCTTGAAATCACACAAAATTGGTGTCAAACCTTTGTGTTTTAAAGATGTTAATAAAGGTTTAAGGGTCAAAAGTTCAACCGGTCCCCCAACATCACTGAAAGCAATGTAACCATGGTATTATGGGGGTGAGGGGGCTGGTTGAGTCTTGACGACCTCTAGAAACGTATTAATATATTTAAATTAGGGATGTAAGAAAATATAGATACATAGGATTTAAAGCATTACAGTATAGTTTAAAGGATCGGTATTTATCCGTATGAAAAGGCTCATTTATTCATTTGACACATACAGACTAAGATGACACCTGAGAAGGATTGTTTTTATGAACCTTTTAACTGTTTTACCTGAACACTGATGTAGATCAAATAAATACTGAGAAAAAAGCAAGTGACTTGGTAAAGAGAAATATTTAAGCTTACTTCAAATGGATTCATATTTCTTAAAAAAATAAACACATATATAAATAGCATCAAATCGTTCAGTGCAAGCCCAGTAATAAATGCACAACATTTTGACACATCCAACTAATTCACCTGTGAATTGTTTCAGTGGAATATGTCTGTGTAGATTCTCAGTCATGGTAGGCTTGAGGGTTAAAAAATAAAGGCAACTGGACTTCTCTTGTTATCTTGAAGACGTTTCACCTCTCATCCAAAAGGTTTCTTCAGTACTGAGACTTGTTTGAAAGTATCAGGCTTATAAGGTTTAAGATTCTCTGCTGCTTTGGTCACATGTTCCAAGGTGTGAGTTTGCGAAACTGCCTGAGGAGCCTAGTAAGGGCTGCACTATAGATATGAGGAACCTGGAATCTATTGGTGTGTGTGTTTGGGGGGGTTCTTAGAAACCTCAATTGTTACACTACCATCTGGTTCCATGTGTACCAAAAACAGGAGCCTGTTCTCTATTGCATCTTCTCTGGTTAGTCTAATATTGTGGTCTGTTGAGTTGATGTGTTCTGTAAAGGCTTCCAACTCCATGGTTTGTAGTTTTACCCAGGTGTCCTCGACATATCAAAAACAAAAAGACTAGGTGGTGTTCCCTTATACGAGTTCAGTGCTCTGTTTTCTACTACTTCCATGTAGAGATGCGCTACAATTGGAGAAACTGGAGATCCCATGGCACAGTCATGTTTCCCTCTGTAGAATTTTCTCATTGTATTTGAAGTAAGTAGTTGAAAGACAGAGATCCAAAAGAGCGCAAATCTGGTCTGGACTGAATTTGGGCCTTTTGTTACAACTATTTGTCTTCTTGAAGACGTTCCCAGTGGAAGCGCAGTACCAGCAGAGATTAAGTTTCTCACAGTTTGTTTACTGTGTATGTTTTTTTTTCTGCCATCTCGTTGTTTTGTCCTTGAAGTGAAATTCCTCACATTTTTATGTGACGACACAAGAGAAAGCCATTTGTTTCCCATCCATAGTAAACAAAGTATTTTCTGCTTCCGACTACAGCTGAAGCTGAAGTCTAGCTGAGAGGATATTACTAACAGCACAAAGATGAATTGCCAGAATAACAGGATGATTAGAAAAATGTAAACCAATGTAAGAAATGTGAATATGTCTGTGGAGCAGCTCTTCTGAAATTTATATTTCTATAGTAAATGGCTTTTTGTTTTTTCTTTGTCCTAGGGTTTTGGCTGGTGTGGGCGATCATCTTCATTTTGTGCTTCTGTTGCATTTGCCACCATCGACGCACAAAGCACCGAATGCAGCAGCAACAGCGGCAGCACGAGATCAACCTCATCGCTTACCGTGAAGCGCACAACTATCCCTCAGTGCCCTTTTATTTCCGTAAGATTCACCCACACATGTAATTTCTATGCATAATGCTAAACTGAGGTGTGGCTGAGTCGCTGAAGGATTGTTTTGCTGTGGTTCCTCTCGGCTCTTTAATTTCTTTTTAGCCCGTTTATTTACAACTTAACTCGAAGTTTTCATCAGCTGCGCTTCCACCTGCTCCAAAAAACCTAAATGTTGGATGTTTCACCACTCTTTTTTTTTTTTTTTTTTGCTTTGACAAATCAATCAGGATCAATAAAATGTGGGGTTTCCGACAAAAGACCTTTTTACTGTCAAAGTGAAAACCGTGGTTTACAAAATTCAACATGTTAGACGATTAAATAAAAATAAAACAAGTGATTGCATAAAGTGATTTTATGAGTGTAGTCACATTTACTGGCCACTTTTTTAGGTAGACCTTACTAGTACCAGGTTGGGCCCATTAGGCCTTCGTAGATGGGGTCCGAAACATTCCTAACAGATCTTGGTCCATATTGAGATGACGGCATCATGCAGTTGCTGCAGATTTGTCATGTTCAAGAAAGCCGTTTGAGAGAATTTGAGTGGTGTGACGTAGTGTGTTACTTGTTGGAAGTAGCCTTCAGAAGACAGGTTCACAGGCTGTGGCTCTAAATAATAGACGGTACTAAAGCCCCCAAACTGTGCCAAAAAAATATCTGCTATACCATCGCACCACCAGCCTAAACTGTTAACATGCTGTTAACAGTTTAGGTGAGCCTTTGCAAATGGTTGTCTCAGTTTTTTGTTCTTTGCTAACAGGAGCAACACATGGTGTGGTCTTTTGTTGCTGTAGCTCATCAGTTTCTATTGACAAGAAGTCTCTCTTAAAAACTAATTTCTTTGAACTGTCTTTTAAATGCAGCTGAGCCCCCAAGATTTTATAATTTTATTTTTGTGCTATGTGAATTTTATCTTTTGTTCTTTTTATTGTTTTCCTTTTTCTTCTTTTCTTCTGTTTAGCATTCACATTTTTTGTTTGTTTTTATAGTACAGCACTTTGGGCAACTCAGGTTGTTGGAAATGTCCTTTATAAATATTCTTAACCCTTGACTCTTTAAAGTTCCACGTGTTGTGCATTCAGAAATGGTATTAAGCATACCATGGCTGGAATTAGTGCTTATTTGAGCCATCCAATTAAATCAGTCCGCCCGTTCTCCCCCTACATCAGCAAGTCATTTTCATCCACAGAACCGTCCCTGACTAGATATTTTTTCTTTTTCAGACCCAGAGATGTTGTGCCTGAAAATCCCAATAAGATTCTGATGCCTCAGTTTGACTTTAGATCGTTTGTACTACATTTAGATGCCTACATGGCTGATTTTCTGTTTGTTTTAACAAGCAAATGAACAAGTGTGCCTAATAAAGAGGCCTCTGCTGTATATCGCCGTTATGGAAAATGGTGAAACATTGTAACAGCAATCACTGCTTTATCTAAATTGGTTAAAGCCTTTTGATGAAACTGGTTTAGCAGAATTAGGGTTTATCTGTGTTAGCCATGACAGTTTTCTATCTTAGACGTGATGTTGAGTTTTGCCTTCAGCGTTGAATGGAAAGAAAAATACATTAAAAAAAAAAACATACAAGTTATTTATTCCCCCCCCCCCCCCCTCTGGGTATGTTTCCTCATTTGTTTGTCACCAGTAAAAGACGAATTTGTGTCAGGATCGGCAGTGGCTTGGCTCAGGTTGAATGTTTGCCCAGAGATCCATCCAGGGGTTCACACAGCATCAGGACCTTACTTGTTTACATGCCCCAGCTTTCAGGAAACGCCGAGCATTGCTTCCTTGGTTTCTTGCCAGCATTGCAAAACCTGCTCCCACTGTGCTGCAGCGCAGGAAAAAACCCAGAAATGTGTTGGTCATTTTACACCTCTTGTAATGCTTGAATTATGATCTGGAAAGTTCTGAGGTCAAAGTTGGCCAAACATTTATGTGCAGTGTATAAAAAGAATCGGAACAATTTCTTTCTCTCGGTCTGATATCATGTCAGACATTTTGTACTTTTTTAGGTCTGTAAAGGATAATAAAAAAAATATTTGCTAAATGCCAGATTTTTATTTTCTTTAAATTCATAAGTTTACAAACACCAGGATTCATATGCCTCCAATCAGTTTGAAAAAGTCCAGCTGATAATTTTGTGGCCATGTAACCTTCTGATAGATTAAATCACACCTTTTGATTTAACTAGAGGCAGAGATATGGATGTAATTTAGCAGAGCGCCTCAAACACACTGGTTCCTTGTTACATCAGGGGGAATAATTTTTAAAAGGTGAGAGGAGCCGCTTGTCTGGTGCTAACTTTTTTAAAATTTCCAACTACCAGAAGGTGCCACATTATTCTGTTCAGTTGTCGATACATTTATAAACACCTTGAAAATGGCAATGCCCCTAAAACAAAAGCAAAGTGATTGTGAAGATGACTGAAGCTGCTTAGACACTGTGATTATCCATAGTGAAACAAGTCCTGTACCAACATGGGCTGAAAGGCCGCTCAGAAAGGTAGAAGCCATCACTTAAAAAGCAAAATAAAAAGCCAGATTTCAATTTTCAAATGCACTTGGGGACTTAATTATTAGACATATGTCCTCTGGTCTGAAACTAAAATTGAAGTGTTGGTGATCTTCACAATGAAAGAAAATGATGTGGAAATATGGATGTCACATTTTAAGATATGAGCCAAGAAAGTAAAGCTCTGGCACAAATGTTCTTCCAAACGGACAATGACCCGAAACTTGCTGTCAAATTGGTTTGCTTTAGGACAACAAAAACAATGTTTTCAAGCATCCAACATAAAGCCTTGATCTCATTTCCATTGAAAATCTGAGGTCAGAGCTGAAGAGGCGTGTGAGCCCAAAAACCTGACCCAGTTACACCAGTTCTGTCAGGAGGAATGGGCCAGAATTCCAGCAAACTAGTGTGAGAAGCTTGTGGAATGAAACCCAGAATGTTTAACTTAAGTCATACAGTTCAAAGACAATGCGGTCAAATACTGAGGAAGAATATGTAAACTTCTGAATTAAAAGATATCTAAATAAATCCTTTCCCACCTTTCAGCAATTATAAAATAGAAATGATTTTGGTAACCCTACCTGACTTAAAACATTTGGTCTGATGTAGTGTTGGTGATTGTTTTGCCTCTGTATACAGTCTTTATAAATATCAGGGTTCACCTATTTTATGCAGAAAATCAGTTTTTAATCTCCAAACATAGTTTCTTCTTCTTTTTTTTCCCCTTTCCAGGGTTTCTGCCAAATTACCTTCTACCTGACTACGAGGAGGTGGTCAATCGGCCTCCGACCCCTCCACCTCCTTACACCGCCTTAAACATAAACTCCTCCTCTGTGGCTTCTGTTCCCCTGGCTCCTGAGCAGCAGGTGGGGCATTGTCCATCCATCCAGTCCTCTCCTGCCCCCCCAGTCTCTGATGGTCTATGCAGTAGACCCGCCACAGAGGAACCACAGCCTCCTACCTTTGACTTTAGGCCGAAGCCCGACAACAAACCGCTACAAACGGCGCAAGATTCCAGCATAATTCTTCTGTCAGACGGGCTGAATGTGGAGGTGCTCATCAGCCAGGAGAAAAAAATTGGAAGTGGGGATGACTCCTGCAAGGATCCCCTGCTCAAGGACTTGACACTGTCGGAGGGTTGTACTGATGATAAAGAGCGGCTCCCTAATGGAAGGAGGCGACGTTTCACTGGGGACTCTGGGATTGAGGTGTGCGTGTGCGGCACACGTGGGAGCAGCGGTTGCGGTGGAGCAGGCAGTACAGGTCAGGATAGTAAGGAGCGAGAGAGCCTGCTGGGCCGCAGTCTGGACGACCATAATGAGGAGGATGACGCAGGCGACTTCTGTGACAGCTGTGGTCATCGAGCCTCCCTGAGTTTAGAGGAAGACCAGGCGCTGGGTGGGGCGGAGAGAAGGGGTGGGCGCGGGCATGCAGGAACCCTGCAGACGTCTCAGGATGCAGGCAGCGGCTCCCTCAGTCCCCCTGTGTGCCTTCTCCTCCACACCATCAGCGAACAGGACGGCCCGTCCCACAGCCCTGACCCACAGGGCTGAAACGCGAGAACGGATTGCTGCGTTTGAAGCGCCTTCAGATTGTTTTACGAACGAGCCCATCTTAGAACAAGCAGATGTAGGAGCAGCAAAATGACTGATCCAAAGGAGACATCTTGCTCTTCTCCATACTAGTCCCAGTGGCCTTAACCAGTGTAATATGGGCCGTGTAGGGGGACGGTGCAAGCCCCTTCAACAGCCTGCAGCAGGTCAAAGGTCTCCTCTCTGCCGTCATCCTTCTCCTTCAACCCATCGCACTGACTCGCTGAAGTGGGGGAATGTGGAGTGAACGGTGCCTGCTCGATTGCTGGAAGTGTGCAGAGCTTGTTATCCGCTGCCAGCGAACTGCATGATGATGTAACATGCACAGCAGGAACATTTTGAATGCAGAGTTACTGATGCGACCATACGTATTGATACCGTATGGGATGTTAGGAGCAGACTGCAGGACGCCCCAGTAGTCGTCCTTCTAAAGGGCTTTTTCAGCAGCTACAAACCACTCTGCCTTCTGTTCGTGTTGCTCCATCAGCCTTACAAGTGTTGCGGTAGTTAATGTGCTTTAATAAAATTTATCAAAGTGTGAACAGTTCCAGTTTTGCACAGTTTCTCTAAAAGAAAAACAAAACCAAACATATAATAGGTTACTTTTTTCCCCTTAATTTAGTTAGTCTGTCATTGCGTTTTGTGATTAGTTAGTTTTTGTCACATGTTTTAAAGAACTGTGTGTGTGTGTGTGTGTGTGTGTGTGTGTGTTGGTATTAGGAAATGTTTACTTGTACAATAATTTTCAGTCCACATTTGCTGAATGTATGTAGTCGGTGCCTAACAAAACTCGGCGTATAATTTTGATGAAGAATGATGAACTTTAGTAAAACTGACAAACCAGATAAAGCTAAAGGTACTGAAATCACGAATGTTGAGCTTCAGAGAGATTAAAACTGAAATGGGGAACAATCGAACCTCAAGATGTCTTTTGTCCATCTAAACAGAAAACCACGTTCACTAGCTCCTAAAAAACCCAAAATGAATCCCACTTTAGGACCATGATGGTGTTCAGATTTGCTGTTAACCTTTTGGAGCAACCTTGTCTCTTTAAACCTTTTGTGCACTGGGTGGTTGAAATAGGGCTTAACGAGCTAGTTAAAAGGAAGTTGTATTGGTTTATCCTTATACAAAATCCTTTACAAAAGTATTCACAACCATGAAAATTTTTTTTCACTTTACAAAAAGCTTCACTGCATTTTTATTGACAAGCCACCATAAAGTAACATTTTTAACAAAACAAACTATAATTATAATAATAAACTGGGATTACATCGGAGGGATTGAGTTTTTTTGCCTGTCCTTTGCACACACAAAAATCTCAAGCGCAGATTGAGGTCTGGACTTTGATTGGGACATTCTACCAGATGAGTATAGTTTGATCTAAACCATTCAGTTGTGGCTCAGGCTGTAGGTTTAGGGCGCCCTGTGTTTAACTCTATCCATCTTCTGATTAACTCAGCCCAGCTTCCCTGTTCCCATGGAGAAAATACCCCCCCCACCCCCCAGCATGATGCTGCCACCACCATGTTTGACAGTGGGAATCAGGTTGATGTGCAGCGTTAGTTTTCCACAACGTGACAGTAATTTGCATGTTCGCCACAAGGTTCTATTTTGGTCTCCTTCTTCCACCTTCTTCCATAAGCTAAACAGGAATTCTTGTGGCTTTCTTGTTGCCACATTTAATTAAAGACCAGATTTTGGGGAGTGCAGCACTCTTCTCCCACCTGAGCTCTGGATCTCTGCAGCTCCTCCAGAATTGCTATTGGCTTCTTGGCTGCTTCTCTGATTACTGCTCCCCTTGCTCTAAAGGTCAATGTAGGTAACCGCTAACTTTATATATTGTATTTATGACCTTATCTTTGCTTTAATCGTCTCCACAGCTTTCTTTCTGATCTGCCTGCTGGATTCCTTGGTCTCCATGATACAACAAACCTCTGAGGCCTTCAACTGCTGGATTTCTACTGAGATTAAATTATGTTATGTACAAATCAGGTGACCAATTGGTTGCTCTGGATTTTATTTAGGGGGTAATGGATTAAAAAGTTGAAAACATAATTTAATATTTTTATTTGTAAAAAAAAAAAAAAATCTAATTTTCCTTCCACTTCACAAGTAAAAACTACTTGGTCTGACATACAAATGCCAGTGAAATGCACAGAAATCTGTATCCACAATGTAACAGAACGTGAAAAGATTTCAGGGGTGTCTTTGTACTCGATTTTGGTTTCTACAGCAGTTACATTTCCACACTTATAGTCATGCAAATCCTAATTACCAAAGATTTTTTTGCGACTTTAACAGTTATTTCCAAAAAGATTCAGTTCCCTATGTTCCTAAATTTAATTAGTAACTTGGAATTATATTTCCTTGATGCAACTGTAAGAATACATAGTGCAATCTCAGCAAAGCACAAACGTTTTAACAATTGGTCAGATTTATTTTAGTATGTATAGGCAATGAAAGCACTGTGTAGAAGGTTGTTTCCCCGTATTCTTAAGCACAGGGTTACAGTGCAATGTGAAACTTTCTGTACTACCAGTAAGCTGATCGGCCTCTATGCATCATGACCTGAACACACTTCTAAGTGCTTTACATGTTGACACTTTTTGACAACTAAAGATGAAATATTGTGTACTTTTGTCCCATTTAAAGAAGAGCTATTTTCATATCTGCCTGTTCATTTAAATTATAATAGAAAAAAAAATCCTAAAACCACTTTATATTTGTAAATCATGTACAATCATCTGTAAGGTGTTGGAGAACCATATAGTTGCTTTTTAATACTTTATAAAAATCGTCAGCTTTATTGTCATGGACAGATTTTACTATCATTCAGGCTAATATTGGGTTGTTATTTAAGAAAATCTCCCTGTGTTGTAAGGTTGTGTTAAAGGTACGTTTAAGCATTTGTTCAGAGATCAGGGCAGTTTTGCCAAAGATGCTTTTCTGACTCAAGTGTATGTTTTGCACATATTCTGTGAATGTTCTGATCATAAGCCATTTATTTCAGCAACTACGATGAATGTATGTTCAATAAATATACTAAATTTACTGACCGTGTTGTCTGAGTGACTTCCTCTCTTGGTTTAGATGAGGGCAAAGGTAAATACAGCAAGGCTGAAGCAAACAATTACCCCAACACCTGCTGATGTCTCTTATGCCTTTGTGAGATGTGAGTAAAACACTTGCCGTATAAAGTTTTGGAAACTTGACCCCAAAATGCTCTTTGCTGCCATTCCCTGACAGTGAACTTTAGATTTTTGCTTCACCTCCTATATAAACTCAGCAAAAAAAGAAACGTCCTCTGACTTTCAACTGTTTTTACTTTAAGTAAACTTAATGTGTGTAAATATTTGTATGAACACTAAAAGAGTCAACACCATAAGACATAAACTAAAAATGTTTCACAGACATGTGACTAACAGAAATAGAATAATGTGTCCTTGAATGAAGGGAGGCTCAAAATCAAAAGTACCAGTCAGTATCTGATGTGGCCACCAGCTGCTTGAAGTACTGCAGTGCATCTCCTCCTCATGGACTGGACCAGATTTGTCAGTTCTTGCTGTGAGATGTTACCCCACTCTTCCAGGCACTTGCAAGTTCCTGGACATTTCTGAGGGGGAATGGCCCTAGCCCTCACCCTGCGATCCAACAGGTCCCAGATGTGCTCAATGGGATTGAGATCCAGGCTCTTCACTGGCCATGGCAGAACACTGACATTGCTGTCATGCAGAAACTCACGCACAGAACGAGCAGTATTGCTGGTGGCATTGTCCTGCTGGAGGATCATGTCCGGATGAGCATGCATAAAGGGTACCACATGAGGGAAGAGGATGTCTTCACTGTAGTGCAAGGCATTGAGATTGCCTGCAATGACAACAAGCTCAGTCCGATGGTGATGTGATGTACCGCCCCAGACCATGACGGACCCCCCACCTCCAAATCGATCCCGCTCCAGGGTACAGGCCTCGGTGTAACGCTCATTCCTTCGACGATAAACATGAATCCGTCCATCACCCCTGGTGAGACAAAACCGTGACTCATCAGTGAAGAGCACTTTTTCCCACTCCTGTCCGGTCCAGCGAAGGTGGGTTTGTGCCCATAGGCGGCGTTGTTGCTGGTGATGTCTGGTAAGGACAATACACAGTCCTGAAAAAGGGACGTTTCTTTATTTGCTGAGTTTAGTATAAATATTGGTTCCTTTCCCAGTGCTGTTTGTCACATTTTCAGTTGTTTTGAACATTTTAGTTATCATTTTTGTAGATATAGACCAGTTTAGTTGTGTAGCTATATTTCTAGGAGCCATTTCCTAGCATGGGAGGTTTAACACATCTGCCTTATTTAAATTTCACTTTATCTTGTCTTTCTCATTTTGAACAGTGGCTAAGCGATATGGGTCTCTTTCACTAAGAGGGAACCTGAAGTCAGGAACTGTTAATTAATGTTCCTTTAACCTTGAAAGAAGTGTTCATAGGAATTTTAGGAGGCAAATGAATCATCACAGCATTGGTGGTTTGGTTAATTTGACTAGTTATACTGCTTGCATAGATGTGCTAGACCTAAAGCTTGGATTTTTGAAAATGATTACCATTTATGCAATCAAAGACTTTATTTTAAAAAGCGTTGAAATTAATTCCCCTCTACTTAAGCCTCTCTCTCTGGGTAGAAACAGTGAACTGAAGGGGGTTCTTGCTGAATAGTCAAAATATAAAAAAAAAATAATGAGAGCTGCAGGTGGGCACAGTTGCCTCTCAGCCATTGGGAACCTTTGTTCATGAAGTTTGCATGTTCGCATGCATACGTGGGTTCTCTCTGAGTACTGAGTGAGTGCATGGCTGTCCTGTGTGCCAACCGGTTCTGGGTGTAACACCTTGTCTATTGACTGCCCCAGAATGGTACCAGCCCCACACAGTCCTGCAAGGATAGACAGATATAGACACCAAATTAATGTCTAGAGCGAATGGGGGAAGAATTCTGTCCAACTAGTTTCAGAAAATACAGAACTAATTTTTTTTAGCTAAAAAATGCTGGAGTCTGGGCTTAATGAGTCACCACACACAGACCTATCAAAAACATGGGGTAAAACTGTCATGTTCTTTGTTTTAAACCACTCCCCAAGCAGAGACAATACCCGAAGTGCCTTCTCTTGACAAAGGAGAACATTTCCTGGACTGTTGCTTAGTGTTCCACAGTCTTCCTTTCAGATAAAACCAACCTGAATTTCATTTGGAAATCAAAGTCTCAGAAATTGGAGGAAGAGTGGAGAGGCTCAGAATTCACATTGGTTGAAGGTTAGTGTGTAGTTTTCCACAGTCTGCGTCGATTTGGGGTCCCATGTCCCCTGCTGGAGTTGGTCAACTGTGTTTTCTGAAGTCAAAGGTCAGAACAACCATTTACCTGGATGTTTTCATGCTTTCTTCTGCTGACAAGCGTTATGGAGAGGCTGATTTCAGGACCTGGCACCTGCCCACACTGCCAAGCGTACCAAAAGTACCTGCTTTAATCAACATGGCATCCCTGTTACTGACTGGCCAGCAAACTATGCTGATCTAAACCCTCCTAGAGAATCTATGAAGTATTGCATAGAGCTTTTTGAATTAAATTGTTTATTTAAATCAACTGATCAGAACTCCTCCTTCGTCCAGGAGGAGTGAATGCTGCGAGTCAATGACTTGATACAATCTGCTGGGCTTCCTTAGATAGAAAACTTTTAAAGTCATTGGAATAGTGATCTACAGAATTAGTTGGGATGTATGTACGATTGAATTGAAATGAATTCTTGTAAAGTGCCTTGAGATTTGGTGTGTTGTGAATTGGCGCTATATAAATAAAATGAATTGAACTTTTGTTAATATCCCATGCTAGAATCCACAGGTAGATTATTTGTGGTAGAGGCGTGGATCAGTAAGATCCAGATCCAAATCAACATTTATTTACAGTAAGTTGCTCTGCTATGCTGCAGTCACTCTATGACATCCATCCTGATCTTTTTGATTGAGTTGGATTAATAGTAAATCTTTATGATTTTAATAGAAGCAGCATCCTCATAAAGTTGTAAATTGAAAATCAGTACAAATATATTGGGTTAGTAATCGACTCACATCTCTCCTTTAAACCCCATATTGACAAATTATGCAAAAATATCAAATTTAATCTAGCAAATTTCCGTTCAATTCGTAATGAAATATTAACCGAGGCTGCAATAACTTTTCTACATTCTATGATTCTCAGCCACTTCAACTACTGCTTAACACGTTGGTCTCAGGCAAGTCAGAGCGCCAAAAGACCTTTGGAAACATTACACAAACAAGCCATTAAAGTCATGGACAAAAAATCAAGGCCATATCACTGTACAATTCTAAAAAAGTATAGTGGCCTATAGCCTTTTAAACTGGGACAGTCTCCATAGATTTGCAGATCTAAGTCTCATATACAAAATAACATGATTTAGCCTCAGCTCCACTGGCAGAGTTTATCAGCCAAAGAAACAGCTCTGAGTGCGTCACACGAGGCTCTGTAAGAGGCAAGGCAATTTTATTTGTATAGCACACTTTCAACAGCAGGGTAATTCAAGGTGCTTTACATGATTTGTTGATTTAAAAAACCAAAGAAACAGACATGGAATATAACATTGGAAATTAAACGTTAAAGAAACACACATTACACATGATACACAAAAAAGCAAGAGAGCATGAACACATTTCAAACATATGACATCAAGCATTTACACAAAGGCAATTCTAAACAGATGGTTTTTAGTCTCGATTTAAAGCAGTTCAGAGTTTCAGCAGCTCTGCACTCGTCAGGAAGTCTGTTCCAGATAAGTGCAGGCGACTGTGTTATCCCTCTGCGCAGGAGTGCTTTCAGTCGCTCGGCCTGGTCAGTGAGGGGCGTCGCTGAATGAAACCCAGTGCCTGAGGAGGTTAAACAGCTCGCCACTTACAAGGCCTTCACGAAAAAAATTGAAAAATTGGCTCATTAACAAGTATGTCTTCCAACATTAAAAGCTGAGCATGTTAACATAACTTTTGATTTGTTATCCAAATATAGGCTACGATACAATAATTATGGTATTGTATATTTGGATAACGTATCCTTTTGTACAAGTGTTTTTCTGCGTGTTTTAATATTGTAACAGGTACTGTGTGCCTTTAGCTATTTTACAGTGTCATTTATATTGGTGTTATTGTTTGTCAAAGATTTGTAGATGTATTGTCATGCTTGTATTTTAATGCCTGTTTGTATCTTGGCCAGGGGACTACAGATGAAAAATAGCCTTCTGGTTAATTCTGCCTTTTTTAACCATGTTCGTTCATGGTTCGTTGTATGAAATTGCACTGTCCCCTTTAAAATAAACAAATAATAAATAAATAAAAATTACAGGACAGAATAACGTTTTGGACTGATCTGGGGAAAAGTCCTGCAGAGGGCGCAGCTGATCAGGAAGTAAAATCCGTAGTTTTGGTTTTTAGACGTGAGGACATGCGCAGAAGGGCTCATGGTACGGATCGTGCTTCCTGAACAGAGCGTGTAGTGACAGTGACAAGGAGCTCAGTATTCAGGCTTCAAGTTTTGTCTGCACCAGTAATAATGGCTCACGATAACAAGTAAGGAGTTTTTAATCTTCCCATGATGTACTGTTTGTGAGCGACATTTAACAGTTAGATAAGCGTGTTCCGACTTTATCGTGCACATGTAGCCCAAAACAAGGACATAAAATTATGTGAAAACGACATTTATTAAGTTACTCTCCACATTTTTACCTATAGCTACTGCATGTTTTCAGCGTCAGTAGCTATATTTTTAGTCTATTTAAATATAGCTGTCGTCACTGTTAAGATCATAACGTTAGCAGTGTGAGTTAATATTTGACTATTCTTTTCTTATGTACTAGGGGAAAGGTTTTTTTGGACAGCAGCGTTCACGTGGATGTTCAGGTACTGTGACGTAATTTCGGTCCGCTTGACCATTTTGGACATTTACAGTTTTGACCTGCGATGAAAAAATAAATAAAAACTTACTAAAAAGTGCTGTTTCCCACGGGATCTGTCTTATGGCAAACCCTTTGAGCACATCGCGCAATAAAAAAAAAAGATGCTGTTAAATAGTGTCCATAGTGTGGCCCCAGGGCCGTTTCTGGTACTTGGAATAATTTTGTGTGGCCCACATCTTGTAATTTAACAGTCCTTCAAATTTGGCCTGTCAGCACACGCAGTAGATGCAGATAAAACATTAATTAGTTAATTTTGGTTAAACACAGCAAGCGTTTTTGAAGAAACAGTGACCCACAATTCTTGCTGCGGAGAATAGACAAACTGTGTGAAAAATCAAGACATTGGATACATTTCTGGCCGCATGGTGGTCCAGTTGGTAGCACTGTTGCCTAGAAGTGATAAGGTCATGGGTTTGAATCACAGCCTGGCGTCTTTCTGCTTTGGGATATTATGTTCTCCCTGTGCATGTGTGGGTTTTGTCCAGGTATTCCAGCTTCCTCCCACAGTTCAAAGACACGTCTGTGCATGATGGATACATTTCTTTTAATAAGGCACATTATTGAGGCCCTTTCTACATTTTGGATCTACTACTATGATTTACAGATTCAGATTTCTTTTTTTTTTTATCACTGTATTTTGTTTCATTAGAACATTGCATGTTCAGATTTAATGAGTCAGTAAAAACAAAAACATTTTTTGTGCCTCTTGTGATGTCATCAACCCACAGAGACATTAAGCAGAGATCACAGTTTCTTCCTTCAGTGTTCTTTTGAATAAATGTCTTTTGTGAGGGCGGGCTGGCAGTGTAAATCCAATCCTCATTACCCTGCTCTGTTTTTATAGTCAGTGTACATTTGTTAGATAAAAAATACACCACTGGATAGATACTCTCAGGTTGTACATGTTAGCCAATTTTTCAAAGATTTTGATATCATTATAAACTATTTGATTCAAAAGGACATGACGAGACCTTTTAAATGACTCTCCGATCCATATAGTAAAAAAATAAAATAAAGGTAGTTATAGAGTTAATTTGAAGTTACAATAAATTGGCCAAATTTCAAAATTATTTTAGAAGTTGCCTCAAAACCTTTAGCATGTTATTTGATTAAAAATTTTCCCCTGAATTGTAGTTAGGATAATTGTTAGTTCATTTGCATGCAATTGTCCATTATTTAGAAAAAGACTGGTGTTGGGACTCAACTGTGGATCATAGGAGACCAAATGTTCTCAAAATTTTTTATTTTATCATATGATGATAAAAAATTTTTTAACTAGTAACCATGATTTAATAAGTGATTTTCTTTTATAACTTGAGAAGGCAGTCAGCAAGGGAGAGACCCAGGATGTCATGCACTAAGGAATTATCTACAATCAAAGACGAAACTATTTTATTTTTGAAACCTGAAATCATATCAGGCCCGCTCTCTGCACCGCTTTCAACCCCAAGCAGTGAGACAAGGATTTAAAAGCAAGAACAGCACACATGTGAGACTTAACTTTAGATTATTCTACCACATTTGTCCTGGTGTGAAAAATAATCCATTGATTGCAGGAATAATTAATCTTTAACACACACCAGCTCAAACCACAGGTTATGGTCCAGCCGCAAAACAGCGCAACAAGTAGTCATGTCCAAGTCTTGTCACAACAGGCAAAAAAGAAGACGTTAAACTAAACTCTTAACTAGTTATTTCAAAAATAAAGCTCACTACATATGATTTTGTACCAGAACAAACAGCTCTACAGCAGCTGATGCTCATAGCAGAAGCTGCTAACATAATCGGCCTTCCAGCACCACTGCTAGAAATAAATTGAATGGAGTATACAATTTTCCCTGTCTTTACTGTTTGAACTTTTCTCTGTCGAAGCAGGATTATTATGGAAAGAGGCTTCAGAAGACCACGGACCTGAAGACAGGTGCCTGTGTAGCTCCAGCCCAGCCTCTCCCTGCCTTTGTCCGTGAAGCCCTGAAGAAAGTTCATCCTGAAGTCTCTGCCAAGTAATTAGAGGAGATTGATGGTTTTTTCCTCTTCATTTTGACACTGGAAAAAAAAAAAGCTTTGAGACAGATTTGTTTTTGATTCCCTCCAACCAGGTACTACGGGTGTGGTCTGGTGGTGCCGGAGAGCTTGGAAGGCTGCAGGATACTGGACCTGGGCTGTGGGAGTGGAAGGGACTGCTACATGTTAAGTCTGCTAGTTGGGGAAAAAGGTCATGTCACTGGCATTGACATGACTGAGGCCCAGGTACTGAACGTCAGCACTCCAGCGCTGCCATGAGAACAGATCACAACATCTCAATCTGTTGTCAAATTAAAGAGGAACTTTACCCTTTTAATTGTTATTAAGTGGAGCCACACATTATAGATGTAGGACTGACACAGAACAAACTTTTCCAGCAGCAAGTAAAGATGAAGAACACTTTGCAGTGCAATGTACAAGTATCACAATGTCTTCAGACTCATCAACACCTAATGTCTCTCCGTTTAGAGATTTCTCAGACAGACTGAAAGCACAAATTAGAATTGGATCACAACTAACACCGAAACTTGGACTACATCAGGCCTCTGGGACTAACACTGGATGTACTCTGCCAATGCCAGAACTAGTAATCACGGACATTTGATGGGCAAGGGAACCAGACAGTAATCCTACTCCCACCGTCTCCCAGAAGTTGTCCGGCCACCCCAAAAAAATTATTCAAGTCATTATTAGCAAAAAAAACCCAAAAAATTAAAGCCAAACACACTCAAGTTGATCACCTGTCAGAAAGCTCAGCTACCAATTATAAAATCACTTAAGTTTGTTTTATTAAATATTAGGTCTCTATCAGGAAAGTCACTCCTAATTAATGAACTCATCACTGAACATAAAATACATGCCCTTTTTTATCAGAAACATGGCTAGATATAAATAATGAAACACCTGTATTGATAGAATCTACTCCTCCAAACTACAATTTCTTAATTGAGAGCAGGAAACACAGACGAGGTGGAGGCGTAGCCACAATTTTTCACAATTCAATGAACTTTAAAAAGGTACCCCTGGGCACATTTGACTCTTTTGAATACCTAGCCACCCAGATAAATGAGCCTAAAAAAGCTCTATTCCTAAGTTTATATAAGCCTCCTAAACATAACTCTAACTTCTTTAATGATTTCGGCGACCTCTTCTCCGTAATATGTGTCGATTATGACCAATTTATCATTGTAGGGGACTTAAACATTCATACTGACAACCCCCAGGATAGACCCAGCATGTCAAACAGCCAACACACAATAGAGAACACACTCTGGACTTAATTATCAGCAAAGGTTTAACTATATCTGACGTCTCAGTAATTGATATTGCATTATCTGACCATTTCTGTATTTTCTTTGAAAGTACCATCTCTGGTAAAATTTCTAGCCACAGTGAGATAACTGTAAAAAAGCGTTTTCTAAGGGACAGTTGCGTTTTAACCTTTAAACATATTTACCCTTCCACCACATCCCCCTCATCTCCCAACTCCAACTCAGTAAACAATCTGGTAGATAATTTCCTCGTTAAAATCTCAGAAATCATGGATTCCATTGCTCCGATTAAAGTGAAAGTATTCTCAGGTAGAAAGAAGTCTCCGTGGACGAATGATCCACTGGTACGTAGCGAAAAAAGGGAGCGTGAACGAGCCAAGAGAAAATGACGGAAACTCGACTCCAGGTTCACTATGAGATCTACAAAGAGGGACTGAACAGATATCAGTTAACTTTGAAAGAAACTAGGGAATCTTTCTTTTCTGAAATCATTAGCAGGAACTTTAACAATGCAAGGACTGTTTGCAACAGTGGAAAGACTAACTAATCCTCCAGTGACAGTAGCCCCTGAACTAAATTCTACCAGGGCCTGCAATGAATTTGCCAGCTTCTTCACTAAAAGGATTTTTAACAATTAGAAGGTCGGTATGTACTGCAGCACCAAACCGACCACCAATGTTATACCCAGCTAACACAAATGTAGAAAAACTGTCAGAATTCCATGAATTAAACCAAAAAAAGCCTAGAAGAAATTATTAACCAATTAAGCTCCTCCTCCTGCTGTCTTGATAACCTACCCACAGCTTTTCTTAAGAAAGTTTTCCCTGCCATTGGGTCTGATCTGATTAAAATAGGTAAATCATCCCTTCTGTCAGGTCTCTTCCCCCAGACTTGAAAAACAGCAGTTATTAAACCACTGCTAAAAAAGAATAATCTGGATAACATGTTAATGCAGAACTACAGGCCAATCTCTAATCTTCCATTCATCAGTAAAATTTTTGAAAGAGCGGTGTTTCAGCAGTTAAATAGCATCATAGCAATGACCAACTGCTTTGATGTTTTTCAGTCTGGTTTCCATGCTCACCACAGCACTGAGACTGCCCTCGTAAAAGCTTTCACTGACATCCGCATAAATACAGACTGTGGAAGAACCACAGTGCTGGTTCTGTTGGACCTCAGTGCAGCATTTGACACTGTTGATCATCATATACTATTAGAACGATTGGAGAGCTGGGTTGGACTCTCCGATACAGTACTTTGCTGGTTTGAGTCTTACCTAAAGAACAGGGACTTCTTTGTTTCAATAGGAAACTTTTCATCAGAATGAACAGAAATCACATTTAGGGTGCCACAGGGCTCCATCTTAGGGCCCCTCCTATTTAATATCTACATGCTCCCACTAGCCCAGATTATAACAATCAATAAGATTAGCTACCATAACTATGCAGATGATACTCAGATTTACATTACGATGTTGCCAGGTGACTTTGAACCAATTCAAACCCTAAGTAAATGCATCGAGCAAATCAATGAATTGATGTGGCATAACTTTCTCCAGCTGAATAGAAACAAAACAGAAGTAATTACTTTTGGACCTAAAGAGCAACGATCAAGAGTCAGCACACAGCTTCAGTTAATACAGCTAGAAACTACTGATCAGGCACGGAATTTAGGTGTAGTTATGGACTCAGACCTGAACCTCCAGGGTCACATAAAGGCAATAACAAGATCAGCTTTCTATCACCTGAAGAACATTTCTAGGATTAAAGGTATGATGTCGCAACAGGACCTTGAAAAACTCATCCATGCGTTTATCTTTAGTCGGATTGATTACTGCAACAGCATCTTCGCAGGTCTGCCTAAAAAGTCAGACAGCTGCAGCTGATCCAGAACGCTGCTGCTCATGTCCTCACTAGAACCAGGAAAGTAGAGCACATCACCCCAGTTCTAAAGTCCTTACACTGGCTCCATGTAGCCCAGAGAATAGACTTCAAAATACTTTTACTAGTTTATAAATCAGTGAATGGCTTAGCATCAAAGTATATTAAAGATATGCTGTTACTATACCAACCCACCAGAACACTCAGGTCCTCTAATTCCAGTCTACTCAACATCCCAAGAATTAGAACCCAACATGGAGAAGCAGCTTTCAGTTTCTATGCTCCTCTAATCTGGAACAAACTTCCAGAAAACTGCAAAGCTGCTGAAACAGAACTAAAAACGTATCTGATTAGAGCTGCATTTGAGTAATGTTTTCATATATCATGTTTTGTTTATGTTTCTTGCTGTTTAATGCCTTGAAGTATCTGTGTGTGCTTCTTCCTTTATTGCTGTTTTTACTTTATATGCTTTGAAGCATTGCTATACTGGGGGAAACACAACAAGAAGTTGAATTCAGAAGCTTCTGTACACCCAATAAAAAGACATTCACTTTTTTTCTTTCACTGTCTGAAGTTAAATCAGACCAAACGTCTCTTGTTTCAGTTCAGCTAGAATTACCAAAATGATTTCTATTTGCTAAATGTTACAATAATGACAGCGCATGTTAGATTTATTAATGTCTACGTCATTCCTACAGCACACCTCACTGCTGTCTCACAGCTCTCATACATGTCCTCCTCCACTCTAACATACTTCTCTGCCACTCCAGACCGTCTCGTGCAATACCACACGTCTTCTCTCTGCACCCTGTCATACACTTTCTCTAAATCTACAAAGATGCTGCTCCCTCTGACCTTCTCTGTACTTCTCCATCAGCATCCTTAAAGCAATAAATAATCTGTAGTACTCTTTCTTGGCATGAAACTGTACTGCTGCTCACAAATGCTCACTTCTAACCGAAGCCTAGCTTTCACCACCCATTCCCACAGCTTCCTTGTATGACTCATTAGCTTTATTCCTCTGTAGTTGCCACAATTCTGTACATCTCCCTTGTCCTTAAAAATCGGCACTAGAACGATTGTCCTCCATTCCTCAGGCATCTTCTCACTCTTCAAGATCTTGTTGAAGAACATAGTCAAAATCTCTACTGCCACATCTCCTAGACACTTCCATACCTCCACACGTATATCATCAGGACCAACTGCCTTCCCCCTCTTCACCCTCTTCAAAGCTTTCTCACTTCATCCTTACTAATCTCAGCTACTTCCTCATCCACAAAAGTCACCTCTTCTACTCTACATTCTTTCTCATTTTCCTCGTTCATCAGCTCTTCAAAGTACTCTTTTCATCTTCCCATCACACCCATTGCCACCTCTACCTTCACCATACGCTGCATCTCCCTGAACTCGTGTCTATTCTCAGTCCTTTATGTCCCCCTTCTTCTTAGCTAACTTCTTTCTCTCTATATGCTCCTGGACTTTATCGTTCCACCACCAAGTCTCCTTATCTACTTTCCTCCTTCCAGATGACACACAAAGTACCCTTCTACCTGTTTCCCTAATCACATTAGCTGTAGGTGTCCAGTCATCTGGGAGTGCCTCCTGGCCACCAAGAGCCTGTCTCAACTCCTCCCTGAAAACCTCACAACACTTATTTTTTCAGTTTCCACCACCTGGTCCTCTGCTCTCTCTTTGTTCTCTCCACCTTCCTCACCATCACTTTCATTCTACAGACCACCATCCTATGTTGTTTAGCTACACTCTCACCTGCCCCTACCTTGCAGTTGTTACACCCTGGTACCTGGAACTGGGAGATTAGGAAAAAACACTCAGACACTATGCTTTTACTGCAGCAGCTCGAGCAAAACTGAAGCAGGCACAGAGCGCTCCCCCTCCCGATCACTGCAGGCATTACCAGTCAGATGTCTGAATAATTCCTCAGACATAACCAACAGAACAGTGATCCCTTAAACCTCTTATAAATAGACGAACGTCATATCAGCAGGTTATTCGTTATTTTACCATTGAGAGTATTACATGAGGTAAATTACTCCCACTAAATATATCCATTACACAGTCACTAATCTCCGTCAGGTCACAGCATCTACATGAGATGTAGTCCACCTGAAGGCTCTTACCTCCACTCTTATAAGTCACCCTATGTTCCTGCTCCTTCTGGAAGGAAGTATTTACAACAGCCATTTCCATCCTTTTCGCAAAGTCTACCATTATCTGTCCTTCTTCGTCCTATCCTGGATACCAAACCTGCCCATCACTTCCTCATTACCTCGGTTCCCTTCACCAACAATGTCTATTAAAGTCTGCCCCAATCACCACCCTCTCAACTCTCCGATTCACTGCATCAAATCATCTAGTTCACTCCAGGATTTCTGCTTCTCTTCTAACTCACATCCTACCTGTGGGACATAAGGGACATACCTGTTCCTTCCATTTCAAGCTTCAGACTCATCAGACACTCACACAGTCAGACACTCTTTTCACTTCCAGAACGTTCCTAACAAACTCCTCGTTCAAGATAACTCCTGCTCCATTTCTCGTTCCAGCTACACCATGGTAGAAGAACTTGAACCCTTCTCCTAAACTACCTTTCCACTTGGTCTCCTGAACATGTAGAATATCCACCGGCACAAGAAAACACTGGCTTGTCACCCCTTGTAGTTGCATTTGGCTTTCCGGGAGTCATTTTGGTTCTAAAGATATTCTTGTGGCAGAGACAAATCCCTTCTTTTAAACAGTTTGGCATTTCAGTGACATGCGAAACAGCAGTTGTATTGGTCACGTGACTACTTCATAAAGCAATGCGCTCACTGACACGGGGTCTCGCTCTATGAGCTAGATACATGCGCCGGCGCATCAGTCTTGCTCGACCCATCACTATTTCCTATGCAGTTGGGAAAAGTCTAGTATATACATAAGGTTAAAATATGATTTCATTGCTTTTCAAAAGCCAAAAAATGATTGCATTTCCAGACTTTTTTTCTTGTTCCATTATCTAAAAACTGAAATTAAATCAATGGAAAAAAAATTCATTAGATTTTATTTCCACGCTAACATTAATTTTCAGTGTGCCACATTAAAACTTTAATTTTTGTCCAAATTAATGATCATTTTAGTTTCTGTATTGCAGTGGGGTAAAAAAAGCATATGGCAGCCACCAGTTGGGCAAGTTGTCCCACTTAATAAGATGAGAGAGGTCTGTAATTTTCGACATAGTTAGACTTCAACTATGAGAGACAGAACGTCAAAAATCAATCCAGGGAATCACATTGTATGATTTTAAAAGAATTAATTTGTATAATGGTGCAGATTTTATTGGTTTTATTCCTTTTTCTATTTGGCAGTTAAATAAACAAAAAGGTTTTTCTAGGAATAGTACATTATTAAAAAGAAATGGCAAAGTAGTTAGTAAACTGAGTCATGTTTAGGGGTACAAATCTAAAAGTTTTTGAACATGTTAGAAAGTAGTGTAATTGGCTGAAAGGGAAGAAAATTTTATGAATGTTTAAACATGTTTGAATCAAAATAGAAAATAACTAGAAATGTTCAGCTTACACCTGCAGCCTTCATTCTGAAAACCCAGATTTCTTTCTTCTGTTAAAGATCGAAGTGGCCAGAAAATATATGGATTATCACATGAAGGAGTTCAGCTACAAGAAGCCAAATGTCAGTTTTGTCCAGGGCTACATTGAGTCCTTAACTGCGGTGGGTCTTCAAAAAAACTCGTTTGACATCATCATGTAAGATATGCCCCATATTTCCTTGGTTTTACTACTCCTTGTACTAAGTTCTCTTTTTAACTGCTGATTTTTGATGTTGCGTAGTTCAAACTGCGTGGTGAACCTCTGCCCAGACAAGAAGCAGGTTCTGGCTGAAGCATACACTGTGCTCAAGGTACACAGATTTATATTTTTACCAAAGTTATCTCTTTTTTTCAAATCATTATATATTTTAGGTTGCTGTAATATTTTCTACAAACTTTGTGTTTCTCCTCAGGGTGGGGGAGAGCTGTACTTCAGTGACATCTACTCCAGTGGAAGACTGACGGAGGAAGTTAAAAATCACAAAGTGCTGTGGGGTGGGTCCCATTTATATTCTGCCGCCACAAAATCAAACTCAGCTGCCCAAATCAAAATCAGAATTTTGTTTTAATTAAGAAAAATGTTTTGGATTAAAAATGTGTTCAGTTTACAACCAAACAAGACATTTGCACCTGTTTGGTTATGTGATAGAAATATAGTTCCGTTAGAAATTAATTATAATATGAAATGCTAATCTCTTTAGTTGGGTTTTGTTAAATTACCCATTTTCAGTACAAATATTGTCCCTATTCTGACTCTTAAAAGATAACACTTCAAACTCCAAAATTATTAATACCCCTAGAACATTTTATTTGTTACATTTTTATAATTTACCCAACAAGTTTTTTTCTCTGACAGGTAGAGCTGAAGAAGATAATAAAACTATATAAAATGAATATACATTTATTTTAAAAGATATGTTTCTATTTAAATTTGATTAAAAATTGCATCTCAAATAGTATTGGTACTCTTCTGAAAAAATTTAATATTCTTTATTGGCATTATAGCAGTCACACCATTTTTATAATCACGGTCACGGATCGGTTTTTTGCATACTTTCACTCATATTTTTACCTTTTGTGAGGATCATAAAGTATTTGAGGGTGGATGGCCTCCTTACCTTCACCCTAATCTTTAGCTATCTCCATAGATTCTCTATCCGATTCAAGTTGGGACTTTGTCTAGACCTCTCTAATATAATAATATCACTTCCAATCACAAGAAACATGTTCACAATATTAAAAAGATTACTTTAAGCCTAAATTCACCAGGAGTATGAATAAATTTGGTCTCTGTATTTAAAGGTATTTCAGAGCTGTGAAGACTGTTGAATAAGACGCCACTATCTTCAATAAAATGAAAAAAAGAATACAAAGCAATTATTAATCAGCAGTGACACGTATATGATAAGTGCTAATTCCCCAAACATTAGAGCAACAGTAGAAAACCAAAATGGCAGCACAAAAGGATGCAAAAAGTGAGATTTCCATAATAAGTTTCCTTTATTCACTCTAGCCTGGAGTAATTAGACAGTATGCAAAATATCGTTTCATCATGAACAGCTGAAACAATATTTTGCAGACACAGATGACCGTTTTTTTATTTCGTAAGATATGTATAATTCGCTGGGTTAGATACTGGGGTGGTTTTTTTCTTATGGGTTAGGATGGATTTTTATGTTAATCTCATAGTGGAGCCATGGTTCCTCTCCATGGTTTTGCTTTTCGAAAACAAAAGTATTTGAGGGTTTGAACGTGTGCAAGTTATCCAATAGTGTCACCTCGCCAGCTGTTCATAACACCCCTTATTGGTTGCATGTAAATTAATGTCATTAAGACTTTGTGTCTTTGTTGCTGAGTCTGTGAAAGACCTTTACCGCTCATAAAAATGGTATTATCTGTGCAGGTGAATGTCTGGGAGGAGCTCTGTGGTGGAAGGATCTGCTGCAGCTGGCTGATGAAGTGGGCTTCAGTCAGCCACGGCTGGTTACGGCAGCCGACGTTCCGGTTGGCAATAAAGAACTGCAGGACATACTGGGTTTGATGCAGTTTTCTTACTTATGGCTTGTTTGCTTGTGTGTTTGTGTTTACCTGGATTTAATTGACACTTAAACTGAACAGAAATGTTGCACACCCATGTGTAGCTGTTCTTTTTAATACTTGTAAGAAGGCCATGACATGATCAATTTCATGAACCAAAAAATGGCTGCATTTTTGCTCAACAAGACAACAAAACAAGTGTTAATTGCACAAATTTACCTGGACTGAGTATGTGTCACAATTTTACATTTTGGCCCTGTTTTGTGTTCAGTTGTGGGTCGTGCTTTAATCCAGGGACATATTTCAATTTGTGGATCTGCTTTTGACAGATTCCCGCTCTCCACGACATTCAATATAATTGTGGAAGACTATAAACACTAAAATAGGGTTGATAGTGGACTAAAAGGGTGACCATGATCTGATGTTACTGGCCTACTTGTTTTTATATAGAGCAAGAAAAGCTCAATTTAATAAGGAATTTTGACCTGTTTTTAAAATATTTTAGTGTAAAATTTACTGGTAACATTTTTGAAAATCTGCAGTGTTATGTTACAACTAGTCATTTAATATGTTTTAGATACTGTGCATTTGCTCCATAAAAGATGTTCTGTTCTTGTTTATTTGTTGCAGTTAAATGTTCAACCATGCCCTAAACCTAGTAACTGGTTGTGCTCTCCTTAGCAGCAGCAACTTACAATTAGTCTTTATCAATCGTTTAGGAGGAATTTTGGCCCGCTTTTATTTTATTTTTTTAATTCAGCCAGCCTGTTTAAGGTCATGCCAGATGATCTTAATCATATTTAAATCGAGACTTTGAATAGGTTTTTTTTCTTTTCTTTTTTGAACCAGGTGTATTTGCATGTGTGCTTCGGATCATTGTTCTATTGCATAACCAAAGTGGATTTTCTGCTTTCAAATGGAATTTATGGTTCTGTAGTCCAGGTCGTAAAGCACCCCGAGACCATTACACTACAGTCAGCAAGATGCTATTTTTCTGAAATGCTGTGTTAATTTGACTCACCCCTTCCAGAATGTTCCTTTTTAGTCTCATCAGTTCCTAGAATATTTTTCCCAAAGTCTTGAGAATCAAGCAAAAACAGAAGAAATCTGTAATTGGGTAAATACGTTTTCTACAGCACAGTATGTTAAAGACATACATTAAAACAACTGCCTTATCCAAATTGGTATTATAGGGACTATAGTAGACATGCTGGCTGAAAAAGAAACTTATTGTTCCCAATTCAGTGCAGTGATTTTTCTATTCTACATGTCAAAGGAATGAACAATACATGGGAGAGGAGCAGCACACAACCTCTAGTTTGAATATTTATACTTGATGGGGGAAGAGAGGCCCACAGCATTATATATCCTCTTCAATATTTAACATATTTTGTTTCTCACCAGACCTTCTGTCTTACTCCTATTTGACCAAAGCTCTAAGTTCCAGTAAAGTCCCAGCATCGTAGGGCACTTTTCATTTCTAGCTTTGGAATGATAGGATTAAAAAAAGGCTTTTTTCTGATGTGCCTCACAAATAACCGGTTGGCATGTGTGCCAATATTTCACCAAAGTTTTTTTTGTTGTGTGATTACTTTTTTTGCGCTTTCTTTGGCTGTGCAAAACACAGTTTCCTATTTTTTCCTATGTGCATGAGTATTTTACATCTCACTGAATGATTTGTAACCAGTTGATGGTTCATACCTGTGTTCATACAGGTGACTTCAAGTTTGTTTCTGCCACATACCGCCTGTTCAAAGTCCCCAAAGGCAAAACCAAGACGTGTCAGGTCATATATAATGGAGGCATTACTGGGGCAGAGGATGTCTTCCAGTTTGACTGTCACTACACCTTTAAGGTCTGTAAATATCCCGCATTATGAAGGGGAAAAAAATAAATAACTCAAGGCTTTCTGCTCACGTACTGTGTGTACATTATGTCAAATGTGGCCGTATTCAATAGACCAACGAAGTGGTGGAGGTGGATGGAGAAGCAGCTTGCATCCTGACGCATTCCAGATTTGCAGAAGAGTTTACTTTCCAGCCACCAGGGGGCTCCTGTGAGCCTTGTGTCAAACCTAAGGTCAGCGTCATACTTCAGTTCTTGCGTGATGAATTCTCCAGCTTATGTGTTGTGCAGTCCTGATGTCTTTATTGTTGCTGAATTATTGATACAGGCTGACATGGTGGATCCCTTTGAACTGGCGTCTCAGTTGGCCAGCCAACGCTTCGGTCCAGCCACAGGGGGATGCAGGACGAAATCTGCTGACTGCTGCAAATGATCACAGAACGACCACAGAGAAATACAGCAGCACACTGTGCAAGGATAATAATTGCTTAGGTGCTAAGTAATTGTATGTTTCTGTAAAGATTAATATAAGACACTTCAGATGAATAAGGTTGTAAACATTTTTATTATATGCAAACAGAACAATCTAAAGTGATTAACTTTTCATTTTTATTTCAAATTGTACCTATTCCAAATGTGTGTTTATGTTTTTTCCTAATAGAAGAAAGATAATAATGGGGAAAAAATCCCATAAGGATTTCTAAGTCTGTTGTGGTTTTCCTAAAATCCCTTTCTAAATTCAGGATAATCATAAAATAACTCCTCATGAAAAACTGAGTGAAGATGGCCACAAAATAACTTCACCTTTCAAAGAGCACCAGTCAAAGTTTTTATGCACTTCATTTCTTTTTAATCAACAGGCTCTGCATCACATCCTCACTAAACCTTAGTAGAGCACATCACCCCAGTTCTAAAGTCCTTACACTGGCTCCCTGTAGCTCAGAGAATAGACTTCAAAATACTTTTACTAGTTTATAAATCATTACATGGCTTAGCACCAAAATATGTTGAAGACCTGTTGTCATGGTACCAACCACCAAGATCACTCAGGTCCTCCAACTCTAGCCTACTAAACATCCCTAGACTCAGAACTAAACATAGAGAAGCAGCTTTCAGTTTCTATGCTCCCCTTATCTGGAACAGACTTCCTGACGAGTGTAGAGCTGCTGAAACTCTGAACTGCTTTAAATCGAGACTAAAAACCCATCTGTTTAGAATTGCCTTCGAGTAAATGATTGATGTCATATGTATGAAATGTGTTCATGCTCTCTTGCTTTTTTGATCTTTCTCTTAATTTATTGTGTATAGTGTTATTGTGCATCATGTTTAATGTGTTTCATGCTAATTTGCTACTTTTACTTTTAATTTCCAATGTTATATTCCATGTTTGTTTTGTTTTTAAATCACCAAATTATGTAAAGCACCTTGAATTACCCTGTTGTTGAAAGTCTGCTATACAAATATAATTGCCTTGCCTAGTAAATCAATGTTGTAGTTTCTGTAACCATTCAGGCTATGAGGAGATTTACAAAATGAATCTTAATTATTTTTCTCTGTAACGTGTTATCTCTGTGGAGGAGAATACATATTTTCTGTCTTCAGAATATCTTGTCTTTATTCAAGCACTTTTAGGATTTTGGCTGTTTTTAAAACACTTTTAGAGTGTGGTGTTTTAAAAGCTAATACCTTAAATAACGTTAAAAATGCATGTTTAAAATTTTTGCTGGGCTTTAATGAAATACCAAAATCCCTAAAACTTTTTTCTGGAAATCAAAAAACAACTTTAAAAGATAATCAGGATTTATGCTATACCTTGAAACAGTATTCATACCCCTTTAACCTTATGTCAATGTATTTTATTGAGATTTTATGTGTTGGAGTGAAAGGAAAACTATACATGATACGAAGTTGTTTTTTTTGTTTGTTAAATTAAAAAAAACATATTGTGTGTTTGTATTCATCCCTCTCTTACCCCGGATAAAATCCACTATAACCGACTGCCTTCAGAGGTCACCTAATTAGTTAGATTTACCAGTGTGTAATTTGACCTCGGTATAAGTGCAGCTATTATGTATAGGTCTTAGAGGTTTGTTAGAGGACATTAGTTAACAAACAGCATCAGGAAGGCCAAGGAACACAGCAGATAGTTTATGTAGAAAAGTACAGCAGAGTTGGATTATAAAATGATATCTCACGTGGCCCCATTCAAAAAGTATATAGTATGGCCAAACAGCAGACCTACCGAGACACCAAAACAGACAAGGCTGGGGAGGAGAGCATTAATGAGTGAAGCAGCCATCTGTACCTGGAGGAGCTGCAGAGATCCATAGCTCGGGTGGGAAAAGGTTTTAGGACAACTGTTTGTTGTGCATGCTTTGTCACAGTTGGTATGAGATGCTTGTGTTGTTCCACACCCTGCTTTTCTATTGTGGCTTCATCTATTTTGTAATACAGCGTGACCTTGTGAAATCTGACATGCGTTTCTGTTCACTTTGATGTTGAAACCTTAGAAAGACCTGATTATTTTTCAATTTTTTTATGATGCATGAAAATAAAATTAGGCAAAGTGGTCTTTGTTGTTACTATGACTGAATATCATAATAGGAAATTAGATTTTGACTTTAATATAAATTGTAGTTATACCAGTATTTTAAACAAAAGGTTTAGTTGTGAACTATGGTTTCATTCATTTACCCCAAACTATTTTTAAAATTTTTCTCTGTAAATCAAATAAAATTTACCATCAGACAAAGATAACCATAGCAAACATAAAATGAAGTTAATAAGGAAGAAAAAAAATCTTTAAAACCACCCTGTTTCACCTGGAAAAGTAATGATCCCGAAACCTAATAACCGTTGTGCCCCCCTTGGCAGCAATAACTACCATTGGGCATTTGTGATCCCTAGCAAAAAGACTTTTACAGCGCTGTGGAGAAATTTTTACCCATTATTTTTTGCAAAATTGTACTTCAGACCTGGGAGCAGTTTTTAAGAGTGAATGATCTGCTTCAAGCCATGCCACAGCATCTTAAATCAAATTTCATTTCAGAATTTACTAGACCACTCTAAAACTTTCATTTTTATAAACAACTTTTTTCTATTTTAATATTTCAATTATTATTTACGAATTCATAGGTCAACTTGATGGTGTGTGTTTGATCATTGTTCTGCTGTTTGACCCAAATGCACTTGAGTTTAAGGCCATGAACAGATGGATGGACATTCTCCTTCAGGGAGAGAGCAGGACTCATGACTGCATTAATTACAGCAATCCGACCCGAACAATAACACTACTACCACAGTTATGGAGTTATGGAATGTAGACATATAATGTATTTTTCTGAAATGCTGCAGGTTTTACAGGTCCCATGTCTTCTACAAAGTCTTCTCTCATCCGTCCACGGAATATTTTTCCTGAAAGTCTGAAGCGGTTTTGCCTTGGAAATGTAAGACAGACCTTTGGGTTTGTTCTGTTCAGCATTGGTTTTGGTGTTGGATGTTTCCCTCTGGATATCATTTCCCCCCCTGTCTATTACTGTTGCTGAATAATGAACATTGACATTAACTGAGGTAATTGAAGCCAAACGTGCTTAAGATGTTTTTGAAAGTTTCAAAAGGCAACATCAAGATCCATCAGAACGTATATAGTGAAGCTATTCTATTCCAGGGCCAGAAGGCAGCTTCCAGCTTTCTATACTCCCTGTATGGTAAAAAATATGATGTATTTATGCATGCGTCATGTCTTCATGATGTTAAACGGGGTTATATTCAATAAACCAATGAAGTGTTGGAGGTGGATGGAGAATGCATCTTGACCCGTTCCAACTTTGCAGAGGACTTCAGCTTCCTGCCACCGGGTGGCTCCTGTGAGTCTTGTAGCATCAAACCTAAAAGGCCAGTGTCATATTTAAATTCCTGCATGAGGAATTCTCCCGTTTATTTGTTTGCTTTCAACCACTGGAGGTCAGTATGTTTCTGAGATCAATCTGAAGTGTGTGACACACCCAGTGAGCCCTGTTGTGCACACTGACGCAACGACACATGTGTGCACCAGGACGCATGCTGCACTCTCTCCCACTCGCATACCCACTGAAACATGCGTACGCACACATCCACGCGCAAGAAGGTCAAGCAGCTGTCTCGGAGTCATAACCAGAGTGTGGAGTCATGCCGGGGAACCTTGAACAGGAAGGAATGTTCTCTTCTCAGCCAATGGAATGCCATCTTATCGACTCCTATAGTCATTTGGCGCAAATACACACACACACTCACACACACATTTATTACAACTATGCGTTTTAAAATGAGTCCTTAAGAAACATCCATCAATAATAAATGAGTGTTAGATTCCAGTAGTTACTGATGTTTGAGTGTGCTGGAAATAAAATTAATGTTGAGGCTTATAAATATAACCGAAAATGTGTTACATGGTTTGCCCTCTGTACGCCCCCAGACCCCTGAAGTGAACACGACCCATGGGTGATGAGGATCATTTGCTGTGTTTGAGTAGTGTTGAAGTGGGGATTTCTTAAACATTCACAGACTGCTACTTAGCCATGCAGCGAGACTGCAAATGTGTGTCAAACACAATGTTGCATATTGATCAGGGCGAGCTTTCCCTAAAACACTGCTAAAGTCCTGACAGCCATCTTGATTAGGACATGATATGTATATCTGACTACTGAATGCATCCAGTACATTCTTGTGTGTGTATGTGTTCCACACTCCTCATGTCTTTATTGCTGTTGAATTATTGATACAGACTGACATGGTGGATCCCTTAAAACTGGCCTTTCTGTCGGCAGCCAAGGCCTCAGTCCAGCCACAGGGGGATGCTACAGCACAAAATCTGCTGACTGCTGCAAATGATTGAGCAAAGAGAACTTGGAATTACAGGCCCAGCAGCATGCTGTGCATTAGTGATTTTTCAAATGATGCAAAATTATGCAATTAAACTGTTTTAACTTCTACCCATGAGGGATCATCGTTTGTTTTGCTCGTGCTTCTTTAATGCACGTTTCCTGTTTACTCATTGTTGCATAGATTAGGACAAGACACTACAGGAGATTAGTGGAATTAATACTAAAACATTACGATGAGGCTTTTGTGATGAATTACATATAATAGGAGTTTTTGTATTTCAATTTAAAATAGTTTCCTTGAATGATAATTTGTATACATTTCAGACTGAAGACAAATAAACACTTGCTCTAGATGTGCATGATGGAATATGGATGGATGGATGGATGGATGGATGGATGGATAGTCACTGACAACCTCAACAAGGAGGGTTTTTCATAAAAGGTAATTATTGAGGGACATGGTTGTTCACAGAGCAATGTTCCAAGCAACTTAATGGAAAGTTGAGTGGAAGAAAAAAGTGTGATAGAAAAAGATGCATTGGCAACAGCGACAACTGCAGCCTTGAGAGGACTGTAAATCAAAGCTTGTTTAAGAGTTTCGGAGCGAATCACAGTGAGGGCTGAGGCTTGAGTCTGTTCTTCAGGAGCAAGGGCACACAGACGCATCTAAGGACATTGGGTATGACTATCTCATTGCTAGGCTTAAACCTCTCCTAAATCAGAGACAATGTTAGCAGTCTCTTAGCTGGGCTAAGGAAATAAAGATAGTGGACAGTTGCTAAGTGGTCCGAAGCAAGCCATCCATCCGTCCGTTCGTCCAGCTATCTATACCTGCTTATCCTTGCAGGGTTGAGGGGGGACTGGTGCCTAACTTTAGCAGTCACTGGGCAAGAATCAGGGTACATCCTGGACATGTTGCCAGTCCATTGCAGGGCAACACAGAGACACACAGGATAAAAAACCTTGCACACACACTCGCAGAGAGATCAATTTACCTTACAGTCATGGTTTTGGACTGTGAGAGGAAGACGGAGTACCCAGACAGAACCCGGACATGGACAGGGAGAACATGCAAACTCCATACAGAAAGACCCCAGGCCGGGATTCAAACCCTGATTTCATTATCCAGCATAACTCATATCCTGCCCTCATTACCAAAAGTACCAACACCTGCTGTTTTAATGACTATGGTGACTCTGTGGCTCACTGGCCAGTAAAATCTGCCTGAAACAAACCTTATAGAGAATCTATTGATGATGGTCAAGAGGAACAATCCATAAGCCAGTATTTAAAATCTCTTTTATTGGTCTCATGTATATTTTTTGTTGTTGCCTTTTTTTATATGTGAATTGACATTTTTCAGTTAAATGATTGGAATGTACAAACCTTTTGGAAAATATAAAAATGTATAGCTCCTGTATTTATTATACTCTGTCTGCTTGTGAAAATCTATTTTTTCGGTTTTTGAACTGGGTCATATGTTTGTGTTATCTTGCATCCATAATGCAAGTCCTCTCACATGAACACCGTTTCCTGTTTTTTTTTTTTTTTTCCATCTTTGCACCGAACAGTCTGATTCTGACCCAGTCTCTCTGCATGTGGCTTTTCTTTCTATTAAATCTGCGAGGTGTTGTCTCCCCCTGAGTGCAGGGCGTATAAAGGAGTCTACTTTAAAAAGTCACGGGTAGAGAGTTCCCTCTGCCTCTACAGATGAGCTGCACTTGTTTGGGAGTCTTATTCGCCGAGGAGGCTGCGGACGCCCCGCCCCTCCGTCACGGCCGCCGCCTCCGATTGGTCCTTCCCGTCGCCCGTCTTGGGGACATCGGCAGAGGCACGAGTTGGCCTGTAAGCCTTGCGCTGGCTGCTCCTCAGTGTCGGACACATAGTGGGAAAGAGCAGCAGGTCCCGATGCACAAGTCACGGCAGCCCTGGGCGGAGATGAAGGCGGACTCCGGCTGGCTCTGATTTTTCAAAGCCCTTTCCATTCAGGAGCTTGCTTGCCCAAATGGTCATCGATATGGCAGATCCGTTATCCCCGGGACCCACCGTTGCAAAAATGGCGTCACTTGGCCGGGTCCGAGCTTTGGCGATGATTTTCTTGACTGTCACTGGCTGCTGTGTCACCCCGACAAGTGGCAAGGAGGGCTCCGAGGAGACCGTCATCATCGGGCTCCGGCTGGAGGACACGGACGACATTTCCTTCATGGATAAAGGCTACCTGCGGGTGAGCGAGCGCTCCCGGGTGAAACTGAGGGTCTACGGGCAGAACATCAACAACGAGACCTGGTCCAAGATTGCCTTCACGGAACACGAGCGGAGCCGGGCGCTGGGGGGCTTTGACAGCTCCTCCGGGGATAACCAGAGCCAGGAGGACTCGTCCGGCTTGCATCCTTGCGGAATTAGGACCTCGGATATAATTATATTACCCAACATCATATTGAACCGAAAAACATCCGGAATAGTGGAAATTGAGGTCAAACCTCTGCGGAAGACCGAGAGGAGTAAAGCGTATTACCTTTGCATCTCCACCTCCGCGCCGGCTGCGGTCGGCATGCACGACCCGTGGACGGAGAACACCTGGATCTACCACGATGGGGACGACACCAAGGTGATAGTGGTGGAGGAGAAAAAGTTCCTGCTGCCTTTCTGGCTCCAGGTCATCTTCATCTCCATGCTGCTCTGTCTGTCCGGGATGTTCAGCGGCTTGAACCTGGGACTCATGGCTCTCGACCCCATGGAGCTCCAGATAGTCCAGAACTGCGGCACGGAGAGGGAGAAGAACTACGCCAAGAAGATCGAGCCGGTCAGGAGCCAGGGCAACTACCTGCTCTGCTCGCTCCTGCTCGGCAACGTGTTGGTGAACACCACGCTGACCATCCTCCTGGATGACATCGCCGGCTCCGGGCTGATCGCCGTGGTCATGTCCACCATCGGCATCGTGATCTTTGGTGAGATTGTGCCTCAGGCCATCTGCTCCAGACACGGCCTCGCCGTGGGGGCAAACACCATCTTCCTCACCAAGTTCTTCATGCTGCTCACCTTCCCCGCGTCCTACCCGGTGAGCAAGCTGCTGGATTACCTGCTCGGACAGGAGATCGGCACCGTGTACAACCGGGAGAAGCTGCTGGAGATGCTGCGCGTCACGGACCCCTACAACGACCTGGTGAAGGAGGAGCTGAACATCATCCAGGGCGCGCTGGAGCTCAGGACTAAAACCGTGGAGGACGTGATGACGCCGCTGAGGGATTGTTTCATGATCCCCGGGGACGCCACCCTGGACTTCAACACCATGTCCGAGATCATGAAGAGCGGCTACACGCGCATCCCGGTGTTCGAGGGCGACAGGTCCAACATAGTGGATCTGCTCTTTGTCAAGGACCTGGCCTTCGTTGACCCGGATGATTGCACGCCGCTCAAAACCATCACTAAGTTTTACAGTCACCCGCTGCATTTTGTGTTTAATGACACCAAGCTGGATGCGATGCTGGAGGAGTTTAAAAAAGGTGAGAAAAGCCACACATGTTCTGTATGGAAAGCCAAGGGTGCCACAATCCAATACATTATTATTTAAAGGGAAATCATCACTTATAAAACCTTAGTATAATAAATAGTGAAATTCAGTAACCAAAACATGAATTCTATGTGAATTCTTCATTCATACATACACACACACACACACACACACACACACACACACACACACACACACACATGCACACACACACACACACATATATATATATATATATATATATATATATATATATGCAGGTTGCTAGCTTTTAATGTATTTAATCCACTGCTTTTCCTCTATAATGTGTCCTTGATCACATTCCTGTAATATATCTTTTAAACCAAATTACGGAGTCTCATTCATTTTGACTCATACTTATTCACTTTCAGTTATTTCTAGTTTTTAAATTACTCATTTACTTCTATTAATATTCATTTGTTTATATTGTTTCTTCTATTTTTATTTACATTTATTACCCCTTTGTTTTGTCATATACTTTCTTCTCACTTTACTTTTTGCTTTTTTCAGTGGAATAGTGGAATAATGTTTAACAATGAAGAGGTCCAGTTTTAGCAAGGCATACGATTCCCAGGGTATGATAACCTTTGGTAAAAACACCAGTGCTTTACTGTATTTCGGTGCGTATACATAAAATTGTCTAAAGAAATAGAACACCATCTATTTGCTCTCATTAAAAGCAGAAAGCACGATTTATTCAAACTGATGCTAAGCTAATGTAAGAATTCCGGTCAAATGTTGTAGTATTTGTCGTAGCTTTTGTGTGGACTGTTGTACCTTGTGTGGATTTTTCTCTTTATAGACTGACTCAAGCCTAACGGGTTGTTATTAGGAGGTTAGTTAGTCAGGCTATCTGCTCAGATAGAACCTTTAGTCAGCATTTTTAACAGGTGTGCAGCTGGCAGCCACCTGTGTGAAAGGTGGCACTACATTTTCTTTCAGGTCATAGCTGTCCCTGTTTTTTAAAACTGTAAATTGTAATTGAGGGAAAAATGTAGGAGCCTTCTTTCAATCAGCTGACCGGCAGTGCACAGCAATGAATTGGTTAGGAGCAGCTCTGTGTTTTCTGTCCTCCGTGCACTCATTAAAAGACATTGCATCATAAGAGTGATAAAAACATTCTAGGGGCTTTGGTTGTATCATTTTTTTAAATCTTGGAATGGCTTAATATCAGCCCATGTGTAACTCTGTATT
This sequence comes from Valencia hispanica, assembly GCA_963556495.2. Lineage (NCBI taxonomy): Eukaryota > Metazoa > Chordata > Actinopteri > Cyprinodontiformes > Valenciidae > Valencia > Valencia hispanica. Next base: position 24,931,843 of record OY747703.1, read on the forward strand.
GTGGTAAATATAGATCAAGTCAAGCTAGCATTTGGTGTAAGATTCGATTATGTATTTCAGGTGTGTTTTTGTTTTTACTCAGTGAAACAGTTATTTATATAACATAAGACTGAATTCAGTAGCTCAAACACATGACACACATTAAAAGACAATCTGCAAAGCAATAAAAAAGGGGAACACTTTTGCTCTGCTGATACACTTGTCTGCAAAGCTGCACAAAATTAAGTGTGAACTGTCTGGAAATTTGCTCAGAGATTAAAAAACAATATCCACGATCTGCTTCAATGGGGTGGGGGGGGGGTTTAATCGAGTTTTACTCATTGAAGTTAATATTTGTGTTTAAAATGTTGATGTAATATAAATGTAATAGAGATTCTTATTATTTTATCTACTTAGTACCACATTGGTGGCTTATTCATTGATTATATTGTGGCACTTTTGGCTCTCCATAGGGCCTTTATTATCTGCACATGTGAAATGTTTCAGGGCTCTCACACCTTCACCTGTTATTAGACCGCTGTTTCACCTGTCTGTCCTGCCTCTCTGATCAGGTAAGGTGGAGAGATGAGTGATGTAATACTTTATGACACAGTGAGCCAAAGCTGACCTTTCATTCTGCTCTGAATCCCTGTGTTGCAGCCGCAGGCTGAATTGTTTCAAGTGACTTCAAATAGTCTAAACCTGATTTTCAGGAACAAAAATGAGCCGAAGCTATTTCTGCCCTCCTTTTTGCAAGAAATTCCTTGCAGTGAAAGCAAAAAGCGTCGGGTTCGTTTCAGCCTCATCAGCCACATCCTTAGCCGCTGACTTCCTGTAAAGGTGGGGGCAGGAGGTGCCTTTATCACTCTCCATCACTTCCACTCCGTGTTAATGTTCACACTCTCCCACTCTCCTCCAGCTTTCCACAGCTTCTTACCTCGCCTCTCTCCCCCACTGAATCCTCCCCTTCATGTCTCCCCTTCTCTCGGATTTGTAAAGCAGTAGGACATGTGGGAATGGTGCAACGGCGGTGCCGGGGTTATCAGGTGAGGGCATCTCGTTCGAGAACCTGCTTAAATACGCCTCTGCCTCTCTCGTGCTTGCTTCTGGGCGATGGTGGCGATAACTGCTTTTGTCCGGCCCTGGAATGCAGTTGAGTGGATAATGAATAACAGCCTCTAACACCCTTGAGCCCCCGAGTGTTTGTCCGCGCATGTCGTCGGACAGAGATGTTTACCTCACCTGTGGTTTATTTGGTGGAGTTTTTTTGTTTTTTTTTTGTCTTACACCTCTCTGTGGTTGTTTCTGACTAAAACAACTCCTGCTGTTCCTGTTGGATTTAATACAAGTTTTCTTTTACCTCTAAATGCAGAGCTGTAGGAGGCACAGCTAAGCGCATCTGTCCTCAGCTCCTCATTTACCAATACTCTAAATGTTGGAAGAAGCATGACTGATGCCTTGCATGCTCATTAGAATAAACACTTTACTTTTAAGAGGATTAATTCGGGAGGTAAAACAGAACAAATCATTCAGCTCCATTACCAGAAATTAGGTGAAGTTCTCCATGCCAGATTAGCATTACATAATGTACTATTTGTTTTCATCACAGTCGACTGGTTACGGACATGCACTGTTATTGAGAGTAAACAACCTACCGTCCTTCTGGGTTATCTTATCAGAGTGTTATTACTGCTATACGTACACTGCAAAAGTCTTGACTTGTTCACATTTTTGTCACATGACATCAAGAAACTTCCATGTATTCTAATTGGATTTTATTTGACAGATCAACACAAAGTATAGTGGCTAAGTGTGAAGCGGAAGAAAACTGATACATGGGGGTTCATTTTCTTTACTTTTCAAAATCTGTGTTAATACTTTGCAGACCCAGTCTCTTAACAGCTTTGCATATGTAAGGACTGGAGTTTCTCCCCCCCACCTGCTCCAGTCACAAGTCTTTCCCAGCCACTACTCAGTTTTCATCCAGAATAGAATAGAAACCTCCTTTATTGTCCCACACAGGGGAAATTCAGGTTTAACAGCAGCAAAGTGACCATCAATTGGAGCGTGTAGATCCACACAAGAAAATATGAGAAGCTGAATTAAAAATACTAATACACTGTACAGTAAGGACAAAATGATAACAGTAATACACTGTGCAGTTTTTAAAAATAAAATGGGCAGACTCAGATTTGAGAAATGTGCAAAGTGTGCAATAATAAAAAAATATTTAAAGAATGTGCATGTGTATTTGTGCATTAAAAAAACTATTTACAAGAAGTGAAAAATAGAAACCGTGCAGGGAGCAGTGAGGGTTGTACAGTCTTTCAGCTGCTGGGAGAAAGGACCTACGATAAAGTTCCTTCATGCGCCCAGGATGCAGCAGTCTGTCGCAGAAGGAGCTCTCCAGTTCAGCAACAGCTTCATGCATGGGGTGTGAGACATTGTCCAACGTTGAAGTTATTTTAGCCAGAGTCCTTCTGTATTTGGGGCGACTGTGGCACAGGTAGTAGGAATTTGTTCCGGAATTTCAAATCCACCTCGGTCGTTGTGTCCTTGGGCAAGACACCTCACCCCGTTGCCTGCTGGTGGTGGTCAGATGGCCCGATGGCGCCCGTGTCGGGCAGCCACACTGCCTCAGTGTGCCCCAGGGCAGCTGTGGCTACAATCTGTGCGTGAATGGATGAATGACTGGATGTATTGTAAAGCACTTTGTGGTCCTCTGACTGAAAAAAGCGATATACAAATGCCTGCCATTTACTATATTTAGTTACATTCCTCTTTCCATCAACTTTGACCGACTTTACTGTCTCTGCTGTCAGGATTCTTTCCCAACAGCATGATGCTGCCACCACCATGCTTAAATGTGGGGATAGTGTGTTCAGGGTGATGTGCAGCATTCATTTTGCGCTATTGATTTGCCTGTAAGTCAAAACATAAATTTTTGGTCACATCTGACCATAGCACCCTTTTTCATAGGCTCGTTCCCACTGTCAGAACTTCAGGGTAATTTAACAGGATTTTTATTTGGTGGGGTAAATCAGTCAGAAGATAAAAAATTGTCCCTTTAAGGAATTTGCAAAAAGGCATCTCGACCATTTCAGTGGTGAGTAGCATCACTGATTTACGCCAAAAGGCTCCCACAGTAGCAGAGAATAACAAGAGAGCGAATGGAAGAAGCAAGGACGGTTGCTGCGTTTCCGTTATGTTGTTATGAACTGCTTCGCCAGCAACTCTTTCAATTTGACAAAGGCGGTTGTTTGGCGACATCTTCTGACATCTTTTCCCTCTGAGTTACAACCAATCAGGATCACTTAACCACCGCCCCCGCCCAGCGACTCTATTCGTCCTTTTCCGACTACATACCCTATGACTGGTACTGGATTGGCTCCTGGAAACGGCCCTGTTGGGCTCGCTGTATTGGAGGAACGCGCATCCCGGGAAGGTCTGGTAAAATGTTGGCTTGTGGCCACATTTAAACAAGCCCTCTTGGGATTTTCTGTGACCAATAGTTTTCTTACTGCTACTCTTTAATAAATAAAACATATTTGTGGTAAAAACAGAGCTGATGTGAATCTCTGCATCTCCTCCAGAGTCACCCTAGGCCTCTTGGTAACTTCTCTGTTTAATGCTCTCCTTGCCCAGTCTGTCAGTTTAGGTGGACAGCCTTGTCTTGTTAGCCATATGGTTGTCTATCATCTGTTTTTATCTTCAGCTTATAGACTGAACAGCACTCAGTGTGATATTCAGTGCTTGGGATGTTGTTTTATGACCTAACCCTGTTTTAAAATTCTCCACATCTTCATCCCTGATCTATTGGCTGGGATTTCTGGCCTTTATGGTACTGGGTGTTCATTAATGTTCACTATATAGCTTTTAAAGTTGTTTTAAGCAACAAGGCAACCGTGAGGGGATGTTTGTAAAGTTATGCAGTCAAAGATTAACTGCAGTGATGTGGGTTATTTTGGAGGGGGGGGAATGGAGGTTCATTTTTCAAAGTCATATATCCCAGATGTTATACATCAATTTATAAATGTCACAGTTCCAAACAAAATATTTAGTTAGCAAGCTAAATGAGCTAAATATTTAGGTGATATGGAAATTCACTTAGCGATTAGCATAGGTGGACTATCAAAATAAAAGCTGGGTCTTGCAAACCTCCATATAAACCGTTGCAGTTGCTGTAGATCCATTGGTAAGCGTCTGTATTACAGTTAAAATGGCTCATCCTATGTCTTAAGCTGAAATGTTGGACGTTTCAGTCGAGAGGATCAACAATAAAGAGGTGAAATCAGTGTCGACTGAAGCAATTCATTCTCGCCAGCTGGAGGAATTCATATAGAGCTTTGCAAGATCAAGCTTTTATTTTGATAGTCCCATTCCGCTGATCCGCAAGTGAATCTGCATATGAACTAAATATTTAGCTCTGAGCTTAATATTTAGTTTGGAGCTAAATATTTAGCTCTGAGCTTAATATTTAGTTTGGAGCTAAATATTTAGCTTTGAGCTTAATATTTAGTTTGGAGCTAAATATTTAGTTTGAAACTTTGACATTTATAAATGAATAAACATCATGGTGAAAATATGACTTTCACTTTCACTTTTGTCAGACTAAGTAACCCAAATTGTTGCTGTTAATTTTTGAGTGTGTATCTTTAGAAACGGCACAGCATAGTGACTGACATGAGCTCTTTTCCTGAAAAGTTGGTTTATGGTAGATAATAAACTAAAGGATTATGCATCTTTCATTTCCTTAGTCAGATCATTTTTAATCCAGTTTCTTAAAGATCATAGTTAATCTGCTGCAGAGCTTTTGTGCCCCTCTTGTTTACTTGACTTCTTTTTTAAGCTTACAAATGCTCTGCTATGCTGTACAAGAACTGGACACATTCTGATTGCAGCCAATATTTTTATCTGATGTAAAATCTTTCACTTTTATTTACACGCAATTATAAACTAATAACATTTTGGTGAAGTTAGAAATCACAAAATAATCCTTGCCTCCTTTGCTGGTTCTAAAAAGAAGAAAGCGGTACTTTCCAGCTAGTAATAGACCTGTCCATCTTGTCTGTTTGGAAATGTTAATTATTCCATTTACAATAAAAATATTGGCTTTTACTAAATGATTACTTATGCTTTTTGTTTGCCTTTGGATGCAGAAGTTTCCAGGAATACAGAGCCTCAAAAATGAGCAGTTATATAGAAAAACCTTTCCTGAGCATGTTCTTTATTAGAAAGTTATCTGATGCCACTTTAGGAGTTTGCAGTTTTGACTGAGATTGCCTTTGCCTTGAAGTTTTAAAGGAGTTTTCAACATCTTTGTTTTCAAAATAAAATGTATATTCAGCGTCCATGAGTCAGTGCTTTGTACCATTATCTTTTGCTGAAATTATAGCTGCCAGTCTTTTGGGGTGTCTCTACCAGCTTTCCATGTTTAGAGACTGAATATTTTGCCAATTCTTCTTTGCAAAAAAGCTCAAGCTCAGTCAGATTGGACGGAGAGCATCTGTGAACAGCAGTTTTGAAGTCTTGCCAAATATCCTCAATGGGATTTAGATATGGACTTTGACTGGGAAATTTTAACCATTCATACAATTTAAACCATTCATGCATCAAGGTGAACCCACACCCAAGCTTCAAGCATTTTGGAGGTTCTTAAAGGGTTTTTATCCAGGATTTTCCTGTATTTAGCTCCATCAATCTTTCTTTCAACTCTGACCAGCTTCCATGTCCCTGTTAAAGAAAAAAGTATCTACAAGCATGATGGTGTCTCTACAATACTTTGCCATGGGCATGGTGTGTTCAGGATGCTATGCAAGGTTAGTTATCCACCACACACAGCATTTTCCCGATGGACCAAAAAGTTCACGTTTGGTCACCTTGGACCAGAGCACCTTTGGAGACATTAAACTTTAAAGCCGACTTCTATTGGTCTTCCTTTAAGAATTGCTTTCTTCTTGTCACCAGATTTGTAAAGTGCACGACTGATAGCTGTCCTGTCAAACAATTCTCTCACCTGAGGATCAGTACAGCTCCTCCAGAGTTACCACGGGTCCCTTGGCTGCTTCTCTAAGTAATTGCTCTCTCTGGCCAGCCTGTCAGTTTGATTGGCCATGTATTGGTAGGTTTGCAGCTGTGTCATACTCTTTCTATTAACAGATAATATACTGAACAGAGCTCTGTGAGATCTTCAAAGTCTGGGATTTTTTTAAATGACCTAACTCTACTTTGAACTTCTCCAAAACGTTCTCCCTGACCTGTCTGCTGTGCTCCCTGGTCTTAATGATGTTGTTTGTTCTTTAAACCTCTGAGGGCTTCACAGAACAGCTGGATTCATGCTGATGTTAAAGCTACATTGTGTATTTTTTTAGTTAATTCTTAGCAAAAACCCCTTTGTTCAAGACTGTGCATCATGGTAATTACCCTTGACATTTGTGTTGGAGTATCAGAATCCTAATATAATACAGTTTGTAGTTTTAATGTGACAAAATGAGGGGAACAAATAAAAGGGATGTGAATATTTTTTTCTTTCTCTGTGTGTTTTCAGTAGTTTTTGGGGGGGGTTTCAACTTGCAGTGCATCCCATCACTCAAAGAAAGCAGCACTCGTTCTGCGTCCATATCATATTTGCAACACACTTACAGTAAACCACTTGGTTCAGCTTTAGTGGCTGAATCAGAGTGTTCCTGCGGCTGACGGCACAGCAGAGGGAATTCGCTTTCGGTTCGGCCCCCCGGGGAAGTCATAAGCAACTGTTGAAGGGAGGGCGGCGGGGTCAGAGTTTCCAGTCAATCTGGCTCTGTTCACAGCGCACTCTCACTTCAAAGTGCTTTGTATTATAAGTCACTGTTAATTAATTTGTTGCCTCTCGCAGAGCTGCGTGCTTCTCTCAAGAGTGTTACAGAAAGAATAAAAGGCCCCGTATATTAAACATTGTGCTGACGCAGACGGTGTTCCTTCTCTCGTCGGTGTTGTGAATTCATCGGAGATGATTTTTGGGCCGTTTTACACTCTTACATAATTTACTGTAATACTTTCATAAAGTGTTCTGATCTCAGAAACGACACAGAAGTTCACATTCCCTGTAAGAAAGTGAGGTATCACGCCTTATTACACGATATTTTACCATGTCTTAATGATATACTGTACTGTCACAGGTCTCCACGACACCGGTCCAGTAGATCAGGGGTTGTGGTGAGCTTCACGCAGGAGCCTTTTAATGCAGTCAGACACCCTTGTGGAAACTTCTGCCCCCTTCATTAATTACTCTGTGTCTCCGACTGCAACAATTACTGTCATGCAGGGGTTGTTTGGTCGAGCTGCAGGGTCACTGGTTAATGAGTGGGTCAGTGCGTGCCATTTGGGACCAAACCGAGTAGCTGAGTCAAAAACAGGAATTCGGCTTTAGAGTTAGGTGTGCTGTTCCTGAAAGTCAAAGTTACTCAATGTGCTCACGTCACAGCATGTATATGCATGACTCTAAACTCAGTTGCTTCTAGCTCTTGTAAACTATGTGATGTTTTATTCAGTCAGCTCCCTGCTTGCAATAAAACGGTAATTATTCACATTAACTTGTATTCAGCTATTGCTTTGCAGCTTTGAGAACATCAGAGTTAGGCATCCTGGGTAAAAACACTGAACTATTTCCCCTGGTTGCTATAATACAGACAAATCTATGCTTAATTCAGATTCAGCAACCTAAACGTGTGTTGTGCTTTGTCTTAAAGAGAGAGAAAAAATTGTCTCTCTTGCCGCTGCGGTGACAAGAGTGTTGTGTTTGGTTTTCTTTTTTCTGGGTTTTTGTGGAGCATATGACAACAAATGCCTGGAAAACCTGGGGATTAAATGGCATCACGTTGGTAAGAACACTTAATGTTTCCTGATGAGGGACTCTCCTTTGAACTCAGTAAGACTTAATCAGCCGGCTGCTTACTTTATTAGAAGTGAATAGCTTGAGTCAAAGGTTTGCTGCATTTCGTTATACCTGGTATTAGAGGGCACAGCATTCTTCAGATATTTTCTCCTGTGTGGAATGCGATTTCTTTTAAAAAGATGCAGAGGTTTGTATTTGGAAGGTGTGTCGCCAGAAGCTTTGTTGAAAGAATCCTGCTTCGTATTTTATTTCATGTTTTAAAGAACACATTTCAAAACTCTACAAAAAAAGCAGTTTTCACATTATGAGGGTGAAAAAGCTATCCAAACTTTGCTGGACTAGATAAATAATTACCCTGCTTGTTTAATCATGAATGAACTAAGATTAATCACACTTTTTGGGTTCAGGTTAACCCACCACACTCACACCTGATAACTGCCTGACTTGAAGACTCAAGAAATCACTTAAATAGAATTGGTCCAACAAAATGAAATAGGCATAAGCAGATCTAAACACATTGAAGAGCAAATGAACAACAAAATTATTGACATCTAATAGACTACAAAGCTATTTCTAAGGTTTAGTGTCTCCAATGAACCACAGCTGGAGCCTTTATCCACAAAGAGAGAAAATATGGAAAAGGAATTGGCTGCCAACCCAAATTACTCAAAGAGTATTTTAAGATTCATTCAAAACATCATAAAATAACCCAGCACAACATCTAAAACAGCATAGGCCTCAGGTTAGTGTTCTAGACTCACCAATAAGAAAGAGACTGAGCAACAGAGGCATATGTGGCCAAAATTCACTGCTGACTAAAAAAACGCAAAGGTCAATTAGCTTCTGAAAATTGTTTGAATAAAACATAAAACTATGAGTACACACAGCTGCACGCAATTATGCTTCATGAATCACACTCTCCCTAAGCTCAGGTGATTTTGGATCATATCCGACCTCCTACACACCCCACTTTCTGCCATAAATGCCATAATGGTTCTAGTGTGGACATGAGCAGCAGCATACTGAATGAGGTGCAAGTGTCTGAGCGGCAGGTGTCTGATTGACTTTTTATGCAAACCTGTGAAGACAATGTTGCAGTAATCAGTCCTTTATGTGACCCTGGAGGTTCAGGTCTGGGTCCATTACTACACCTAAATTCCGTGCCTGATCAGTAGTTTCTATCTGTATTAACTGAAGCTGTGTGCTGATTGTTGATCGTTCCTCTTTAGGTCCAAAAATAATTACTTCTGTTTTGTTTCTGTTCAGCTGGAGAAAGTTATGGCACATCCATCCATTGATTTGCTTTACTTGGGGTTTGGATGGGTTCAAACTCACCTGGTGACATTGTAATGTAGAGCTGAGTATCATCTGCATAGTTATGGTAGCTAATCTTATTGGTTGGTATAATCTGGACTAGTGGGAGCATGTAGATATTAAATAAGAGAGGCCCCAGGATAGAGCCCTGGGGCACCCCACATGTGAATTCTGTTCGTTCTGATGAAACGTTTCCTATTAAAACAAAGAAGTCCCTGTTCTTTAGGTAAGACTCGAACCAGCCAAGTACTGTGCTAGAGAGTCCGGGCCAGCTCTCCAATCGTTCCAATAGTATATCATGATAACAGTGTCAAATGCTGCACTGAGGTCCAACAGAACCAGCACTGTGGTTCTACCACAGTAGCAACAATAACATTGGAATAAAAGCAAATTAAAACTAATGAAAACTAAATTACGGCAGAATAAGTTTCAGCACTCCTAAGTATTTAAAGCCTAACCGAAAAGGTGCATTGCAAGTCTACTTTTAAGAAGTATCATCTTAGGCAAAATATTATTTGGGGATCACAAATAAACTGAAAAGCTGTAAGCGACAGCGTTTTTGCAGCGGTGTGGGATATAAAAAAAGAAGGTGGAAGCAAAGAGGGAGATGGCATGGCACAGCCAGAATTTGCTGCGGTGAGATGGACGGTTCCAAAAAAAGGATAACTATAGGGAATCTAAATCAGTTTATAAGCTAGTCATCAGCGTGGACCAGCAAACCTCGAAAAACTCACCCAATCCAGATGCTGCCAGTGGCGTGATCTTCAATGAGTGCAGGCGAATCCATTGTGCAGCATTATACAGGAGTGTCCCTGCAGTATTTATATTTCTACTCATCACAATAATGCAACACTAAGTACTATTGCTATATAATCTGAAGACTTACATCTGAACATACTGTAATATAATTCTTAAATGCAACATATTTTCATTCAGATTCTCATATTCATTCTCAGTTCAGAGACCGGGGTGGTGGCTAATTGTTGGTTGTGTGTTCGCGTGTGTGTGTACATGTATAGCTATACTTGTGTGGACGAACCTTTGACAGGCCACCACCCTTGTGTGGACATTTGTAGTTGTAAGGACATTTTGCCTGGTCCCCACAATGTTTAACTAGCTATTAAACTCTACTAGTTAGGTTTAGAGGTATGGTGTGAATTAGGGTTAGGGTAGGGTTAGGCATGTATCACTAATGGTTAGGTTTAGGGAAAGTGTCTGGGTTAGGCATAGTAAAATCAATGGAAGTCAATACAATGTCAACACAAGTATAGCAAGACGTGCGTGTGTGTGTGGGTGTGTGTGTGTGTGTGTGTGTGTGTGTGTATGTGTGTGTGTGTGTGGGTGTGCAAGGGTCTTCAAGTCTGAAAATGTGGCTTAAATTCACAATTTTCCCATCTCACTGGCTGCACTGCCAGTGTCCTCGGTGTCCAAAATGTGCATAAGCAAGGTTCTTAGTCTGCCTAAAGTTGCGCACAAATTTCCCTCACGTTTCTTTAACAAATCACCAAGTTTGTGTAGAAAGTGACTTACGTAATTTTCAGAATTTTTGTACGTAAGCAAGCTTTATAAATGAGAGCCCATGTCATGTTCCTGGTACTTTTCTTAACATGGGGTGTACTTAATTGGAACATCTCCTAAGGCAGCCCTTCTTTAGTTAGCAAATTTTTCCTCTTTCGCTTTTGTCCTTAACACAAATCCAATTGGGTAGTATAGGTCAAAGGGTGATAGCTCTCTAGCCCCTAAAATTTCTTTCAGGGGTTCAGTGGAAAATATTGTCATTTCGATTAAAGCTGCAGCTTTAATTAACTTGAATCTTTTCAGTAATTTAACTAATTCGCCCCACAAATTTCGACTCTAATTTCCCCTCCAGCGTCTCTGTTACCACAATCTTTTCTCCACCTCAACAGACAAGACACAGGCAGCTAGCTTTGCTTGACTAGAAGCCTCAGCCACGTGGATGTTTTGAGTATTGAAACAAAAAAAAAGCAAGAAGCATCAATCTCAACAGTTTTGGGGACATTTTTGCCAAAAGACATGGCAACAAGCAAATTAAACTGTTCTAAAATTATGAAACAAATAATAAAACAACTGAAATTGCAGTCTGAAATGTTGACTTTTTTCTGAAATGTTTGTTTCTCCAACTCTATGTAAATGTGTTGGATCCATACAGTCTTTTTTAATGAAAAAGAGTGGATCCAATGCACAGTCACGGACTGAGCTCAACCTTGAGTTAACACAAGGAGGACCTATTTGGTGTCCCACCCTGAAATTTTCACTGGCCCCCCACTTTGAATATATTCTGTGGGCGCCACTGAAAACATAAAGAACAAATAGAAGCTATTTGGAGTTTTGTATTTTATTTTATACAGTGTTAAAAAGTTTCAACGTAATGCAACATGTCCATTCAAACTCTGGAGCTTTGAACATCAGTGTGGAAATAAATGACTGACTTCTGGTGTGGCAGGTGTTGACTGGATTGAACTCTGGTGTGTGTTGTGTTGTGGGACTCGCTTTAGAATTGGCCTACATTCTTCAGATTCTGGTACAACATGGAGTAGGCTTTTAAGAGCCGATTAGTACAGCAGTTGAGTGTGAATCTAGACATGGTGCATTCCCAAAGGCTGTCTGATCTGGCATTATGACTATTCTTTACATTAGTTTTTTTATAGATCAAAGATACAACATTACTCACCTGAGAACTCTTTTGGAGAGCAGAATTAAATTTTTTTTGCAATAAATGTAACTGTAGAATGCAACTCGCTTGCATTAAATTAGGTTTCCCATCATGCAATGCTACCATACAGACTGGGTTGTCCACCAATGAAACTGCTAAGTATCACCTTACTATATCTGGAATTAAAAGGAAAGTACTTTGGCTGCCTCCAAGTTTGCTCCACTTGGCAAACTTCTCCAAAGTTGCACTCAGAAACACAGTAAGCTGCTGTGAAATAAGTAATAACGTATTTCTGCAAGGTTAGCACCTTGTACATGACCTTTTGTGTATGAAATATGCTTGATTTATACATGACCCGCTCCCCTTTGATGTCAGCTTCATCTGTTTGCAGTGCTGATGACTCAATAGGCTGCTTATAGTAAAGTTACAATGCACTAAGTTTAAGGGATAGTTCAATAAAGTAGATATAGTGGTTTTAATGTGTCAAAGCAGAGATCAAAACAGCAAGTGGTAAAATATGTACATTTTACACAAATCAAAGACTGCAGGGTGTTTTTTTCCATTAACATGACACTGCTGTCTCCTGCTGTAACAACCCGCCTGCAGGCTCATTAGTGACTCCTGTCACGTCCAGTAGCCTCTTATGATGTCTGCTCCTGAAGAACAGCTTTTGTAGTTCTGTGTTGTGCGTGTAGTTAAGGGGCCGAGCCTGCCTTCAGCGCATGTTGCCTTGGTTCTGTCGCCATGCACCATGGTGCAAAAATTGTTATTATGCAATTCCGAATGCAACAACCCCCACGTTGCTTTGATTAAGCCGTTTCCCACAAAAGAGATCACACCAGACCTCTACTTGTCCTTATTTGTTGCTCTTGTTAACAGATTATTTAGATTTTATGACCGATGTCGTCACCTAGCTCTAAGACTCAGAAGCTCTTACTGGAAACAGATTCAAAGAGGCTGGGGCTGGATTCACAAAAAAACCCAAAAACAAATTACAGTGCTTTATAAAAGTATTCACTCCTCGAGAGCTTATTTTTGTTACATTACAACCGAAAACTTCAATGTACTTTATTGGGATTTTAACACAATAGTTCTTAACTGGAGCTATATGGTTACATGACTTTTCCCTTTTTAAAATATACATTTATGAAAAGTGTGGCATGCGTTTGTATTCATCCCTCTTTACTCTGATAACCCGAGAAAAGCAACCAACTGCCACCTTATCAGTAAATAGAGAACACCTATGAAGGCCTCAGAGGTTTGTTAGAAAACATTAATGAATAAACACAATCATGAAGAGCAAGGACCACATCAGACAGGTCAGGGAGAAAGTGGTGGAGAAGTTTAAAGCTTGATAAACAATATATCAAGTTTAAAACATCTCACTGAGCTCTGCAATCCGTTATCTAAAAATAGAAAGCATATGGCACAACAGCAGACCAAGACATGGCTGTCCAACTAAACTGACAGCCCGGATAACCAGATCTTTAATCAGACAAGCAGCCAAGAGGTCCATGTTTCCTTTGCAGGAGCTGCATAGATCCACAACTCAGGTTGGAGTTTTTGTTTAAGGGACAACTATTTGTCATGAATTTCACAAATCTCCCCACTCTGGAAGAGTCTAGGGTAAGGCTAGGGTGGGGGGACAACAGCCCAAAATATACAACCTGGGGGGCAATGGACTGCTTTAGATCAATGCATATTCATGTGTTAAAACAGCCCAGTAAACGTCTTAACTTAAAGCCAGACACTCTTCATCCAGTCTGATTAAGCTTGAGATGTTTTGCAAAGAGGAATGGGCACAACTTTAAGTTTATAGACGTGCAAAGGTGGTGGAGACATATCCCAGAACATTTAAAGCTGTAATTGCAACAAAACATGTTCTAGAAACACAGCTCTGCATCGGGTGGGGCCGAATGCACAAATCGTTATTTCTTAAATAAATTTTTACTCACAAAAACATTGAAAACCGAGCAGCATTTTAGTTCCTCTTTACAGGGATAGGTAGAACGATAGGTAGCTAATTTGAAGCTAGTTACTTTTAAAAACCTTATACTATTGGTGCCCTTGAGTTGTTGATATTCTATGCAGATATTAAAAAACATAAAAGATTATCGAATAACTGTTAGTAATCCTTTTGTATTGCCTCCATAATAGAAAACATTTCTTATTTGTTTTTTGTAAGAGCCACAGTAGAGGGCCAAAAAAGCGATGTGTGCCACAGGTTGCAGACCCACGGCCTATCACATGAAATTCCAATAAAACAAATGAAAATTGATAGCTGTAAAGTTTAGGGGTTATGACTACCTTCACCCTGTATAAGCATGAATTTCAATGCAAAACATTTTCTCATACTCATTTGGATAGCTACCATTCGTAATTCAAATACTTTACGGCCATCACAAGTTCACACAGTGACTGAATTTTCCAGAGCAATCATGGAAGTAGTTCACAGATAAAATTCATTTAATTAAATGTGATATTTATTATTGCAAAAAATCCTCAAATATTTTTTTCTCATAATAAACAATTCATTACATTTTTGGGAGGAGGAAATGTCTGTTTTGTCTGTGGTTATGTCTTTAAGATTTTATCTGAGTCATTTGGGTGTTGAACATTACGTATCTCATCTAAAATGAACGGAAATTACTGCTATTACTTTCGCTGCACTGTATGATGATTATGCTCAGATCAGTGTGTCTTAATAGCATAATAGAGACTCAGAAGTGGAAGCCTGTACAGTTTTCCTGCTTGTATCAAACATGCTTCGAAACTGATTGAAAGTATCAGAATCCAGCTATTCTTATTGTTCATCTCATATCTCCATCATATCTTTGGGATTCTTTATCATATAATCCCAAAACTATCCTTTCCTAGCCATCTAAATAATTAAAATATTGCAAAAAGGACTGTTCTTTCTTTCTTGAAGCAAACGCCTCTTTTCCCTCCGCATTTATGTCATGTTTACATCTGAAAATAGCATGGTTCTTATGTGATCTGAACACATATAGATGACTTTTAACGTGTAATGTTACAGATGGAGCTAAAACTGTGTAAAAAAAAAAAGGTCTCACATCCGCTTGAAGCACAATAATGGTTGAATTCCGACATTATTTACAACCCTATTTTTGAGAATTTTGCTTTTTAAAAAGTCCAAATGGAGATGCAGCAATTAATTTGTTCCTTTTAGCATTTCTTCTCGCATTCTGTAGTGTAGTGTAGTGTTACTAATATTTTAAAATGAACACAAAATTATTGTGATGTTAACATTTTTTATGGGCTTTAGCCTCTTATATTGGCAGCTAGCCCAGTAAGGGGGGCGGACATTTCTTAAACAGCAGGGTCTGTGTGTATACAATAGAGAATGGAGATCCTTACCTTAACTCTCTAGATCTCCAAAGGAGGCTGCTAACTTTTACAAACCCAGAGGTTTAAACCCCCAAAAAATACAAATCTAATGTACTTTGTTCACCCATAAGGTTATCTGGTGAAGCCTCACTCTCTCCTGCAGCCTGAATGAACCGCGGACATACTGTATCTCACAATATACAAACCCTTTCCAAAAAATTTTAATAGCATAGAAAAGTTTATTTATTTCCATAATTCCATTCAAAACCTTAAACTTCCATAAATTATAGATTCAGGGACCACAACTTAAACGATTTCAAGTATTTAGTTATTTATTTGTACACAATTTGGGCTTCCAGCTCATAAACCCACAAAAACAGGAATTCAAAAATTAGAATACTGTGAAGAAATCAGCCCACATTTTACGGGGCATGAATGTTTTAAACTAAGTGTCACACACTACTCATCTATTATGGAGGCTGGCTGTTCACAGAGTGCTGTGTCCAAGCATATCAACGGAAAGTCTAGTGGAAGGGCAAAATGTGGCAGGAGAAAATGCACCAGCAGAAGAGCTGAACATGGGCTTCAGCAGATTATCAAACAGAAAATTCATGAATCTGGCAGAGATCCAGAAAGCCAGAAACCACCGCATTCAGACGTGTCTCAACTGGGACAAGGAGAAGAAGGATTGGACTATTGGCCAGTGGTCCAAGGTCCTCTTTTACGATGAAAGTAAAGTGTACCTTTCATTCAGGAATCAAGGTCCAAGGGTTTGGAGGAAGACGGGTGAGGAACAGAACCCAGGCTGCTTGAGGTCCAGTGTGAAATATCCACAGTCAATCATGATTTGGGGTGCAATGTCCGGTACAGGTGCTGGTAAACTCTACTTTCTTAAATCTAAGGTCACCACATCAGTCTACCACAGTGTTTCTCAAACTTTTTTTATCATTCCCCACTTTGGACAAAGGAGCATACACAAGCCCCCCCTGCTTTTATCGCCCCAACAGAATGGTGACCACGCCTGATTTTAAAAGTGTTTTATTTATTTAAATAGCCGAGTTAGTCTACAAGTTTTTAAGTATATGCTGTCAGTAGTTGCTACATGTAGAACTTCAGCTCACAGTTGGAGAAAATAAAAGTTGTAGTCTTATCACAAATGCAAAGCTTTCAAAAATACAAAAGAAAATCAAAAAAAGAGCAAGATACTCATCCCTGCATTTCTTCCGTGGTTGACCATGTGCCTTCTCTGATTCTGAAACGTTCCCTGATCTTTTTAGATATTTGTATATTTTGTAGATGGAATCTCTGATAATGCGGCTACTTCAGCTTGTTTTGCTCTGCTGCGATATATGCCAACGTCAAACTCCCAGCTCGATGTTCCAGATCCTGGTTCTGTTTACAATGATGATCACAATTACAAATTTATTTGAGTGTGTTTAATTTTGTGAGAGGGGGGATCTGGTTGATTTAATTTACAGTGCAGTGAAACATTCACAACGACAGAATCTAGGGGGGGAAAACTATTTAAATCCCGTTGATGTCACGCCCCACCTGCAATACCTCTGCACCCCACTAGTGGGGCTCGCCCCATAGTTTGAAAAACATTGGTCTACCAGAGTGTTTAAGAGGAGTTAATGATTCCTTTTGCTGAGGATCTGTATGGAGATGCAGATTTCATCTTCCAGCAGGACCTGGCCCCTGCCCATACTGCCAGAAGCCCATGTTTGATGGTTTGATGCCCATGCCATCACAGTGCTTGACTGGCCAGCCAACTAGTCAGACCTAAACCATATTGTGAATCTATGGAGTATTATCAAGAGGAAAATGAGGGGCACATGACCCAAAAACAAAGAAGAGCTGACAGCAAGCATCAAGGAAATCTGGGCTTCCATAACTACCATACAATGCCACAGGCTGATGCCTCAATTCCACGGCGCATCGAGGCAGTGATTAAAGCAAAGAGATTCCCTACCAAGTATTGAAGATTGACATATCGTTTTGAAGGTACCATATTCTGATTGATTTGATGTGATCCTAATTTCTTCCTTTTTTCCCCAGCAAAAACTGAGAAGTAAATGGTGATTTCTTCACAGTATTCTAATTGTTTGAATTCCTGTTTTCATGGGTTTTATGAGCTGGAAGCCCAAATTGTGTACAAATAAACAACTAAATACTTAAAATCGTTTAAGTTGTGGGCCCTAAATCTATAATCTATGGATGTTTAATGTTTTAAATGGAATTATGGAAATAAATAAAATTTTCCATGATTTTTGAATTTTTTGGAAAGGGTCTTTACAGTTCCATTTTAAACAGCTTCTTACATAGCTCTGCTTCCTCTGACATCGGCTTTAAACATCACACTGCTGCTGAATGTAACACCGCCCACACTTAAGAGGGCTGATATCATCATGACCTGGTTGCATTTAGTATGTTGTGTTCACTGATTTTAAAAAGTTGGGATTTTTGAGTCTGACAGGGTGGTCAAGGCCAAAAAATCGGATCTTTTCAGATTTCTCTAGTCCAGTGTTATTGTCAGTGAGTTGGTGTCTGTAAGAAGCCTGCAGCTTGTCAGATCACATATAAACAAGGAGCCCGTTTGACATTAAGTGATAAAGAC
Organism: Valencia hispanica; assembly: GCA_963556495.2. Classification (NCBI taxonomy): domain Eukaryota; kingdom Metazoa; phylum Chordata; class Actinopteri; order Cyprinodontiformes; family Valenciidae; genus Valencia; species Valencia hispanica. The sequence continues at coordinate 24,949,648 of OY747703.1, forward strand.
AGAACTGCTGAGCCTCAGCTGTGCATCAACATTTGGTTTTAGGCAATAAGCTGAAATTGATGGATGGCAAATGGAAGTACTTCTGATGAAACAGCAATAGTTTGAAGGGTATCACATGTGCTGTATGTGTTGGAGATTCAGGATATTCTTTTCAGCAACATTAACTGTATCTACACCCTGCACAATTTGGCCATATGGAAATGGATTCTGACTTGTTGTATGACTGTGAAGACTGAGCAGGCGGTAGATCCACAGCAGCAACAGCTCTGAAAAAAAGGTTGTCTGCGTGAATAAAACACAAAGCTGCTGTAACACAATGGTTCAGCAAAGCAACAACAGCAGCTGTTAGGAAGAAAGCAGGATAATGAAAAACAAGCCCAGCAAAGCTGTTGTTGATTCAGCTACTTTAACATGGCATTAAAAGCAAATGTTGATGCTACGTTAAAATATCTGCTTTCTGTCAGAGAGACCAAGCAAAGATGAACTGTGGGAACAGGCTGAGGGAGACTTGTGTGTATTGTCAGAATTGTAGATTACAATAATTTGCAAAAATATTTATAACTTCTGATCTTTTTTCATATTTATTTTGTTAAATTAAAACATGTTTTAAAATAAATAGTTTACATTTTTTTTCTTTCAGAAATAATAACTGTAATAGCTCTGTGCATTTGGATCCAGCCCCCTTCTCTCTCATATCCTTATTAAATGAAATCCAGTTCAAGCAATTACCTTCAGAACATTAGTGAGCAAACAGTGGTGCTGTGGTTGCATTGTGAAGAAATGTCAAGTTCAAATAGTAATAATACTTATGAAAAGCTCTGTATTGTAAAATCCAAGTTTACTAAGGTTTTACTATACAGAGCTAACATAAATACCCTGAATTTAAGATAAATGTGTAAAACTAAATCTTCAGCAGCAATTTCTTGAGGAACTCTTTTTTAGATGACTTGTAGAGGACATTTCTCCTTTGTTTCTTTTAAGCAGCTTAAATAAGAGAGTTTCACATGTTATTTTAATCAGTTCATGACTAACCAAAAGAAAGATAAGAATTTCTTTCCGAATCAATATTTACACATTACTGCCAGCTGAAGCATAAATTCTTCAAGCAAAAAAGAAAAAGATGTATTACAGAGGACCCCCAGTATTCGTGGGGGTTAGGCACCCCATCCACCTGTAAACAGCTAAAATCCATGAATACTTGAGACCCCCTCTATATACATGTATAACTGCCTATTTTAATTCTTCAAACAACAAATATATCTTAACGTGCATTGATACACACAGTGGGCACCATCCTAGCACTGCCACAGAAGCTAACATCTACAATCTTTCTTATTTCAGCTCTTGGGGGGAATAGCCAATCAGCGCCAAGGAAAATAAATCTCTATCCTGGATTGGCTGCTTTGCAAATGCCAGTCAGTAGCAAAATTGGAAACATCCTGTCCAGGAGTGATGCTGAGAAACTAGTCCATGCATTTGTTACCTCAAGGCTGGACTACTGTAATTCTTTACTATCAGGTAGTCCACAAAATGCCATTAAAAGTCTTCAGTTGATCCAAAATGCGACAGCAAGAGTTCTGATGAATATTAAAAACAGAGATCACATTTCTCCTGTTTTAGCTTCCCTTCATTGGCTCCCTGTTAAATCCAGAATAGAATTTGAGATCCTTCTTCTTACATACAAAGCCCTTAATAATCAAGCTCCATCATACATCAGAGATCTAATTGTTCCATATGTTCGTAACAGAGCACTTCACTCTCAGACTGCAGGTTTACTTGTAGTTCCTAGGATTTCTAAAAGTAGAATGGGAGGCAGATCTTTTAGTTATCAGGCTCCTCTCCTGTGGAACCAGCTCCCAGCTTTAGTCCGTGAGGCAGACACTCTGTTTACTTTTAAGGCCAGACTTTAAACTTTCCTTTTTGATAAAGCTTATAGTTAGAGTGGCTAAGGTCATCCTGAGCTATCTCTGTAGTTATGCTGCTATAGGCTCAGACTTCTGGAGGACAGACTTACCAATTTTCTTCACTCTGCTACTTCCTTTTCTCCTACTACTCTCCAGTCGTATTACAGTACATTCTGCTATTTGGACTGTTAACTTTGTTTTCTCTCAGTGTTTTTCTCTCCATAGAAGATATACCTGGTCTGGTATCCTGCTTGGCTGCAATGCCCTGTTTGTACGGGGGGCATCGACTGGGATGATGCTCCCAGTGGCTGAACATCCACTGTGTCCTGTTATTAACTTTTTACTTTCTGTAACATAGAAAGTTCTCTTATATCGGATCTTCTGTTCCTTCTGTGTCTCTGCTCGGTCTTCTCAAACCCCCAGACGGTCGTGGCAGATGGCCGCTCCTACTGAGCCTGGTTCTGTTGGAGGTTTCTTCCTGTTAAAGGGGAGTTTTTCCTCTCCACCGTCGCTACATGCTTGCTCAGTATGAGGGATTGCTGAAGGATTGCTTGGAAAGTCTGCATCAACGGGGCCCAACCTCACGCCATTGACTGACGCAATCTGCTGGGATTCCTTAAATAGGAAACTTTTTAACTGATTGGAATGTTTGTATAAATGTATTGAAATGACTTCTTGTTAAGTGCCTTGAGATGATATCTGTTGTGAATCGGCGCTATATAAATAAACTAAATTGAACTGAATTGAATGTCAAGTAGCATTGCTTCTAGTTATCTTATAGCTTCCCTAGCTGCATTTTCTTTCGAATATTTTAGATACGCTCTACAAAAAGAGTCACAAATATGTTTTCAGCAAATGATTGTGAGTTTTGTTACACTAATCCACGATTAGGTGAATCTGTAAACAGGCAGGAGTCTTCTATAGTGAAATCGCAGACTATGTTTTAAAGAATCTGTAAGCATTGTAAGCATCTGTTCTAGCTTTGACCCATAGAAATAGTTTAGACTTTGAATTATGAATTGAAAACCATCATGTGAATTGCCAACTTCAGTTTTAATGAGCAAATCCTGGTGTATGTTAGGATTTTCTTCCGGTGCTTACAAAATGTTCTCACGTTGTCTGTTACTCTGAGACCATCTATTCGCTTTTTTCCCACCAAGTATCCCGCATGCTGCCAAAAAAACGACTTAAAAGTTATTTAAGTTTCTTGTGGCACAGTCCCGGTGTGCAACAGTTCTATATAGCTCACCCTACAGCCTTTGTTATAGGTCTTAAAGTGTTCATTATTTAATCAACTACTGGGGGATGTCTGATTCTCCTTAGCAAAACAAGCCCTTATAATCACCTTATCACCACCGTGCCCAACAGGTGGTATGAATTGCTCCTTTACCTTGTTTGGTTCTCATCCAACATGATGCCATGTTAAATGTTTAAACATCTCCACCATCTCCAATCCATGCATATGTTAATAAAGCAACACTGAAGAAGTCCTGTCATTTGTAATGCAGATTTCAAGCCTAGGCTTATCTACAATTTTTTCCCTATTCCCTGTGGTTTTAAAATACATTTATCTAAATCCGGGCTGCATTCAGCTTTTCTGTCTCCCAGAAAACTCTGCAGCTTGGTCAGACTGGTATCCAGGCTCAGTGCAACACACTCAGGGAAGTACCACTTGCTTGTGCTGCAAGTCCCTTCCCCCTTCTCCCAAATTCCCTCTCTCCCTTCTCTCTCCATATTGTCCTCTTACCCATTTCCCTCAGTGTTATAAATTACAGACGACACAAACCTCCAGGCCTAATGCCCTGCAATGGATGCCTTCCAAGCTGCACTTTCTGGAGAACCGAGAGGCCGGCTTCATTGATAACACTGGGCACACTGTCCGTCCCTTTATTTACTGGCAGGGGGAAAAGGCCCAAGACGGGCCCTCCAACAGACCCGAAAGACACCAGCGTTTTTTGCAATCAGCTGATGAAACCTACTTTTCAGAGAATTCGGCAGTGGCCGGCCTTAATTTCAGTTGGACATGTGAAACACCTCAACGATGAGTAAAGACTCCTAATTCCAACTTTAAGGTTTAATAACAAAGCAAATGAATGCTTTAGAAAAGCCCTCCGGAGAGAAGTTAGTCATTTTGAGGAACATTTGGAAAATTCTCACTCTATTGTTTCTTTTTCTTAGAAATTGGCACCAACTCGCCATTAGCATTTAGTAGCAGGAGCCAATGAGGCATTAAGTGTCATTCTCCAAAGGGCATGTGACTATTTCAAGTCCTCGTGAAGTGATATTAGAAGAAAATTAACCTATAAAGAAATATGCAGACATTACACTAGGTTTAAATGCCAGATTTAGATGACACTCTTTCTTTTTTGCTGACATTTTTGTTCCGTTTTGCCTCATTTTCACCGTGGAAGAGTCATGCAATCAAACTTTCACAATTTGATGTGTTAGTTCCCTCTAAACATGCATCTCAAGGTGCATGAATACAGTCAGCTCCAAAGAACGAAGCTGTCATTTCATCCCCCAGTTTAGGCTTTTTTGACACATCTTACTCAGATTTCACATGTGATGTGCGAGTGTAAACGCTTCTTTTCTTCCTGCAATGTATATGAGGCAACACAGCATTGCAATCTCTCTCTAAGTAACTTGGTTATGAAGGCGCAGATGCATTTTTAGGTCATTCAGTTCTCTTGGTATGCCTCTGCACTCTCTGGAGTCTCCTTGTGAACAGCGAGGGAGGGAACTGCTAGTAGAGCCCCACTATGGGTTGCAGGCCCCAGCCACTGCTCCAGCTGACCCTCCAGACCCAGATCTAGTATCGAAGCTTTAACCCCATCTGCAAACTGAACCACCAGCTCATAATGTTGTTCGTTTTGGTTCTGACTTGTTTTTGCCGGAATTTTTTTCTTCTCCTGCACAGATATTTGGCTTTGACAGACAGCTGTTCTGTCTGCTGATGTCAGCTTTGCATAAGATCTTTGTTTTAGCCTGTTTTCTTTGAGTTGAGGTCAATATGTGGTGTAGTTAATGAGCTGTAGTTAATCATCAATCAGCGGTGACTTTAAGTTCAGAGAAAGAGTTTTATGATTATTTGAGCGTTGCAGGGTCAACACCTTGAGTGTCTGGGAAAAACGATATTACATAACGTTCAGAAAACGCATTGACACCAGTGTGTTTACAGTGCTCTCTAAAACTGCTGGCTACCCTAGTATGGTTGTTTAAAAACGCTTGGAATAAAAATCGTGCTTTATTTTAGCAGCATAATCTCACATGAAACATTTTGGAAAATTTCAACCTTTAATTTGAAGAAAAGAGAAAAATGTCTGGATAAAAAATTAGCAGTGACACAATCATTGGTACCTCTGATGTCAAAGCACAGCCAATACAGCAGCAGTTTTTCTCCTACAGCTGTTCAAAAGGTTGGCGCATACAGAGATGTGACTCTCTAACCACTTGTCCAGCCCAATCTCTCCTGCCCATGCACAGTTGTGGCTTCTGTCCTGTTAATTCCTCTCCTCAGCTCATCGCACTGGTTTTCTGCAGGATATAGGTCTGGAGGGCTGAATCAGACGTGGAAGATGGATGATTTTGCTGCTGGTGAATCATATACGTTGATCATTATAATACTTGACTACCCATTGCAGATCCTAAACCCTACTTAACAATGGTTAGGGGGTGCTTCACCATACAGTCGTCTTTAGATTCACTCCAAACCCAGTGGACAAACAGCAAACACTCACTGACCAAATCACACAGTTCCGGTTAAACTGCAAAAACCGTACATATATGAGAGCTGTGGGACAGCAGTGAGGTGTGCTGTAGGAGGGACAGAGGAGTTCAAGGTGGAGGTGGGACTGTAACAAAGATCGACTCTAAGCCCCTTCTTGTTTGCTTTGGTGATGGACAGGCTAAAAGAAAGAAACTTAATAAAGAAAATGTCACAAAAATGTCTGCAGTTATATTTGTGTAATATCAATTGTTGGGAGGGCCAACAAGTGTGACTCCATTGATTTTGAAAATTTGCTAACATGAGATTTCTTTTTCACTCTGAATAAAAGTGCTGAAAATAAAGGTTCAATTTTTTACAAAATACTAAATTAACAGACAATTTAAAAGTTTTTATACTAATACTAAGTGTGCTGTGCTGTGCTGATGTTTTCTGCCCAAAATCTTTTTCGTCTGTCAACTGTGCCACAGTTACAACATCCTAAATTGGGAAAAATGTATGTGCAATAATCATTATTACTATCTGAAGTTATGAAAACGGGGGCACTCTGCCAGCAATTGGGCGAGCCTACCTGGATGTCGAGAGAAACGTGTTCTATATGTTCTACTGTCCAGTAGGAGTAAATGCTGCAGGTCAATGACAATCTGCTGGGTTTCCATGGGTACAAAACATTTACACTGATTGGAATAATAAACTGAAGGATTAATTGGAATGCATATAAATCATTCTGATTTACTAATTAATCCCAGACCAATTGATAGCAACAGTTCTTTTGAACATCTAACCCTTAATTTTCCTCATCCAAGTTGCAAATCAAATATCTGTTACTAAGAGGTCTTTAAGTTATTTGTATTAAAAAACCCATCTATCTATAGCTTGTGAAAATAGCATAAGTCAAACCTGTAAATATCAATGAGCTTTGCTTTTACTGTTTTATTACAATTACATTTTAAAATCTGTTGTAAAAATTCATAAGAATTTTGAAAGATGTCATAAACCATTTAATTGCAAGCCATTGTGAAGACAACTCGAGATAAAAAATGTAATAAAAACATCATAAGAGGACAGAACGTCTCTTTAAGTTGCACGCTTTCCTCTGCATTCTCAGAGCTTGTTGTGTAAAGCACAGAAGCTTTATTTTATTAAGGACTTAACTCCTTCTAGCTTTAAGGATTTTGCTCAGCTAATTGTTTTTACAGGCGTTTGTCAAAGCTCCAAGCAGACCATGCCAGAAATGAGTGTTTCCCTGTGTTTAATTATTGAAGCGTGTGTAAAAGACGCCACAACATACCACGGAATTGAGGGACTTTGATGGTCGTCAGATCTCTCATTGAAGGAGGTATTTCCTGTATGGCAATTGCTTTGACAATTATAATTCTGATTCCCAAAGAAAATATGCAGATATCTAAATCAAAGATGCCGGACTAAGAACTGAGACTCAGCATTGGAAATTACTTTTCATCTTTGATCACAGACACGGTTATAGAGTAGCTGTTCTCTCTAACCGTGATCATCTTTAACTGCATGAGGGTTATAAAAATGATCCGTGTTATCAGCTTTCCTAGAAGAACTTTTACATTTCATTATGAGTTCATTTTGAGACTTGCATGTCTTATCACATCTCAGAAAGCTGCAAACATCCCTGTGCATGAACAGCTTCAGCATAAATTGCTCTTCAGCCTTTCACATGACAGTTTTCCTGGCGGTTTATTATAGGCAATGAAGGCTGCCAATAAGTGTGACATGAGTCATTACCATCTCTTGGGAGGAAGTTTGGTCCTGTCTTCTTAGCAGAATTGTTTTAATTCACCCTCATTGATGTTTTTTTTTTTAGAATGAACCCCCCTGTTTGGTCAGGCTAAGAGCATCTCACTTGGATTTAAGTCCAGACTTTAACTCGCCTACTCAAAAAACGTAAAAAAAAAAAGGGAAAAAAAGAAGCAAATCTTATGTTTACACGACAACGTTGCCGTTTTTCTTTGAATGCGCGGGTGAAAACGCACTGCGTTTACACGACAGGGCGCGCGATGGAAAACGATGTAGTATATATGCCCGGCCTTTAGATGGCAGTGTGCCCCGTGTATGCAATTTTTCAAGGTTTCCCCCTCACAACCCGGAAAAGAAACATTTCATGATACCCAACAATGGCGATCTTCTTGTAGTTCTCCGCTCAAATAAAGGCACATTGATTATTTGACGCACGTACTGTATGCGACCAAATAACTTCAGAAGCTGCATCAGCAGTAACCGCATACCTGGATCCGCCATTGTTGTTGTTTTTCTGTAGAAAGGCGGAGTGCGCAAGTGCAACATGTCCGTAGGTGGCTGGCCGTGACGTCATCGTTTTCAAAAGTCTCCGGCTTGCGTTTACACGACAACGAATCCCTCAGCGTTTTCAAAACTCTGCACTCTGGAAGCCGTTTCCCAAAAGCTGCGTTTTCGCCCCCCGTTTTCCCGTTATCGTGTAAATGAGAGGCCGAATCGGAGAGAAAAACCTCAGTTTTGCTGAAAAACGTTGTCGTGTAAACAGCCCCGTAGACTTGGTGGTTTGCTTTGATCATTGCTGTTCTGCATAACCCGAGTAGACTTGGGGTTAGGGTCATAATACTGACGACTGGACATTGTCCTGTAGGATTTCAGGAAGAAGACATAATTTGTTGTTCCATCAATAACAGTAAGTGGTCCAACAAAGCAGCTCCAGATCATTACACTACCACAACAATGTTTGAATGTCGGTATGGGTGGCATTGATGCCAGTCTATTTCTTGTTGTTGAATTAGGAACCTTGACCAGAGGGAATTGAAGCCTGTGGTGCTTTAGATGTTGTTCTGGGTTCTCCTGGATAAATCATTATTGATGCATTCCTGGAAGTAACTTTGGTAGGCCAGCCACTTGTATGAAGGTTCACCATTGCTCCATTATTTCTCCATTCATGGATAAAGGTTCTCACTGTGGTCTACCAGAGTCAAATAGATTTTTAATGCTTCCAGACTGATAGATGTCAATTAATTCGTTTTTCATCTGTTTGTGAATATCTTCAGATCAGGACAATATGTGTTGCTTTTTGAGATCTTTAAGCCTGCTTCATGTTGTCAGAAAAGTTTTAGGTTATTTCTGAACTCTACAAGTCAGGCAGTTATCAAGTCTGGGTGTAGCAATTGAAAATAACCTTTACATGTGGGTCAATAGAAGCCAATTCAGGATGGGTAGCAGATTTATTTTTTCGCATAGGGAAAGACTGGGATTTTTCTCAGAAATTAAAAATTCATTTCCGGATTAAAACATTTAGATGTGACAAAAAGCAAAAACAGAAAGAATCTGTAAGGGTGGAAATACTTCTTTCATATTCATATAAAGGTAAATTATCAGCATATATATGGTGACTGTATCCTTGGAAACATCTATTGCGGATTTTTGTGTATATTCATATTGCTTTTGTTCTTATTGTCATGTGGATCTACTTGTATAACAGTGCAGCCAACTCAGAACATTGGTTGAAATGTTTACTTTCAGCCTCCAGAAACATAACCGCAAAGCGAACAGTTTAGCTAGTTAACAATCCTAAGAAAGGGGCTTAAATCAGCTGTTTCGATATACAGAAATGCAGAGTATGTTGCTTGACAGGAATCCATTGGAACTGCTTTTACTGATTACAGAGCAACATAACCCCTCCAGGGCAAAAGCTCTCTCCAGAAACCTTACATGCTGCCTTTCATGTCTAGTTGACTTTGATATGTTCAAATGCTGAACCCTGTTTGGTTCAGAACCCCTGCCTGTTTTGTTTTTTAAATGTCCATGTTGGACCCAGATCTATTTTTATAATGTCTGAACTGATATTGGACTCAGAAGCATGTTTTAAATCAGGGGCTCTGGCATTGCTGTGAGCTTTACTTTGAGTTGATGAGTTTTAAAGTCACTTCTAGCTAACACCAACCCAGTGGGGTAGTGGCAAACATACACGAAACAATTTAAAATGTTGGTGAATACTGTGTGTACTTTGAACATCTCATTGTTTTATGCTCTGTGTTTTTTGTGTGACACTCGCAGACTCCTTTTCTTTTCCAGATTCAAAATAACCTTTCTTAAAAATCCTAAATGTACACAGTGGATATTGTGAACATTTGATTCGCTTGAAGATTATTCGTTTTTTTATTTTAAAACTTGAACATACTACTGAAAAATGGCAGGCTATTTATCAAAGATCATTTGTGGAATTCTGTTGACAATAATGAAAAGGAGTTTAAATTAGGCATTTTTGTGGATTCTAAGCTCTTTCCAGGTTTGAATGTAAACTGAGGGACATCAATTAGCCATTTTAGCTTTTAAAACCATCATTTAGCCAATATACCTGCTAGAAGTGGCTTGTTTGTTCATAACATACTGTAGGCTTCGAATTCACATTACTGAGATATAGATGTTTAGAATTAATTAAGAAATTGAGATAAAAATACATTTTTACTGTTAAAATCCCACGACAATCTAATTTACCTTTATATCACGTAACTTGGAAACGTTGTGAACTCTTTAAGTCTCAGTAACAGAGATTTCTAATCTCTGGAACAAAAGGGTAGAACATCACGGTCAAGGTCAGGTTCATTTATATAGCACATTAAAAACAACATTGGTTGACCAGAGTGCTTCACAAATACAACCACAATCATGACAGTAGGAAATTGAGAGAAAACAATGATAAAAATAAACAAGACACATGATTAAGATGAGCGAGATCTTATTGTCTCGTCCACAATCAGTCACAAGCTAAGGAAAATAAATGTGTTTTAAGCTGACTTTTAACCACTTCTAGAGACTCAGCAGTGTGAACATTAAAATGTAGACCATTCCACAGTCTTGGGGCCGCCACAGCAAATACTTGATCACCTCTATGTTTTGGTTTTGATCTCGGAATATTGAGGAGGAACTGGCTTGTTAATCAGAGCGCTCTCGAAGGGGTGTGGAAGACAAGGAGATCAGTCAGATCTCCTTGTCTTCCAAAAGGAACATGTAGGCCCTAACTCAAACTGCACAGCTTTGGGAGAAACAATGTACCCATATACTTTACAAAGTTCTTGCAAAGAGTGATACATGTGTCAAACTGCTGTTTCGAATATTGTTTCTGATCCATGGCATTCATTGCATCTGTGTAGTAAAGATTTTGGGAAAAACCCATGGGCTGTCACGCTGCCCTATTCACTCCTCATTGTCTGCACCTGTCTCAAATCATTCACACCTGATCCTACTCACCTCCTGCCTTTATTACCCATCACTTCCCTTCACTCAGTGCCGGATCATACTACGACTAATAACTACTACTTACTATTTATGTCTCGTTTGCCTTCCCTGCTGTCTCGTTCCTGCCCGATGTCCAGTCTCTCCGTTCCTGTCGTTGTCGTCTTCTTCTTCATCATCATCACCATCATCACCTTCACCGCCTCCTTTAATAAACATCCTGCACCTTCCTTCAGCGTCTGCATTTGGGTCCATACTCCACACACATCCCTGACAGAATGATCCGGCCTTAAAATGGACCCAGCACTCGCCCGGGAGATCGCCGCCCTGCGCCAGGACGTCTGGGCCAACCTGGCCAAACTCGCTGCCTCTCCTCACCTTCCTGTGCGGGTCTCCGGAGCTGAGGAAATCCTTGGAGTGCTCCCTCACTTCAAGAGGGTGTTCTCCGCTCCGGATCTCGCCGCGCTGCGGAGCGAGGCGGTGAGGGTTCGCCGGGAGGCGTTGGATCAGATCATCGGTCCGCCCTCTCCGTCTCCACCATCTGGCCGCTGGCGGAGCCGCTGCGCTGCCGGGACTGTTTCCGGGAGCAGGGAGCGGAGCGCCGCACCTTCACCGTCTGCCTGCACGGCCGCTGCTTCCTCATCGGATCCTCCGCTGACCGACGCAGCACCCCCGCCTGCCTGTTCAGTTTCTCCCTGTCTGGCTGCGTCGGCCAACGCAACATCCAAGGTGGAGGACGACTCAGAGCAGCGGTCCGCGTTCGTCGGCACAAGGTTGGCGTTCTGTTCCCCGGGGACTGGTCCTCGACGGCATGAGCCTCCTCTGCCGACTCACCGCAGGCAGCGACGCCGCCGAGGTAAGGCCGCTTCCGGGGCAGTCCCAGAGCCCGTTTCAGCTCCAGTCCCAGAGCCCGTTCCAGCTTGTGAGTCAGTCCCAGCTCCAGTCCCAGAACCTGCCGTTATCGTGGCTGCTGTATTCTTAGCAGTCACAGCGGCAGCTCTGCAGTGACCAACATTTCCCCATGGGTCGCTAGAGCTCCCAGGGAGGGTCAGGGAGGACCCGTCGCTAGAGCTCCCAGGGAGGGTCAGGGAGGACCCGTCGCTAGAGCTCCCAGGGAGGGTCAGGGAGGACCCGTCCCCGTCGCTAGAGCTCCCAGGGAGGGTCAGGGAGGACCCGTCCCCGTCGCTAGAGCTCCCAGGGAGGGTCAAGAAGGACCTGTCCCCGTCGCTAGAGCTCCCAGGGAGAGCGACGGGGAGGGTCAAGGAGGACCCGTCCTCGTCGCTAGAGCTCCCGGGGAGGGTCAAAAAGGACCGTCGCTAGAGCTCCCAGGGAGGGTCAGGGAGGACCCGTCCCCATCGTCCGAGCCTCCAGATTCTTCGTCTCAGCAGGCGTCCGAGCCTCCAGATTCTTCGTCTCAGCCGGCGTCCGAGCCTCCAGATTCTTCGTCTCAGCCGGCGTCCGAGCCTCCAGACCCTTCGTCTCAGCCGGCGTCTGAGCCTCCAAACTCTTCATCTCAGCCGGCGTCCGAGCCTCCAGACTCTCTTCGTCTCGGCCGACCTCTACCAGCCAGGCATCTTCTTCGCCGCCGACCAGCCAAGCTCTTCAGCCGCTGCCTAGACCTCAGAAGGGGACCTAAGGGCTGTCCGCCTGATCTCCAGGTCCCCAAGGGAGGATCACCAGGCCGTCCTCCGGGTCGTCCGCCCGATCTCTGTCCAGGAAGAGGACGCCATCCGGGTCGTCCGCCCAAACTCCAGGTCCTCAAGGGAGGATCACCGGGGCCGTCCGCCCGACCTCCGTCCAGCCAGAGGACACCACCGGGGCCGTCCGCCCGACCTCCAGGTCCTCAGGGGCCGCCCACCTAGTCGTCCGCCAGACTTCCAGGGGCGTACCCAGAAAGACTCGGGGCCCTCCTTCCGTGGGCCCCCTCCACCCACCCTGGGAAGGGTGCTTCTTTTTATTTCCCTTTTTCTTTCTTGCTCCTCTCTCCACGACGTCTGGAATCCGCCTTTAAAGGGGGGGGGGGGGGGGTCTTGTCACGCTGCCCTATTCACTCCTCATTGTCTGCACCTGTCTCAAATCATTCACACCTGATCCTACTCACCTCCTGCCTTTATTACCCATCACTTCCCTTCACTCAGTGCCGGATCATACTACGACTAATAACTACTACTTACTATTGATGTCTCATGTGCCTTCCCTGCTGTCTCGTTCCTGCCCGATGTCCAGTCTCTCCGTTCCTGTCGTCGTCGTCTTCTTCATCATCATCATCACCTTCACCGCCTCCTTTAATAAACATCCTGCACCTTCCTTCAGCATCTGCATTTGGGTCCATACTCCACACACATCTCTGACATGGGCATCTCCAGCTTTTAAGAAGTACCTGGGCTTAGCCCAGGCAAGATGTGAATTTTTTTTCTTAAAAAAGAAGGGTGTTACAATTGATGATAGACAATAACATACATAGTAAGGTGCCTAAACTATAATTTATTTTCCAATGCATGCATGACAAAACGTTTCATTTAATGTACAAAGCGGATAATTACCTCCTCCAAGAAGGTTATGTTTTCGCCAGGGTACGTTTGTTTGTTTTTCTCTCTGTTTGTTAGTTAGCAACATAATTCAAACAGTTGTAAGTGGATTTTGATTACATTTTCATGGAAATGTCTGCAGGGGGACCAGGAACAAGTGATCCGGATCACCGTCTAAAGTCTGCGCTCTCCGAGTGCTTTTCTAGTTTCACATTTAACGTTCTATTTAATATGGAATGTTTTGTGTTTTGGATAATTACAGGTCCTTCTCAAAAAATTAGCATATTGTGATAAAGTTCATTCTTTTCCATAATGTAATGATAAAAATTAAACTTTCATATATTTTAGATTCATTGCACACCAACTGAAATATTTCAGGTCTTTTATTGTTTTAAAACTGATGATTTTGGCATACAGCTCATGAAAACCCAAAATTCCTATCTCCAAAATTTAGCATATCATGAAAAGGTTCTCTAAACGAGCTATTAACCTAATCATCTGAATCAACTAATTAACTCTAAACACCTGCAAAAGATTCCTGAGGCTTTTAAAAACTCCCAGCCTGGTTCATTACTCAAAACCGCAATCATGGGTAAGACTGCCGACCTGACTGCTGCCCAGAAGGCCAACATTGACACCCTCAAGCAAGAGGGTAAGACACAGAAAGAAATTTCTGAACGAATAGGCTCTTCCCAGAATGCTGTATCAATGCACCTCAGTGGGAAGTCTGTGGGAAGGAAAAAATGTGGCAGAAAACACTGCACAACGAGAAGAGGTGACCAGACCCTGAGGAAGATTGTGGAGAAGGACCGATTCCAGACCTTGGTGGACCTGCGGAAGCAGTGGACTGAGTCTGGAGTAGAAACATCCAGAGCCACCGTGCACAGGCGTGTGCAGGAAATGGGCTACAGGTGCCGCATTCCCCAGGTCAAGCCACTTTTGAACCAGAAACAGCGGCAGAAGCGCCTGACCTGGGCTACAGAGAAGCAGCACTGGACTGTTGCTCAGTGGTCCAAAGTACTTTTTTCGGATGAAAGCAAATTTTGCATGACATTCGGAAATCAAGGTGCCAGAGTCCGGAGGAAGACTGGGGAGAAGGAAATGCCAGAATGTCTGAAGTCCAGTGTCAAGTACCCACAGTCAGTGATGGTCTGGGGTGCCATGTCAGCTGCTGGTGTTGGTCCACTGTGTTTTATCAAGGGCAGGGTCAATGCAGCTAGCTATCAGGAGATTTTGGAGCACTTCATGCTTCCATCTGCTGAAAAGCTTTATGGAGATGAAGATTTCATTTTTCAGCACGACCTGGCACCTGCTCACAGTACCAAAACCACTGGTAAATGGTTTACTGACCATGGTATTACTGTGCTCAGTTGGCCTGCCAACTCTCCTGACCTGAACCCCATAGAGAATCTGTGAGATATTGTGAAGAGGAAGTTGAGAGACACAAGACCCAACACTCTGGATGAGCTTAAGGCCGCTATCGAAGCATCCTGGGCCTCCATAACACCTCAGCAGTGCCACAGGCTGATTGCCTCCATGCCACGCCGCATTGAAGCAGTCATTTCTGCAAAAGGATTCCCGACCAAGTATTGAGTGCATAACTGAACATAATTATTTGAAGGTTGACTTTTTTTATATTAAAAACACTTATTTTATTGGTCGGATGAAATATGCTAATTTATTTAGATAGGAATTTTGGGTTTTCATGAGCTGTATGCCAAAATAATCAGTTTTAAAACAATAAAAGACCTGAAATATTTCAGTTGGTGTGCAATGAATTTAAAATATATGAAAGTTTAATTTTTATCATTACAATATGGAAAAGAATGAACTTTATCATAATATGCTAATTTTTTGAGAAGGACCTGTACATCTGAAAACAGCTAAAACAAACAATATTTTAGTTCAATCAATCTTCCTTCACCTTCTTCTTTTTTTCTCCCTTTTCTCTTCTTTACATGAATGTCCCTTTCTTTTTCCCCTTTTGTCTTTTCTTTTTCCATCTCTCTCTTTCCACCAGTGAACTACAATTTTTTTTAAATTTAACATTAGATTTCTGACCAACACCGTGCACATACTATCATTCATACACTATTCCCCTGTTGCTTTCTCTGTCTGTCTCTTGCTGTTGTCTCTCCTCTCCTCCCTCTCATCACTTGGTCTTTTCCCAGTATTGGTACTGTCTTGGTTAGCCTGTTTGGCTCTTTCAATAATGCCATAATGGTGAATGAGCATATAAAGTAAAGAAATTAGGGGTTTCCATCTTGGGTGCCTCAGGATTTCGATTCGATTATGACTCAGGTTCTATGAATTGATTACAAAAAAATGTTGTTGCATATTTTTTCCGCATTTAAGGTTTTCTCTTCATTCCTTTTAATGCGACTTTCTAAGCCTAAATCCACTCAGTTTCCATTAGTTGACATATCCACCGAATTGATATCCTGTCTTTTGTTCATGTCAAACCACAAATAAAACCAACACATGTCCAAAATATGTTTCATTATCATATCAAGGTCACATTTTCAATGAAAGCTAAAGGAAATGTGTGTTGGCAATTTAAATATAATATAGGGTGACCCTATTTTGATTTCCATAAAAGAGGAAACTTGGTCCAATCCTTAAACACATCAATCATGCTCTGTTTACTTAAAGAAGATTTTTGATTTTAACATATTTAAACTATTCCTGCTCTATGTGGTTAAAAAGAAAATCAAGTCAACCATTACAGAAATGACTTTAAAATCTAAACAGAAATAATGAATCTTCTGTATTAGAAAATAAACCTATAACAATAATAGCTCCCTTTTTAAGCCATACAGGACAATTACAGAAATCTGAAATTATATTCTGAGAGAATAAGTATTATTTTTCTATTCAAAGTAATAGAAAATAAAAAGCAGCATTCTCCCAAAGACACTTAAAGTGTATACTGCAGTCTTTTGTTTTCGCTGTCAATTTAATACAGAACTCTAACTTTGTACAGCATTTTCATGGGAAACTAACCTGCCAGCTATTAGTACAGTGCTCTCTACCACACATTAGTCGCGACCGGGATGGAAAGAAGGAAATTTCCTTCGTGTTTCATACACTTGGGCTGAGTTCTGTTAAACATTGGCTGTGCTTTACTTGGGGAGGACGCCCCGGACAGCACCAAATAAGTGGACATGTCCGGGCAAAAGAAGAAGTTCCTGCTAACATGATACACAACAACAAAGAAGCTCCTTTCACAACTAAAGCGCAAAATATTTGCTGTATTTTGTAAATTCCGCGCTGCATGGCTGAAACACTAGCTGCAGCCGTACTGTTTCGCCTTTCCGTCCTCTAAAAAAGTCAATGCGCCACGCCGGACTTGTATGTTTTTCTGATTTAATTATTATGAAAAATAATAGATTTGTGAACGCTTTTGAATCGCTATCGATTTTGCACGTTTCACATCTCAATTAATCGATTTATGGTGAATCGACACACGCCTAAAAGGAAGGCTTTACTTATTACATTTATTATGTCTTCAATGATACGCTCTTATTGACCGGTTTCAAATTTGCTTCTATCTATATTTTAGTAGGTATTATGATAGTTGAAATTGAAGGACCTTATCTGATGAATTATCTATAACACAACGTTAGATTGATTGTTACCAGTTCACATGCCTAATGATGATGCTGGTGCTTTTCCTGGAACTGCAGCTACAGTTCCTGGTGAGCCTCTCTCTTAAGGTAATCTCTCCTACACTCTACAAAATTACGCAAGTATCGAAATTAAATGTGCAAAGTATGATTATTGTAATTGAATATTACAAAACAAATAAAAATAGCCATACGTAAACAATTGGGCTACATCCATTCATGATGCATCAAGAGTATTACTAAACAGTTTACTTGGTTAGCAATCTCTCGCACAAAGAAATGTACAGTACCTTTGTGAATCATTCCATTTTACAAAGATAATTTCTTACCTCTCTTTTGAAAAAGCTGAAGAGTTCTAACAGTTTTTTCATAATTATTTTTAATGATCCATTGATTTCTGTTAATTCTAAGAAATATTGCTAATTGGAATCTATCTTCTGGTTTGGCGCTGAGCAGTTTTTAATGCATGGTTTGTACAAAGTGGCCTCGTTAGGAGAGGGGAGGGGCTGTGTTCCCACGGTAGCGACAAACATACTGTGACAAGTCATAGCATGGCAAGGCGTTACTATACGCCTTGGGCGTTAATAAGTTATTAAGGTGTTAATACATGCCTTATTTTTTGATACTGATGTCTTTACATAAGTGACTGTAACCTGACACCAAGTCAAGCCAGCTGCAGCGCTGATTAGATTAGAGCACAGTCGTCTGTTGTGAGTGATTGAGGGAGCAGTGAGCCTTTGGCTGGTGAGTGAAACAACAGACTGAAAACATTCGGGGCCAAACCCCCTGCAAAATCGGCTGAGGACGCCACTGGAAAAGCCGCCTGTATATTTGTTAGTAAATTGATTTATTTTATTCCATAAACACGTTTAATTTGGTGAATTTGCTTTAACTTCAAAGCATAGTGTAGGTAAATTATTCATACTCCTGGCAGACTTAGGTCTAAAGAAATGTAGTTATTTTACAAACATATTTCTTTGGACTGGTTTGGAGTGGTCCAGGCAGAGAGAGAATCTGTGGAGGGTGTTAATGCTTAGGGTAATGGCAGAGGGGGCTTCCAACCTTAAAGACTTGGAGCTCATCACCAGAGGTAAATCATCTGAATACCTGTGGAACCAATGCAATTGATTGTTTTTCTATTAGAATGTATATTATTATATTATGCATTGAAACTCTGCTTGTCAACAGTATATTTTGGCCATCATGACGGAGAATAGATTTACGCTATAAATCTGTTATCTACACATCTGGTATTGATTTTATTAGCTTGTTGTTTATAACTGTTAAACCTGATGGGTATTTCTGCACCGTAATCCCTATAGTTCTATTTGCTTTCTGAATCAGATGCTGAAAGGGGGAAGGTAGCAATAATATGCCTTATAGGATGTAAGGTATGTTTCTCTCTCACTCACACCAGTAAAAGCATGCATACACCAATAGCAGCTTTCTTTCACATCATCAAAATTAATAAAATCACACATATATACTGCTAAAACTTCACTCATACATACCAAAAAGGATGCACACACACGCTCTTCTGGTTCATACATGTGTATGTGTGGGGTAATACGAGTGCGAATGAGAGGCTAATACTTGTTTATGTGTGAGATTAAGCCTTTGATGTTTTATCATTAAACTGACAGTTTAATACATGCATGCACATTACAATCTCAAAATTTTTGCCCTGTCTCCTCTGGGACAATATTGTCATCCACAAATACAAGTATTAGCCTCTCATTCACACTCGTATTACCTCACACATATACATGTAAGAACCCTAAGAGTGTGTGTGTGCATCCTTTTTGGTATGTGTGAGTGAAATTTCAGTAGTATATATGTGTGATTATATTAATTTTGAGTATGTGAGAGCATGCTGCTAGTGGTGTATGCATGCTTTTATTGGTGTGAGGGCGAGGGAAATATACATTATGTCCTATATCACGTCTCATAGATAGCAGTGACAAGTGATGTATTGTATGTAGGCATTTTGAGCTGAAAACTAGTACATTTCATTACTTCATACCCCAGGTCATAGTTTCACTTTTACTTGTTTTTGCTATTTTAGTGAAGCCTCGTTCTTCTCATTGTTCCGTGATGTGATCACCATTCACCAGTTGCAACACTCACACAACAGAGCTGCACCTGACCGCAGGGCCATTCATTTATCTCCACTGGTTTCTCATTGATGCCTCGCCTTATGACTGAGGCCCAAAGGAATCTCCACCCAGGGGACCTTTCAACAACAAACGCAGCCAGCTACAACAGCAAGCTGCTTCTCTGAATGAACAACAATGACTTTCCGGCAGTGTGTGTGAGAGACTGTACTGTATGTGTGAGTGAGTTTAGTCAAAGACCACTGGCTAGTAGCAGCAGAGTGACCAAAGCCCTTTAATGACAGTTAGGGGTTGGAGGAAGACATTTTTTGTGTTGTCTTTGAGAACTAAGATATCCATGTATACAAAGCCTTGCAAAAGGGTTTACTTCAGCTTTTCCACATTTACAGTATTCATGTTACAACTACAACCTAAATATTTTTTGAAATATTTTCTTCTCTTTCTGTGGTTTTCATACGTTTTTAGAAATAAAAATCTGTGCAGAGTGTGTTTGTGTTCAGTCTTTTTTAGTCGAACGTTTAGTGAATGTCAGTTTCCAAGATTTGCACAGATTCTCAATTGGATTTAGGTTTGGACTTTAACCGGGCTTGACCTAGACTGTTCCATCGTAGTACTGGTTGTTTAAGGTTGCTGGAAGGTGAACCTTGATTCTCCTCTCAAATGTTTTGCAGCCAGATTTTCCTCCACTATTGTCCTGTATTTAGCTCTATCTATGTTCCCATTAACTTTGACTAGCTCCCCTGTCCCTGCCGAAAAAAGAAAACCATCCTCACAATATGATGCTGCCGCCACTATTTTTCAAAGTGGGGAGGGTGATGTACAGTGTTAGTATGCTGCCATGCAGAACATTTGGCATGTGGGGCAGAAAGTTTAACTTTGGTCTCATCTGACTAGAGCACCTTCTTCCATAAGTTTGCTTTGCCCTCTGCATGGCTTCAGTGTTTCAGTGTTGGCTTTCTTCTCTTTCCATTCACTCTTCCATAGCGGCCAGAGGATGACCTATAATGGGCCTGTCAACAGATTCTCTGCCCCTTGCCTGACTTCTCAGTTTAGGCAGACATCACTGTTTTGGCAGTTGTGCCGTACTCTTCCCTTTATCAGACGATGGATTGAATGGGGTCTCAATGAAAGGTTCAAAGCTTTGGATATTGTTTTATAGCCTCACTCTGCTTTAAACATCTCAACATCTTCCTCCCTGATCTGTCTGCTGTGTTTCTGGGTCTGAAGACCTGTATTCCACAACAGACTTTTGTAGCATACTTCACAAGAGGTGGAGCTATGATCAAAAGAGTTTGTGAAGAAGCTGGTTCTACATCTACATTCACCAGCTACTTTCTATCTTAGGGGCGGTTTGATAAATATTCTTTCATTATAAGTTACACAAGTATGCACCGCACTCCTGTCAGTGTTTCAATTAATTGCAAGCGTGAAGCTTGGCAAAATGTAAAGTTGATGCAGTTAATTTGCGGAAGGAAAGAATGGGTTTCAGAGTACCTGAAAGCACCTTGTGTAGACTAAAATGTTTGACATACAAGGGGCTTTATGGTACTTAGTTCTTTTTACTTCAAAACAAGCTTAAATCATTAGTCTTTCATCACCATGCTTTTACAATTGCTGTGAAGTTTGTGTTATGTGTGGTCTTGTCTGTCCAAAGATACTCTGTCCAGAGTACTGTAGGAAACCTAAAGCTATTGTACATAAGCAGTAGATTATAGGGGTGTAGTGAAACATCAAGCTCACTAGATGAGAAACAGCAGTTTCACAAGAATGAGGCGACTTCTAGCAATACTTTTTTGTTCTGACATATAGACTAAAGCAGTGGTGTCCAAAGTCAGTCCTCGAGGGCCCGTCTCCTGCATATTTTAGCTCTTTTTCTGGTTCAACACATCTGAATCAAATGAGGGTTCATTAGCAAGCCTCTGCAGAACGTTGACGCGCTGAGGTGATAGTTGGACCATTTCAATCAACGGTGTTGGAGCAGAGACATCTAAACGTGGCAGGACACGGGCCTTTAAGGACTGGAGCTGGACACCCCTGGACTAAAGGTTTCACAAATCACAAACAGACACAAAAGAATGTGTAACCAGCCTAGAATAATTGAGCCCAGCTCTCCTAACTCTGCAGTGGTTCTATTGGTCGTCCTAATGGTGAAAAGAGGAATTGAAAATGTTTTTGTGTGTCTGTTTTCACAAATAGAAAAAAGGTTGCTTCAGTTTCAGTCTATGTTTTAAAGAATCTGTAGAATTATCTAGCTCAGGTTTGATCCTCTAATGTACCCTAAATATGCTTACTTTTTTAGCTAGAAATGATCAAATACAAGCCAGATTCCCCCTGACTGGACGTTCTGTTGCAGATTCCAGCTCTAGCATCGGCCCCCAGTCTTGGTATTCTCACTCTGCTTAGAAATCCTTCGCATCTTGTCTGTCAGCATTTTCTTGTATCGTCTGAGGATTCAAAATTTAAACAGTTTGAAAGTGCTTGAGGCTTCTTTGGTGCTTTTGTAACCTAGTGTTGTCAGTCAGTCAGCCTGACAAGGAGTCTTGTTTCTGTTAACACAACATAATAATATTAAGTATATAATAAATAATTAAACAACTCTTTCTTGACTCTTTATCTGAGTACTAATTAGTAAACAGACACTGAAATCCCAGCTGGTCCTTCACTAGTCTCTGCAGATTTGACTTGGGAACATATTTGGACATCTGTAAATAAAGTGACAGTTTTTTTAATAAATCTGCAGTGATGCAAAACATAAATCTTCTTAGAGCTACAACTGCTCCTTTTGGTGCAAACTGGTCTCCCCACAGACCCCGACACACAAAATCCTTCATTCTGACAGCCTCATCAAGGACAGGAGATAAAGATTTCTCTTCCTTTGAGGATTTTTTCATAGATCATATCCAAAAATCTCAAAGGAAAATGCAGCTTGGGAAGCTATAATACCTATAGGTGCAATGCTTGACACACTGTTGGCTGGCATTTGCAAAGCAGCCAATCCAAGAGCTGCATTCATTTTTCTTGGTGCTGATTGGCTGTGCCCCCAGGAGGTGAGAAAAGCAAGACTGTAGATATTAGCTTCTGCGGTAGGGCTAAGATCGTTTTTGCTGTGCGTACTAGGGATGGGCATTTGATTAAACTGTCTTCATCGATCATCGGGAGAATTAACGATCGATTTTCGATTAATCATAGATATTTTTATATTAAAATGCAGTGAGAATAGAAAAATAGCGTGTTTCCTCATTGAGATCTTCATTACAAGTGGGACACCTCTTGTGGAAGTTAAACGGAATTAATTCACGGTAGTTGCACAAAGAAAATATGCGCTATAAGCAGCGGAGACGACAGCTAAAAGACGGTACTCATTAAGACAACTGAGGCTCATATTTTTTTTCTTCTCCCCCCAAAAAAAAATCATGTTAAACAATAACTTAATAAAAAAAATATAATACTTATAGGTCTGATAGTTTTGTGTTACATTTGGCAAAAAGAGTCGAGAAAGAGGATGAGAGAGATCAGCGTACCTAACAATGAATTAGGCTCATTAACAGAGTTAAAAAGACAAATACAAAAGAAACCGTAACTTATATATAACTTTAGCACCAGTCTACTGATTTTTGTTGAGAAACACATAGCTCTCAAGTTTTATAAATAGTTCAGAGTGAGATCGGTGAGGTTGAACGAACTACAGATTATCTACTTTTTTGGCCCCCGCGGCCCGTCAACATCATTCTCTTCTCCCAACTGTTTTTGGTATTAAGAAAAATATCTAATTTTACATCCTCCATGTTACAAATAACCAATAGAAATGATAGCAGGCCCAATGTGTCCGTCTGCATTCGAGTGTGGAACAACTAAAACTAGTTTTGCAACCTCAGACAGTCTTCAAAACCTCAGCATATCCGTCACCTTTGAAAACAATGAACCAAGAATGCATAATTCCTCTCCTAACCCTAAATTATATAGTTTTTAAGTGGATGGTGTCAGTGTGTTTCTTACTCACTGATGAAAGGTTTCCCCAGAAAGCTTTCCAAGTCAGAAGTGGTTGGATCCTGAAGCGAGGGGATGTCCATCAGTTCGTCCTCCAGGAACTCCTCACTAAGATGGTCGTTCTCTTTGGGTCCGTGAAATTAAAAACGTTCAGGAAATATGGAAAAGAACACAATATAAACCTATAAACATGGAATAGGTGTTAAAACCTTCACTCATTTAGGAATACTTTAATGTCTTACCTTTCCTCAAATTAAAACACATCTTCTACTCCACACTCAGTCTTCTGCTGGACAGACTTGGCATGTCTGAGTAAGATCTCTGTAACAATACAACATTTTGACTAATAACAATATTAATAGGGCAAATTTTATAAAGACTGGATATTTGTTAATGAATACTAGTCTCAGAAATCACACTACATTGCTTTCTGGGAAAGTGGAAGGCACTCGAATAATGGGTGGAATCAGCAGTTGATCTTGTAAAATACATACAAAAAATTTCTGCATTTGACACAAAACGCTAAAGCTTTTGAAATGAAGGTGGCTTCATTGTGACAAAAAGGTTTACTTTATAGAAATGTTCTTCTGTTTATTTTGCTGACATCTGAAGTTCCCCTGAAATGTAACAGCTCTTCTGATAGCTGGTACATGAATGTGTGACATAAGTGGAACTTGATTGAGAGTGTTACCAAAGAATATCCAGAGTATTAATTTTGAAAATGTTTTTTCTTCAACAGCTGAAAGAGAGAATGGGCAGCTATGAGAGTTTTAGGCTTGCTATTTGGTTCAAACCCTTTTCTGTTCAGTGTCAGGATGGTCACATTTTGATAGCAGCTATAACAAAATGTAACCCTCTATGGGATGCCAATTATAAAGTTACATGGTCAAAGATTAACAGCAATAATTTGAGTTATTTAGCCTGTCATAAGAGAAAAAAATGGGGTTACTTTTTTTGTCATATTTTACCATGCAATTCATTCATTTATAAATGTCCAGTTTACAACTAAATATTTATTTAGCAAGCTAAATATTTAGTTTACAAACTAAATATTTAAATGAATAACTCATATTACTGCTGTTAATTTTTGACTGTGTAACTTTTCAAGCAGCACCCCATAACCCTCTGTGTTTCAGGGCACATTACTATGTCAGTGTTCAAATTATAGCTATAGTTTTTATACTCTTAAGTGTCAGAAAGTTCTGAATAATAATATATCATATCGAGTATGATTACATTTTCTGAACGCACCCATTAGAATATGACTATATGAATATGAGTATTTCAGTTGGACAGAGTAAACAGTGATCTCTGGAATGACAGCATCTAATGATCACAGAACTTGATTTCACTCTTTGGCTGCTGTAAACCGCGCAGCGCGGCGATGAGGAATATTTCAGGTGGACAGAATTTCACGCCCCTGCTATAATAGATTCGTGTCTGATGTCACCGATTTTTTTTGTAACACCAGAATCGGCCCAAGTTAGCAACAAGTAATCATTTTAGCTTATACCGGTGTTTCTCAAACTATGGGGCGAGCCCCACTAGTGGGGTGCAGAGGTATTGCAAGTGGGGTGTGACATCAACGCGATTTAAATAGTTTTTCCCCCCTAGATTCTGTCGTTGTGAATGTTTCACTGCACTGTAAATTAAATCAACCAGCTCCCCCCTCTCACAAAATCAAACACACTCAAATAAATTAGCAATTGTGATCATCATTGTAAACAGAACCGGGACCTGGAACATCGGCCTGGGAGTTTGACGTTGGAATATATCGCAGCAGAACAAAACAAGCTGAAGTAGCCGCATTATCAGAGATTCCATCTACAAAATGGACAAATATCTAAAAAGATCAGGGAACATTTCAGAGTAAGAGAAGTCACATGGTCAACCACGGAGGAAATACAGGGATGAGTATCTTGCTCTTTTTTTCTTTTTTTCATTTTCTTTTGTATTTTTGAAAGCTTTGCATTTGTGATAAAACTACAACTTTCATTTTCTCCAACTGTGAGCTGAAGTTCTACATGTAGCAACTACTGACAGCATATACTTAAAAACCTGTAGACCAACTCGGCTATTTAAATAAATAAAACAGTTTAAAAATCAGGCGTGGTCACCATTCTGTTGGGGCGATAAAAGCATGGGGGGCTTGTGTATGCTCCTTTGTCCAATGTGGGGAATGATAAAAAAAAGTTTGAGAAACACTGGCTTAACCTGACAAATGTCCATGCTTATAAGTTCTAGCCTGCTAGCGCTATTTCCTGCTGTACTTAAAGATAAATTCCAGAGGAATAAGGGGAAGAAGCACTGTAAATATTAACGCTTCATTCTGCTACAAACAGCTACCTGTGGCTACCGATCAAGAGCTTTCAGCAGAATGCAAATTGGTGTGATGGCACAAAGTTGTTCCATATCAATAAACAATCAGTATACCATAATGGAAGTTATTACCTGATCATTTATTTTAGTTCCAACCACCAACGTTCCAATCTCATGTGTCTTTGCAGTCTCCCCAGTGTTTCTCATGCCATTATCACATCATGCTCCTTACCCACCAGGCTGTCAATAAAGGCTGAAGCAGCTGCGCAGTGGGCGGGGCTTAGACTGAGCTCACAAGGTGCAGTGAATGGATCACTCATAGCTCATTCAGTGTAGGTTTTGTTATTTACAGCGTGAGGAATGTCATGTGTGGCGTGTGTGCATGTGAAGCGTGTGTCTCACGCTCATTGCGTGAGGCTTGAGATCTCTAGAAACATGAGCTTGTTAACATGCGCTGGGGTCAGACGCGAAAGCAGCCTGGTGAGCAGACTGATCACCAGGCTGCTGTCGCGTCTGACCTGCAGCGCCAAGATTATGGAGGACTACGGGGGTCATTGGAAAAGCAATACAGCATTTTGACGATGAGTGCTTAATTGTGAATTAAAAATATACATTGCTAAATATAATTTCAAATTCAACAATTAATCCATACAAAAAAAAGACAAATTTTAAAAGCACTTTGTAATTACACATTTTAAATTGAAATACTAAAGAGGAATTGCAAATTGTATTTATAATTTGATTATTAAATACTGTGATTTGAAAATGTTTTTCAAATCCTATTTCAAAACGGAGAATTAAATAACACAATTAATAAATGAGATTGTAAATATCTTTCCTTTTCATACATTTAAAAAAGTTATTCCCTTTTCTACATCCGTTTTCTCTTTCCAGCTCTCATTTTCAAATCCTTTTTGCAATTGCATTTCCTAAATGGTTTACCCTCTCCTTTTAGCATTCGAGTGACCCTCCTGGTCCCTGAGCACACTGAAAACTAAGTTCAACCAATCACAGCTGCTCCTCGAATGTAACCAGCTCTGTCATTGGTTAGACACGAGCTGTGCAGCTCGGCAAGGTCCACCCAAATATGGCTGTCTAATAGTCAAATAGATTAAACTCTAGGCTTTGACTGATTTGTATGCATTTGTATAGCGCTTTTTCAAGTCAGAGGCACAAGTCAGCAAAGCTCTTGACACTACGTTCAGTCATTCACACACACATTCACATGCTGATGGTGGTAACCTACATTGTGGCGTCTTGCCCAAGGACTATTAGTACAAGACGGACGAGGCGGGGGTTCTCTGGATTGAACAGCACTCTGTGAGAGGTTCATAGCTTGCCATATTGCTTTATAACCTAGCCCTGCCTTAAACATTAAAGGGGCTATATGCAACTTTTCCCCAAAAATAAACGTAACAATAGCAATTTTATTTGACCATTTATGACTCAAACATCTCCTGATGAGCATACTGACACCTTGTCAGCTCACAGTGGTGCACCTATAAGCCTGTATCCAATTTGTTCTATTTTCTGTTGGGTCGGATTTTCCCGCGCTGTTTGCGGATGTGACGTCAAGTGCGTTCATGTTAAATGTTTCTGATCACTCTGCCACCACCGCTAGTCAGCACTCCCAAGCAGTTCAATGAATTGTGCGAATACACAGAAGAGACCCAGGACAACTTTGACACCAACAGTAACTCCACATAAGACTAAAAAAGTTAAACCCCTGACGAGTGCCTGAAAAAGATGGAAGATTGAGAGCGACCGGCGCACGAGCACGCTGCGAGGGCGAGCAGAAAGGAAGAGCAGTTCCGTTTTTTGGCCACAGGTGTCAGTCGCAAGTTTAAATTTCTGAAAATTGCACATAGCCCCTTTAACTAATACTCTCTAAGAATTTTCTGATGCCTTGACAGAATAACTGTATTTGTATTTAGATTAAATTACACAGGCGTAATCTCTTTACTGATTAGGTGATTCCTAAAAGTAATTGGTTGCAATTGCTTTTACTTTAGTGTATCAGAGTAAAGGAGGTTGAATGCAAACTCATGCAACACTTTTTAGATTTTTTATTTGAAAATAAAAAATACTGACATTTATTTTTCTCTTTTCACTGTAAAAATATGACATCTCCATATGATACATTGACGTTTGGGGTATAATGTGACAAAATGTGACAACATTTAAAGGGTGTCAGTACTTTTACGATCACACTTTGCAGTGCAGTCATCTAGGACAGATAATGTGCTTATTCTGTTCTCTTCAGGGTAAAGAACATAAAGTATTTTTCCAGAGTGTTTAATGGTCTGCAGTAAAGATCATTGTAAAATTTAGCACCATCAAGAAGAGTTTTTACTAGACGCCGCTCACAGAGGTTGGTTGTTATGCAACATCCTTCACACTGTCTAAACATTCAAAAGAAGTCCGTTTTCTATTGATAATGCCAGTGCCAACTCAAAGGCACTCGCTTGTCTGTCCCTTAGAACTAGATTGCGCAAGTGCCACAATGGTGTCCCATTTAAAGAGGGATGCCACTGGGCCTTCTATTAATGGCACTAAGGCTTGCTCTGCTCAGGAAGGAAAAATGTGACAAAATCTCTACCACAATCAAAGTTGGAAGGGTGGAAAAAGTAGCTAGAAAAAAGTGACATTTTTTTTGAGAATCTTATACATATTTGAACAAGCTGATATAGTGGAACAGTTGATCAGCTCTTCCTTCCCTATCTCAGGGGGATTTCATTTAGTGTTCATTCACATCTTACTTTAGGTTTTAATTACAACTCTAAACACCGCTCCTCCGGTTATTGAACTGAGGCAACAGATCATTTACAGACTCCATTTTACGCTGTATGGAAAAACATGTTTGGATATATAGTAAAAAATGGAAACCGATATTTTATTAGTATCAGTTATATTCTAAAGGAATACTGCAAAACATGTTTCTCCAAAAATCTGGCTGTGTAGTCAATCAAATCTTTATGTTAGTTTCAACTTTGGCTTAAAAGATGTAATTAAAACCACGCAAGTTACAAAATATTGTTTGGACATGGCGGTTTGTTGTGGAGAAGCTTGACTGGGCTGCACAGATCCCTGACTTCAACTCAGTGGAGTATCTGTAGGGTTAATTTAAGTAGAGATTTGAGAGTTCTGAGATCAAATAACTTGGCCTTGCTTTTGTAAAATAAGAGTATTTACTTGTGGATCTAAAATGAATTCAACATTTCATCATTACTAGATGGACTATGTTAGGGCTCTGCAAGTATCCTGCTGGCTCAATCAGTTTGAAGTAGGCTTCTATAACGTTCCCTTAAATTAGATGCAGCCTCATCACTTTTCACTAAATGAATACCCCCCTGCCCATACAGCTACAAGGCCTTGGAGAAACGTCTTCCTTCTGTCTATGAGCCTTACATGTTTGCTGTAGCGAGACTCACACTGGCTTTGTCTCAATATTGTTTTCGCTCTTTGATTAGTCCGTACATCAGAGAGAGCTGAACTTACATTAAGCTAACAAAGAACCTCAGTTAATGCCTGTGTTTGATATTACATATTGTCAGCGTATCATGTCTCACACTATCAGAAATACAGTCAACAGCAAATCGGTGACAGTGCTGAAACATTTATATCAAACAAGTCTTCATAAAACATTAAATAGGCCTGGTCGATATAAGAGCATGTCCATAAAAAGAAAAGTCATATTGATCAATATTGATACTTATCCATAACTCAAAACATGTAGAAAATATATTTTAAGTAAAACCCTGGCCATTTTATGCTAATCTTTAATAAACGCATTTTAATAATGAACACAAAAAACCAGAATTAAATCCAACCTTTTATTCAAACACCTTTTAATGTACTGTAAACTGTAGGCTTATCTTTGCTTTTTTATATATTTTATTATATTAATGGGTCAGACAATTGGTTTAGTTTGTGAGTTAAAAAACAGGCCAGTAAAGCTGATTCTGATTCAGTTCAGCTACTGAAGCGCTACCGCTAACAAGCCACTGCGTAGACGGCGCCCAAATCACTGGAGTCGTGTCCTGCTTGGGTCCTGCCACGACAACCTTGTTGATTGTGGTACTTCCAGTGTTTTATTTAGGTCATTATTGTTACATTTAGTGTTGATGTTCGTCACATATCGGTTCAAAACTGAACCGACATTTACCTGCTGGTCAACTACTGAAACCTTTTTTAAGGACATTTTCCTTTGCCTCTTCTTTTTATGACATCTTTTGCAATTCAAGTCGATTGCTGTTTTTTGTGGTTTGGGAGAAGCGAGGGCTTGAAAATGGAGTGTGCCTGGGTGTGCGTTTGTGATTGGTTAGGAGTAAGTAATGTAGTAATACGCTACCTGATAGGGTATAATGCAGAAAGGGAAAACTTTTTTAATTGACCCTTTTTTTTTATTGCACTACACACCTATAGATTGATATATATTGTTACTGAATTAAGCATTACACACGTGTCTTGGATTGATTCTCAGTGACACATCTGAGAGTACTTTATTGATAATACATCCCTTCTTTGTCAGAAAAATACTGCATTGAAGTTGAATCGCATGTTTATTTATTATTATAAGCTCAATTAATTGCTTTTAAGTTTTTTATTGATTAATTAGTTAATTTGACTAAGAAATTACTAAGAAATAAGATGGCACAGAATGGGACAATTTTATGTTTTACCTACCTTGATGGATGAAAACTAAAAATCAAATTTTTAATTATTTTTTTTACCTGTGATCAGGTTATGCTGACCACAACACTCTTCAGAGTGTAAGTTGTTACTGGAGGAAGAAGACTTGGTCATTTGAAGACTCGGCATCGCTGATATATTTGAAAATGAAGTTAGAAGCACAAAAGGTGTAGGAGGCTTCTAGTAAGGAAACAATATTTTGTACAGAGGAATATTGGTTGTTTCTTTAGGTTTTTCAAACGTAGGGGAGACTTCTGCCCAAAACAAAAATTGGAGCATATTAGATGCTCAAGATGGGTTAAATGTTCAACTCTGCAATAACTCTCTCTTTATTTTGAAACAATAGTGAAAATGTGTTTGACTGGTGACCTTTCTAACATTGACTGCTCTCTCTTACGCACAGAGTGTGACATCCCCTCTTGTTCAAATATAAATAATGAACGATTGCTTACGACAGACTGGCTGCTCGTTTATGTTGTTACAATCAACTAATCAATGATTTTAATATCAGACACATATGACATTAAACGAGAGCTTTTTCTTCTAAAAGATAAAGTCAGACTCTTACAGCTCTTACATATTTTAAAAACATACAGGGCTGTGAGAAAAGTATTTTCTCCATTACAAATTTTTTCTGTTGTTGCTTTTAATATCAGAGATAAATAATATAATTCAATACATAAAATATGTTTTTGAATTATAATTTAATTCATTAAAAGAAAAAACAGCTATCCAAAGCAACCTGGCCTACCATTTCTGTCAACAACAACTGTCATCAAGTGTTATATATAACCAGCTGTGAGTCGTTGCATCACTACGGAGAAATTATATCCCACTCATCTTTGATTCAGTGACACTGGAAGTTTTTCCAGCCTGAAGAGCCTTTTTTATGTGATGTCATATGATCTCAATTGGACTTTAGTCCAGACTTTGAGTAGACCACTCCAAAACCTTTTAAGTGCATCAGAGGTGGACTTGCAGGTGTGCTTTAGATTACTGTCCACCCGATTCCCGTTGCTTAACCCAAGTGAGCTTCATCTTAAGGTTACAAACAAACTGATCGCCAGATATTTTCCTTTGGGATTTCAGAAATCAGATTTCATGGGTCCACTTATTATGTTAAGTTGTTCTGCTACTGAAGAAGCATAGAAGCCCCTGGTCATCACACTACCACCGTCGAGTCCGACTCTCAGTGTGAAACTCTGTTCTGAAATACGGTGTTATTTTTAGATCAGATGTAACATGACACACACCTTCCAAAAAGTCCCACTTTTGCCTCGTCCTTGGAGGGGGGGCTTGTCCCATTCTCAAGCAACCATTGGGTGAGAGGCAGGGTACACCCTCGAATGGTTGCCATTCCATATCAGGGCAACAGAAAGACACACAGAACCAAATAACTTTTCATTAGGGTTGTCCCGATCTGATCACGTGATCGGAAATCGGGCCAAATTACTTGATTTTTAAATGATTGGGATCGGGTGGAAATGATCGGATATAACGTAATGAAACAAGCATGGCGTTTTAAATTCATCATGAGACAGAGATTGTCAAACGGAATGACAGTGGCTTAGTTTTAATTTCAACAAGTTCCACTACATCAATATTCACTGTTGCATGGATGACAACAACACCATAACGTCACACAACTTACGGCAAGCGGGGAAATCAGACAACAAAATAGTGAGCTGCTAGCTAGTAGGCTAATGCAGGGCAAACGTGTCGCCTCACTAGAGCGAAAACATCAGCAGTTTGGACGTATTATACGCCGAACAGCGAAAGCAGTGCAGCAGCCACATGTAATGGGTGCAAATTGCACATTTCACTTGGTGGAAATGGCTGAGCTGCATTCAACACTGAGAATCTGATACGGCACCTTGACAAAAACACTGAGCTAGGCGACACCAAAAGATACGTAAAAAAAAAACAAGAAGAAATTGCCTAAGGACAACGAAAAGATCAAATCATACTGGATTACGAGCCGCTGTTTATGGTTGCAAACGTCGGATTTTGCAGTCTCCCGGAGCACCTGAAGCCACGGTATGAGGTGCCTTCTCATCACCACTTTACAGACACAGCTCTGCCGGGAATTCACAACAAGATACGTGACCGCCTGCTAGTTCTTGTATCATAGGTGTCTGCTTTTGGGGTTACCAGACAGACGTATGGAGTTTGTCTGTTTGTCCGATGTCATTGCTAAGCTTTACTGCACAATGGGTCAACTCAAGTTTTATTTACAATGTGTGACCTTGCATGTGCAACACTTTAGCGAATCTCACACCGTAGAGCATGATATACTAATTTAAAAAAAACTAAAAGGACAACTTGGAGGTGTTGTCCTCTTTATTTTTATTAATTTAACGCATTGTGGAAGGATTGGATCGGGACTCGGAATCGGCAGATATTTATAATCAAATGACTCAGACTCGACTTGAGGGGCAAAAAAATGTGATCGGGACATCACTACTTTTCACACACACACACACACACACACACGCACGCACGCACGCACACACACATTAGGACAATGTAGAGCAGGGGTGCCCAACCCTGGTCCTTGAGATCTACCATCCAGCAGCTTTTAGGTTCATCCCTTCTCATCACAGCTGAATCAAATGAAGGCCTCGTTACCAGGCATGTACAGAGCTAACAGACTTGTACAATTGTACAATTTGATTCAGGGGTGTTGGAGCTGGGATACATCTAAAATTTGTTGGATGGTAGAGCTCGAGGACCAGGATTGGGCACGCCTGATGTAGAGTGACCAATTTACCTAATGGTCATGTTTTTTAGACTGT
The DNA here is from genome assembly GCA_963556495.2 of Valencia hispanica. NCBI lineage: Eukaryota > Metazoa > Chordata > Actinopteri > Cyprinodontiformes > Valenciidae > Valencia > Valencia hispanica. The sequence continues at coordinate 24,982,563 of OY747703.1, forward strand.
TGGAGAACCTAACCCCCGCTCGGAGAGAACATGCAAACTGCATGCAGAAAGACCCCAGGGCCTTCTTTCTGCAAGGCAACAGTGCTACCAAATGCGCCCCGGCCCTCGTGCGCCCTGTCTGCAGAATATTTTCCCCTAAATTCTTGGGGATTGTCAAGATACTTTTTTGACCGATGGGCCTTTATGTTCCTTTTCAGATTTTTGCCAAAGTACATGAGCTGTAATATATCTTTTAAAGGAGGGAATGAGATATACTGTAATTCTTTTTGCTAAGGTTTTATTTGCATAGTTCCCTCGGTCAGATAACCTGCAGGATTTTATTGTATTGGTAATTTTTTTGTGATGCAAAGACAGAGAGAAAGAGAGATCTCTGTAGTGTTGGTGTTTTACAGAAAGCCATTGTTTAATTTTAAATGTACTATTTCGGTACAATGCAGAACATAAAATATTGTAGTTGTTTTTGAATAAAAATAATATCGTTGCTCTTTCATTAGAGCAGTGTAACGGGGCTTTCCTGATGTCTGTAATTCGCCTTTTGCGTCTAGTTTCCATGGATGAAAATCTCAGTCCAGCTTTTACACATCAAATCAAATCAACTGTGAATTTTCTTAACTGAGGTTAGCAAAGGAGGAGCAGCTCCATTAGCCCCACTGCATGACTAATAATGGATGGTTTATTTCCGTATTTATCCAAATGTTGTATGATAACCCACTTGGGATTTACTTTATCTGTATGATCTCTAATACTTTCGGAGAAAATTGTACACAAACAGACACAGATTCCTTTCCATGTCTCCAGATAATACAGTTCAAACCACAGCATTATGTCACTGTGGGGTGAACTCAGACTCTGTGTATGAAAGGAGGCTGTAAATCCTCAGCATGTTACCAGCATCAGGGTAAAGTTTTTATCCATGTCAGTGGAAAAATGGGTCAGAAACCATGATCCTTTTTTTTCCACTGGAGGTAGATTTACGAGAGACAGATCGTCTTGTTGGTTCCCATCACCCTAACGTTGCACTATATTTGTCAGTGCTCAAATAGTTGGAAAAATAGGGGGAGAGTTAAGCTGGGGAGAGGGTGGGGGTGTTTCTGTGATGAGTGTCTACAACAGATATTGACCTCTCATACTCCCACACCAACTCTCTTAGTCTGAGACTATTTATAGGGGGCAAAACTGCGCTATGGAAAAATATGACAAACCTACATTCCATAAATAAATCTGGGAATGGTGGAAAAGAGCGCATGGTTTTGTCTCTGAAGGCCTCAATGGAGGTTCTCAGGCTTGTCATCACCATATGATGGATGGATGGATGGATATTGTAATATTTATGTATATTATGTTAGATTTGAATTTTTATATGTGGTTCTTTCTTAGACTTAGGGCAGTGTTTACATTTTCTAAGTTGCCATAGTAAGAAGCTGGAGAAGTTCATTTCTTTGCTGCTTTTTTATTCTAGAACAAAGTATGTTTGCAAGAGTTTTAAAGATATCTTCCAAATCTTGTGCCGACAGCTAAGGGGGACCGTAACATCCTGTTGACCACCAGTGGGATTACTTTTACCTTTTTGCTGGCATGTTTGGGTAAACCATTTGGTCAGATACCTATGTTTTTACCCTGCTGCCAGCTCTTACTCTGGCGCTGATAAACTGGTTGTTTCTCCGGGCGGGCTTATGGAGACCAATGACCAATTGAAATGTGAGCACCATGTTTGATATGGCAACGTTGGTTTAGTTTTTGTTCTGCCTAATGAAAGACAAAAATGTAAAAACATAGTGCTTTAGCATTAATTATACATATAAAGAGAAACACTAGCTAAGTGTCTCTATTCTCCCTACTTTTTATTTTAATATCAGCTGTCCCAGATTTTAAGCAGGGCTGTGGTCCACTGCGTTGACAGCTGATATATTTTCAGCTAATCCAGAAACAGTATTTGAGACTCGTTCCTCAGTCAGTTATGACGTCAACTCCCATTCTCCAGCCCTGCTGGTGCAGGTCATCTGAATGGTTGAAGGTTTTACCAACATTCCTTGTTGGTTAAAATGGGTTGCCAAAACCCAAACTGATTCTTTTTACAGAACGCGGGGAGAACTGGGTTTAGTACCAGCTTTGGTAGAAAAGCTTCAAACCAGGGCTGGTTCTAGAACCAGTTCTAACCAGTTCTGCGAAAGAAGTCAGTTGCGTTTTCAGAGCCATCTCAGTGCATTGTCACTATGTTACTAAAAATGTCTCTTCCAGTAAAAGGCTGGACCTCCCTCTCTTGTGTTCAGAGTTTTTGTACAAAGTTGCAGTACAGGGAGACAGTTCATCTACACAACTGTAGGATACTAATGAGACTCATAAACAGTTGAGCATTAAGTGCAGCAACTGACAAGCTCATTAATTAGATTTTATGTATCAAAAATTCTCATTAATAAAACAAATTCCGTCCATCAATCCATCCATCCATCGTCTATACCAGCGTATCCTTACAGAATGGGGGGCTGGTGCCTATCTCCAGCAGTCATTTGGCGAGAGGCAGAGAATACCCTGGAAAGGTTTCCAGTAGCCTAAGTGTTATATTATATTCCATATTTATTTTCTTCTTATTTGTTATCTATCTATTACAATCTGTCTGCTGAAAAATTATATTTCTAAATTACAGATCCCCAGGTATTTACAAAAACAAATTCGTTTGCATAATATCAAAATTGAAACATCAGTTAAACATTTTAAGATTGTATTGGACATGGTCCCTTATACAATCAGTACTGATTTCATTAGTAATTCCCCTTAGCAGTTCAGTGACAATGTGCGTTAGCTTATTAAAATCTAACCTCAGGAAGAGTATTACCGATGTGTCTCTCTCTAAAATCTAAACACAAGGTTTCTGTGCAGAACTTGTGGTTGTTAATACTTTTATTAAATCTGAGGATAGGTGTGGATGAAAGAAAAAAATGAGAGTTCAAAAACAGGAAGGTTTACTTGAGCCTTAGCATGTTCTATCTATCTATCTATCAATCAATCAATCAATCTATCTATCTACCTATCTATCTATCTATCTATCTATCTATCTATCTATCTATCTATCTATCTATCTATCTATCTATCTATCTATCTATCTATCTATCTATCTATCTATCTATCTATCTATCTATCTATCTATCTATCTATCTATCTATCTATCTATCTATCTATCTATCTATCTATCTATCACCATATTTAGACATCGAAAGTGTTTGCAGATTGGGAGTGAAATAAAGTGAATCTAAAGTCAAGCTTATTCTGATACTAACTTTCTAAATCTCTTCTTCTGACTCAGCATTGAGAGTGGGGCTCAGACATTACTCAGCGTTTAGCACATCTCATTTGCATTTCTAAAACTATTAGATAACAATATCACTGACTGGAAGCTTTGTACTCCTTAATAGTCTACTGAGACTTGTATTAAAACCACAAGGGTGCATTCGGCGTATTAATGGTTATTAATGGTTATTTTCAAAACCATTCACTTTAAAGAGAAAAAAAACAAACATATATCAACAAGCATCTAAATAAACAGTTTGTTGTCATAACAATAGAAGGTCTGGGCGTCTCAACCCCTTGAATAAAAATTTACAGGCCTTCAGCTCAGTCTAATGTCATGATGAAGGCCTTTTCAGCAGTCTTGGGCAGAACAGTCAAGGGTGTGGATATGAGTAACTGTGCAGTCAGATCTGTGCAGAAAAGATTTCGGAGCATCTCTAACACTACATAACATGCAGTGTTTTTTAATATTTTACAATCTCAACCAGCTTATCTCTAATGGATAGCTTATCAGCAGGTATTGACAAGGGTGTTCAACCTCTCCAAAATTGCCTCCGGCCAACCCTAGAGGCAACCTGTTGCCTACTGTAAATAACAGGACTGTAAGAAGAAAGTTTGCTTTCTCAGAGAAAAAGGTGAGTCCAGGGCCCTGATTTATCAACTGTACTTACGCATAGATCTGTGCGTAGGAACGCTGTCAGTGTTTAAATGAATTTGCTTCAACTATGACAATTTTCAAAAGGTCTGTTCATCATGACTGAATTGAAAACTGAACTTATTGAAAACTTATTGAAAACTTAAAACTTAAACTGAAATCGATCACTGAATTTCCTTTTTTCAGACCATTATTTTCAGGAACAACGCAAGGATTTAATGAACTTGTTAGAGAATGTGGTGTGACCAAATATGGTTAATTGAGGGCGTTTCTGTATGTACATTTCTGTGAACGTGTACGAGCACCTAGGTATGCACATGTGGGATTTATCAACAGTAGATTATGTAGGAATATGTATACGACTGGCCACCTCACATTTGAAAAATCCGGATCCCAGAAGCTCTTCCCTCTGGGATGGGGGCGGGGGGACTGCCTTGGGCTGCGTGGGGTTTGGTGGTGCTGCAGCCATGGCCCCGTGGTGGATGTGCCAGGGTCTCCCTCCCTTGGTGGATCTTGGTGAACGGGGGTGCCCTTTGGAGTCAGTCCCTGGGAAGGCTTTCTGTCCCCCAGTCCTTCCCTCCCCATCCCCGGACACCTCTGTCCGCCCGCTCCATGACTTTACCACGAGGGCACGTCACTGGGATGAAGGGTTTCCATCTCCCCTTCCCCGGGGAAGCCTGGGTTCATTTTCGGCATCCAGAGGAGGAGCTGTTCAATTAGCTTCACCACTGCTAAACTGCATATAGACACTGAGGGCTCGGGGTGGGGCTTGGGGGATGTGTGGCTGCCTTCCCCACATCCCACCCTTCTGTTTTAAATGCACATTATAACAATACGCATCAACACCATACTTGAGCGGTAGAAGGGAGGCTTGGGGTCTTTCCACACCCCTGTTCACTATTGGCCATCAGGGGTTGGGGTCCGGGAGTAGAAACACGCGGTCTGATCGGGGCCTGGGCTGGTGGGCTGCTTCCCCACTGTGTGGGCTTAGACGGTCTGCTTGTCTCTATGCTAGAGGGTAGGGGGACCACCTCCTGGGTCCAGGGGGCTGGTTGCTCTGCAGGGGTATCCATACTTGGACCTGGGAGTATAGAGTGTGTATGGGGAGTATGAGTGAGTGTACAGCGTCCTTTCTTGTGTGTCTTGGTGTGCAGGTGAGAGGCTATGTGTGTAAGAGGGAGGGAACATATGACTGTGTGTGAATTCCTGTGTATACGTCAGGTTGGGTCTTGGGCTCCCCCCTCGCCGGGCGCATCTCAGGCCCCCCACCAAATGAGGGGCCTATTTCCCCTCTATCACTCCCTGCCGGTAACTAAAGCCTCTGCCCGTCGGTGCGTTGGTGGCTCTCGGTGTCTAGGGCTGGGTGCCCGGGGGGGCATGCCGGTTCATCACTGGTGCCTGCCTGGCCGGGCCCGGGTGAACTGGGGTATCGGTTGGCCGTTGTGCTGGGCCGATATTCTCCTTTCGGTGCCGTTGGCTGGGGCGCCTCTTTGGGAGGGGCCAGTTTGGACATTGATTGGTGTTGGCTGTCTTGTGGCTCAGCGGGGGCCGGGTCCGATGTCTCCACTTGATCGATTCATTGAGATGTCGGCACTGGGGATTGTCCTGGGTTGGCAAATCTGTCAATTTTACACCAGAATACACACAGAGGAGCTAATTTTTGAAAACAGCAATATAATAGACAATTAATTTTACCAAAAATGTCTTATATAAAATGAATACCAAAACAGTTTATAGCAGAGGACTCAGAGTCTTGACTTCAAAATGCTGGGAAAGAGTCTGAAACTACAGTTTGTGTGAGGAACCTCACCAACATCCCAATTTTGTCGCTCTTTATGCAGATGAACGTGATAAAAGTTATGCACAGGATGATCATGACCAGGATGTAAATCCTTGTACTCAAAACAGAAAAGCAACATTTTCTTCCAATTCCTTCTGAAATAATACAGTCATCTTCAATCAATTAGAATATGCATACTAATGAGGCATGTTGGTCAGATTAATGGTACCTTTTAAAAAATAGCAACCTTCCAGCAGGCATTAAACCTGTCATTGGTCTACTTGGTACTCAGACACCAATTCTGAGCTCCACACTGTCAGACAGGACACAGAAAAAAAGAAAAAAAAGAAAAACAAAAACCTGTTATTAAGCCCTCTGTTTAAAAACAGATTTTGTATTCGTCTGATGTAATATTCTAACCTTAAATGTTGTTTTTTCACTAGATGTAAGCAGAACATTTTCATAATTAACAGAAATAAAGGCTGTAAAACATTAGTCTCTGTGCTATTAATCTATGTAATGTGATCCACCTAATGAACTGAGTTACTGAAATAAATGAACTTTTTATTACTATTTTAATGTATTGAATATGACTGTTTTAAGTGAAGTTCTTAAATAAAAGAGATGAGAGAGATTCCTTCAGATATTCGGAGGTTTTAATGCAAACTTGGTTGATCAAGCAAGGAGGTACAGCGTTAACAGATAATATGCAATACTGACCTGCCTTGCAAAACAAGACACATAATTATATAGGTTCAGTAATCCTGACTCCTATCAACATGACATCAGAAAACATTTCTTCAGTATGAGAACATTAGACTCGCAGGCTTCAGGGACTTGATAGTGGAAGCATAATCAATGTATGTCAGGACTTCCTTAGATGTAAAAGAGAGTTGCTATGCCAACCCAGGATGTAAGAGCCTAAATCAGTAGATATGACCTGACCCAAATTCATACAGTGTCATATAATCAGATTGGTTACCATATCATAAAGAACTGGCACACAGTAACTATCAGTATATGAAATACACAGAGCAGATCATTCTTAATAATTAAATTTCCCACAACACTGTAAAATGTATAGATCTTATACAGGTATAGTATCACATTTACTTGTAAAAAAAAATAATTTATATATATGTGTGTGTGTGTGTGTGTGTGTGTCGTTTTCAAGCACTGGTTGCATAGCATGTTATCCTTTTTTCTTCTTTTTTAACTTTACTTTTTACAGAGTAACACAAGTGTAACAACCTAATATTAGCTTGTTTGTTGGTTGGGCTGTCTGCTCAGGTAGAGCTTGCAGTCAGCTACTTAACAGTCATGCAGCCTGTGGCTCTCCAGCTGTTTTGAAACTGTTACATTAACAGGAGAGAAGTAACTGGAATCTTCTTCAGTTTCCTTATTTTGTGATAGGAAACATTCAAGACACAGCTGAATTTTTCTTCAGCCTGTCGAGCAATAGCACACAGCCACAGGTGGGGAAGGGGCAGGCCTGCATAACTCCAGGCTTTTGGTATCTCATAAAAAAGGACTTTAAAACAGAACATGATTGGGGAAAACTTTAATAGTTTTTGAATGTACCTTATTCAAACTTATGTCTTAATACCAGTAACCAGCCAATGCCTTGTTGCATCGTTTTGCTGGTTTTGTTTTACTGTGGTCCTATATTGTATTCAAACTAGAACTTCACTTCATTTTGCTCCTGGAATTTTTTTTTTTTTACTTTTCCTCGTTACATACGTATATTATGTAGTATACTTTGGTTTGACTCTCCTTTGTGAGTCACATACAGGTACTGCAACTGTGACTCAATGGGTGTATTAAAGTTCACTGAATTAGTTACACATGCAAATAGTGAATGACTGATTTTGATATTTCCCATAGACCATTTCATGAGGTTTGATTTTATAGAGATACCAGTGTTTTAAAAAAATATCTCAGCTCATTAACTTTCTGTAATGTGGCCTTTACATCATAGTAAAAAACACACTCTCTACATGTGACTAAAACACTGGTGACATAACTATTACTTACAGAGCTGTTCTGCAAACAAGCAATTTATTGACCTAAATGTTGGTTTTTAACTTGGTTCCTTAATGTATGAAACTAAAAGCGGGCTGACCCCTGGCCCTGTTGTGCTCTGGACGACCCAGCATGCATTCAGCCTCAGCCCAGCTAGACAGCCCAGATGTCAGTGGTGGGTTATAGGACCCTAGATGACTGGTCTTCACATGGACACTCTTTGCCTGAGGCCACTGGCAAGTTCCAAGCTCCAGACGCTCAGCCTCCACTGTGTACCTCCGATCCTTCACAAAAACCCACTGCCTCCACAGCAGCTGGGAAGCTGGAAAAAACAGCCTGTTCTTATATTTTTATCATAGTAGGAAGCCATTTTTAACATTTTTGTTGTTGTTATCATATTAAACCAGTTTGTAGTAAACTGGAAAGTATTTACTCCTCATATGGGGCATGGTAAATGGCTAAGTAGTGCTATTAAGCAAAAGCGTATATGTGAATCATAAGGTACTTGAGGTTATCATTGGTAACTTTGCAGCTTTTTAGCTACTTTTTAAAATTCAGTTTAGAGCTATTATTGAGATATTCTGTAACAAGACATGTGCAGTTGAATCTCAATAAAGTAGAACATCAACACCTTAATTTATTTGACTAATATAGTTTTACTTTTAGTTCTTCAAAAGTTAGACTTAATACAGAAATGTTGGCCCAATGAGCTGTATTTCCATGTACTTACTGTACAGTATATGCACTCATTACTTGATCTGGGATCCTTTTATATGAATTATTTTATCAATGTGACTTGGCATGGAGGGGATCAGACTCTAGTGCTGCAAAGAAGGTCCAGGTGGCTTTGATAGCAGCCTTCAGGTCAATCGCTGGGTGTGGTACAGTAGCTTTCATCTTCCTCTTCAGATTCTGCATAGACTCTCTATGGGGATCAGGTCAAGGCAGTTTGCTGGTCAATCAAGCACAGGAACATCATAGTCATTAAAGCTGGTATCGATACTTTCGGGAGTTCAGGTGCCAATTTAGCAATCTTCCTTATAATAGTGTAGACCATAACATTCTTTTTTGTAAATTACTTTTCATTAACCTGTTGGGTGTTTTGGTTTTGAGTTTTAGTTATTTCATTTCCTTATTCAGTTTACATTAACATTTTAGTTTATTTCTTGGTGTTTTGTTATGTGTATTTTGAGTTTTTCCTACCACCACTTTTTCTCACCCTCCTTTACCCTGAGGTGCTCTTATGTTAGGTTTCTCGTCTTTGTGGTTCATTCCTTATTTATTTACTTAAGTTCTTAGTGTTACTTATTTTGGCTCTGTCTTCCTTTCTTATGTTCATTTCCTGTCCTTTGGGCATTCTCACCTTTGTTTTCTTGTTTAATCTTGTATTTGGTTTCTTCCTCTTTTCATTATTTTTTCCGGTTAGTTCTGTTATACTTAATTTCTCTTATTAGTCAGTCTTCTTTTAAAGAATCCTTTCCTTGTAGGTTTATTTCCTTCAGTTCTATTTTCTCAACTCTTGTGCTCTTGAGTTTCTATTAAATTAATTTATTAGTTTCTCTTAAGTTCATAGTTAGTATGTAGACAATAACAAGGGTAGCCCCAAATAACACAAATTGACAATGTCAGTAGCAGGTGTTTCCACCATTTGCCGCAATGACAGCTTGACAGCGACGTCTCATGCTCCCCACTAGCCTCATGATGTTGTCCTGAGGCAATGCGTTCCACTCTCCCACAAGCACTACACACAGTTCTGCCAGGTCACGTGGGGGTGGTGGAGCAATATCATCTATGAACAGAAAGTTAGGGGTGTGCTGGTGGATTTAGGGGATGATGATGGGTTCTATGATGTCTCTGAGGTAAGAACGTGTAGTGACTGAGCCATCTACAATAACCAAATCAGTTTTACGCTGACTGGTGATGCCTGCCTAGACTATTACATCTCCTCCACCAAAGCTAACCCTGGAGACCATGTTGACCTCGGCATATTCCTCACCTCGCCTTCTCCAGCATCGCTGATGACCATCATTTCTGTGCAAGGTGACCCCACACTCGTCAGTGAACAGGACGGTAGACCACTGCTGCATTGTCCAGGCCATATTGTCTTGTGCCCACTGCAAATGTTCACGGTGGTGTCTTGGTGTCAATGGAGTCACCTACGACGGTCGTCTGGCTTTCAAGCCAAAGCGGTGGAGTTGGTTGTGAATTGTTTGTGTGGAAACCCTAGTACCCCTCACGTCTTGTAAACCGGCCTGCAACTGTGTGGCCGTTGGATGACGATGTCTGAGTGCATAGGTCCTTAGGTACTGGTCATCGTTGCAGTCTGTCACTCTTGGGGCTCCACTGCTGGGTCTGTCACAAACTCTGCCAGTAGTTCTGTATCTTGATGCAAGTCTGCTGATAACACTTTGAGACACACCAAGTGAAAAAAAACACTATATGTATGAAATCCACTGAGTCTCTCACAATATCCCTAACTTATTGTGAGTAGTGTAGTTCTGTCTAGCCCTTTCTTATATTTTGTTCTTGGCCTTCCTCTCTGTTTTCCTTACCATTCTGCATTCCTTCCCAGCTACTGATTTTTTCCACCTGCTCTCTCCCTTTCACCTGCAACTGCTTCTCCCTAATTAGTCCTCAGTCTTCTCCCTGCCACTTGCACACTTCCTCAGTATATTTAAGCCCTTCTCTGTCAGTCACTACTTGCTGGTTTGTTGTCATTGCTCCCTGTCTTCTGGTTGCTGTAGTTGCCCTTCTGTTAATGCTGTAAGTTTCTGGTTATCTTTTCCTAACTAAAATCTCTACAGGATATTTCGTCCTGCATTTGGGTCCTCAATCCACTGTTTTATGACATAACCATCAAATTGAAAGAAATAAGTATCTGATTCAGTTGAATCTAGATAAAACCAGGTGAAAGGGCCTTTAAAAGTAGCTATTACTCCAAAAGTAACATTAAAACCAGATTACAGTTTGCAAATGCACTCAGGGACAAGGACAAAAACTTTTGGAGAGACTAGAAGATAAGGGAAAGACTTGCAAGCCTCAGAACACCATTCCAGCTATGATGTACATAGGTGGCAGGATGCTGTAGAAGTGACTGGTGTACTTTACATAGTATATGACAACATGAAGAAAAAACATTAATAGAAATATTGAGGCAACATCTCTGGACATCATCTAGGAAGTGAAAGCTTGAGCATAAATGTATCTTTCAAATGATGATAAGTACAGAGCCAAAAATAGCTACAAAGGGGCTTGGAACACTAAAGTTAACGTTTTGACGTGGCCATCATAAATTCCTGGTCTTAATCCCTAGAGACTTTGTGGGCAGATCTGAAAAGGCGTGTGGGAGCAAGGCTGCCTACAAATCTGACTCAGTTCCATCAGTTCTGTCAGGAGGAATGGCCCAAGATTCCAGGAAACTATTGTGAGAAGCTTGTGGAAGAAAACCCAGAACATTTTACCCAAGTCATGCAGTTTAGAAAGGGCAATTCTACCAGCTACTAAACAGATGTTTTGTTCTTGAAGAAGGGTGAAAAAACCAACACTTCTTATTAATTACCTTGGCTCCGTGGGTAGAGTAGTTGGCTTGTAATGACAAGCTTTAATTAGATTGGTTTAATTCCATATTCTACCTGTCACGTAGAAGCGCATCATTTAAATCCAAGTTGACTACCAATAGGTGTTCCAATATGTGTGCGCCTTTGTGAGTGCGGGTGAATGTGGCTCCAGTGTAATGGGTTTTGAGTGGTCAGCATGATTAGAAAAGCGCTATATACAGTAAGTTCAGTCCATTTTCCATAACATCTTTCATGTTGTCCATTAATTAGCATTAGCTAACAGGCAATGCTAAGGACAAAGTTGAAGAAGCAACGTAAGCTGCTTTAAATTCCTTATTCTAAAATGTATCGGTGGTGTAAAAAATGTAATTAATTTCATTAAAGAAGCTATATGCAACTTTTTACCCAAAATAAACGTAACAATAGCCTTTTTATTTGACCATTTATGACTCAAACATCTCCTGATGAGCATACTGACACCTTGTCAGCTCACAGTGGGTGCACCTATAAGCCTGTATCCAATTTTTTCTATTTTCTGCCGAGTCCGCTGTCTGCGGATGTGACGTCAAGCGTGTTCATGTTAAATGTTTCAGATCACTCTGCCACAACCGCTAGTCAGCACTCGCAAGCAGTTCAATGGATTGTACGAATACACAGAAGAGACCCAGGACAACTTTGACACCAACAGTAACTCCACATAAGACTAAGAAAGTTAAACCCCTGACAAGTGCCCGAAAAAGATTGAAGATTGAGAGCGACCGGCATAGGAGCGCGCGCTGCGAGAGCGAGCAGAAAGGAAGAGCAGTTCCGTTTTTGGCCACATGGGGTCAGTCGCGAGTTTAAATTTCAGAAAATTGCATATAGCCCCTTTAATAACATGTAAATAAATTAGTCAATTTTTAATTAATTGAATTAATAACCAGTAAGTAAAATGTAACTAATACTTTACATTAAATACAAATGCAAAAAAGGTTTTTGAATTTAACACAACTTTTCAAGTGTGAAACTTGGGTAAAATGTACTAAAAGGTGGTGGTTAGAATGTACTCAAACTGGCTACACCAATTTTATTGGTTACATTCTAACAGTTTCTTTTTACAGGGCAGAGTGTACAACTTCTCTCTTCCAATGACCGCTGGAGATAGGCACGAGCCCCTCTGTGACCCTGCAAGAATAAGGGGGTACAGACAATGGCTGGATAGATGAATAAACTACGTTAAGTTTTAATTTTAACAATATTTCTAGTAACTTTTATTTTCTGAGCTACCAGTTGAAAGTCATTTTTCTCTGCTTGAAAAACTCTGCATGAGATAAACAAAAAATGATACATCTACCTCTCGAGACGAGATGAAGCATGATCCAACATAGGGTGGATCCATGTTTTCATATTTTCTCTAAATTCTGACCCTACCATCTACCTTACTACTGACTGGGCAGCGCTTTTCTAGTCTGTTGTTGTTCAGTTTTGATGGGTTTGTAGCCTCTGTCTCTTAGTCTTAGCTGACAGGAGTGGCACCCAGTGTGGTCTTCTGCCGCTTTCCGGTTCAATGTGTTGTGTGTTCATATGGGGCATTCTGTATAACTTGGTTGCAACATACGGTTAACAGAGCTACTGTCAACAATATCTTTTTTTCTATGTAACTGATGCACACTGAATATTTTCTCTTTTTCAAACAATTCTCTGTAAAATCTGAAAGATGGTTGGATGTAAAAATCCCAGATTATCAGATCCTAAAATATTCAAACCTACCCATCTGGCAGCATCAGCAATCGCATGTTCAAAGTCAAATATATTCTCTTTCTTCCCTAGTTTGTTTGAACATTAGCAAGTTGTCTTTACCATAAAGATGCCTAAATGCAATACAGTGTGATGTGCGGTTTACTAAGTGTACCCCATAAAGGGACCATAAAGGTAAGTTTATCCACCTATACATACCAAGTCTGAATAGATTGGATCTGCTGCAAATGTGAAATGTGCAAAAGTCTGTGGACAAGAACCAACCCACACTGCCTTTCATTGAGGTTTGGTATGTCGCAAACTATTCACTCCAGCATATCCTTGGATAAATATGGAGTTTTGTGACTTCCAGCATGCAGACTAGTATTGGGAAAACATTCTACATATAATTTTTCCTTTGCCCTCTGTTCCATAGCGAAATATCTTTCCCTTTACATTGCAGCTCGTGGGACAGACTCTAAAATAAACAGTTAAACTTTGCATAAACATGCTTTTTTTGTGGTGTTTTCACAGACTGTCTTTCCATTCATTTTGATGCTGGCTGTGTTGTTCTTATTTTAATATGATGACCTATCCTGCTTCTAGTGAAGCTCTTAAAACATCTCTGTCCGTCAGTCTCGAGTCACCATTTTAAAGTCGATAGAGAGGAAAGAAAGAAGACAGAGATAGGTCAGTTGAGGGTGTTTGTAGGCACGGAACCAGAGCAGAGGTTTTCATGGTTATTCTGAGCTTTATCAGCTGGCTTACTTAAAGGTCAGAGGTCGGATCTTGTTATGTTACAGACAGGTGAGGTTAAGGTTGTTCTTCATCCTCTGATAAAGCTCAGCATATATAACAAGTGGGGACACCGTGTTCTTCTACTGGTACTGAACAGATGAACAGGCGGTGTTGGCATTGTCAGAGTTGTAGTCTGTTTATTTCTGGTGTGTTTGTCTTATTTCTTGTTCTATATATTTAAAAGCATAAAATTAGAATCATTTTTGATGCAATAAAAAGTTTTCATGCCTGGATATGAAAGCAATAGAGTATTAGGTCTGAAAGTTTAAACTTTAGCTTGTGGTATTTATCTCCTCAGTATTTGTCTACTTTGCATTAAGATCACACCAGTTGTCTGTAAAAACCCATGCTATCCCCACATTCAGAAAAATCTAATTACTAAGTACATAAACAAAGTAATGTGTGATTTAGTGGAATGACATAGCAAATAAGTATTGAAGGCTTAGATAAATCTATTAGCTGTTGCCTTCAAATCTTGAAGGTTCTGGGGTCTTCTTATACACTCTTATCTTCAGTTTTGTCCAGAGATTTCCAATCAGATTCAAACTAACTGGGTCATTCTAGCAGCTGTACTTTCTGGTTTTCTTATTAGCATCCTGGTAAAAGGCAACAGAGTCACATTCCAGTTGTTTACTTGGTTTTTTATGCCTCATTGGATCTTATGTTCTTCAATTGTTCAACACTTTCCCTTTAATTCATTCTAGATTATTAATCAAAACTTGCTTTATGGGCGATCTTTTTTAATGTATTGGCATGTGTAGATTACATATTATGTTACATAGATTTGGTGTAAATGTCATGTCTGTACGCTCATTGGATATTGCATTGTCATGTTCCATCCTTATTGCCCCTGCCTTGATCACATTTGAAAGTAAACCAGCAAGAAAAACCCCAGGATCCTCATCCTATAGAAATTCAAACATCTTTCCTACTCTCCTACAACACCATGTCAGCTGTCATGTCACAATGTCGGCTATAATGAGAGTCATCATACACTATACAGTAGTGTGTACGAGAGGAAAATCCATCCATTCATTGTCTATAACCCTTTTTTCCTTCTGCTGGGTGCCTGTTGAATTGTGAAACAATTATTCAGGACATATCAGGCTCTGTACCAAGCTGTAGAAATTACAACACAAAACAGTAGGATTTAACAAAAAAGCATGAGAACAAAATAAAATCAACCTTTGAATTTTGTAGCCTAAGAAGATTTAGTTAATCATACAAATATGCTTACTTACTTTCTGCATTTTAGGTCATATTTCAATATTTCTTAACCTACGATGTGATGTGTAAAGTTTTTTAGATATAGACCCAGTCAAAGTAGCTCCTCAAACTGTGTTTTTCTTGAACAAACATATTTCCAAATAGTTGAATTCATGTCCCTTGCAGGAGCAGGAAACAGATAAGGCCTGTCTCAATTAGCTGGCCAGCAGTGTGCAGCAACGGATGGGGGAAGGCACATTTCATCTGGTTTTAATTCTTGGTGTTACGTCTGTCCCCAGTTGGGCTTTTGGTTCCAAAAAAGGAGGACTACTTCAAAGAATTTGAAATGCAAACAAAACAGAATAAATAACACTAACAGCACAAAACAAAAGTAGTTGAGAGACTTGTGGTAAGACCAAGTTTCACTCTAGTCCTGATAAACAGTCTTCATCAAAGAAACAGTCTTGGTATCTTTCTGTTCAGAAAATGTAAACTTTACCTCAACCTGGTACATTTGCTGGGTTTTTTCTAATGACGTTGCCCATTTTGTTTTAGCATAAATTTGCACAGCCAAAGGAAAATTGTCAAGTTAACATTTCTTACTTGAAAATACATCAAAATGATTATTACATTCTTTTCAGATGTCATGGCTAAGTTCTGTAGACATTTAGTTTAAAAGTGAAGATATATTTAGACTTTTAGCCGAGGTTGAGTAGCGTGTGCAAAGAAAAAAGCAATGTTGCACAGCCTCAAACTTTCAACCTTTTGATCTCTGGTCGTGCACCTTCCTGATTGAGTTGTTCATGAGGGCTGTTGTTCATATCATAATATATATATAGAGGACGTTTCAAAATGTCTTGTTTAGGTTTTTGTTACTGTGACATTTTGAAAAAACTAATTAAACTTCATTCCTTGTCCACGTGTCATGGCAGTATCCTTTCAGTGCTCTAAAAAACTCTCACAATGGTTATTCTGTTCTGGTTCTGGTTGGAAATTCTTGCTGTACAACTAACATTTTTCTTATTGAGCAAAATAAAACTTGGTCTCTGACGATGTTCAGAAAACTTTTTTTGTTTAGCGACACTTTAGATTAAAATCATTCAAGTGTTAATATCTTGTCACATTCTCCTAATTCTTTCCTACCTACAAATCGATATTTTTACTGGAATATCACAACACAAAAATGAACGTAATTAGTTTACAATCCTTAATGGCTTCGAGTATTAACTTTTGCAGACTTTTTTTGTGGACATTCTGAACTTCAGATCACTCTGAGATTAAGCAGTTTTTCCTGGTCTAAGCCCAGCAGAAATATATAGATTTAAATCACGATTAGAAATTGACATATCAATAACGGAATGAGGTCGATGTCTAACTTTATTGATAAAATCAGGTCCATTGTTCACCTGACCTTTCTGTAGCATTATTTGTGCATCTTTGTATGCAATGTATGTGGTTTACCTGACCCTTGAACTAAAACCTGCAACATATTCCTCACAACTTTACTTTCTATGATAAACTAAGCTAACTTGCTCTGTGTGTACTGTGCAGAGCATTATTTTATTTAAACTTTACACCAACAGACTAAGGTTGTGCTACATCTTTTCTAAAAAAAAAAGGTTTAAAGTATAATTCTAAATAAATCAGACAAAAAGATATAAAGCAGTTGTATCAGCTTGTTTATGTTCAACGTAAGGTGAAGTTTCTTATCTTCAGGTTTATATGTTGTAATAAATTATTCTCAAAATCAAGACCCCTAAACTGGACACTGCTGTCTTGAATACTAACCTTCATATGGAGTCCTGTTCATTTAATTAGAATATGTGCTCCAAAAAGACTTGTCAGGTTAAAGGTACCTTTAAGCAGGTATTAAACATACTTTTTATGTTCTGTTTTCATTTACTGAAAGCGGAAACTAATCATGATTAACAGAAATAAAGATTTGAAAGCATCAGTCTTCCTAAATAATTTATATGATGTCTTGTATTTACTTAATTGAGGTAGTGAAATAAATAAACTTTTCAATAATATTCTAATTTACTGAATATGAATGCGTTTGTGAAGCTGATGGGACTGAATTTGCTTTGCTCTGCTGACCGACACTGAGCTGTCCTTCTGAGCATGTTTAGAGTAATTGCTTAGATAAGGACTCCTGAGGACTGATCCCTTTAACCCATAAAGCTCTATGTGTGTTTATCATTGACAAACTCACCATTCTTTTAAAGTTTTTTTTGGCCAGAGTGCCCTTTAATGACAGTGGACAGAGTTTATGAAGGGGGAGAGAGGTGGGGGAAGACATGCAGCAAAGGTCACCTGGGACGGGACTCGAACTGGGGACAGCCGCGTTGAGGACTGAAGCCTCTACACATGGGGTGCCCGCTCTAACCACTGCGCCACGCAACGCCCCAAACTCACCATTCTTAATAGAGACATGGAGGTTTTTAAGGATGCTCTGCTTCTTTCCAGGCATGCTCTTTGTAGTTTCAATAATAAATCTTGTTGGGGAATCAATCTGTGATAACCTGGAGATATTTCTTTAAAGAAATCCATCTAGCTATGTATCACTTACAGCATTCTCACATTCAGACTCAGTGGATTCCACTGGGACATCTTGCTGTTGTGTTCTAGGGAAGCAGAAGGCTGCAGTGCAATAAAACACTCAGTAATCAGCATTAGGGCTTTTCATCCTGTGCACAGCAGCCAGCACACTAGCTGAACCAGCATCAGAGCAAAGTGATGCAGCTGTATTTTACTACAGATTAACACGACACTGGTGTCCATCTTTTGTTACGCATCCAGGTGCATGTGAACTGGTCTTTCTTTGACAGTCGGCTCACATGGAGGAGAAGAGAAGTAGGGTCACCCCCCCCCCCCCCCCCCCCCCCCTCCCCCCACCCCCCGGTCTACTCCTGGAACTCAGTGAGAATATCACCAGGGCGGAATGGAAACTTCATTTTGCAGGGGCTAATATTAGCCTGGGCCTCTGGAAAATTCCTTTTAAATGATCACAAGCTGAGAAAAAGCAAAGAATTTGTTTAGTGTTTTGCCTGACAATATTCTCTGCATACACTGTAGTTTGTGTTTCAGATGGTACAGCACGCAGGAGGGTCCTGGGAACACAGATGTGGAGGCAAAGAGGTCTAAAGGGGATGATATGATGACATGTAAAACTGTCTGATCTGTATCTTTCTTTGCCTGAAGGTCTTTTTCTTGGCACTATTAACACATTGATACCTAACAGAGCTGACCATGCAACTTTATTGTCATAAGCTGTTTTTATTTGGTAAAAAAAAACCCAACACTAAATAATTATTTTAGAGAAGTGATTTATCTCAGCTATCTATGTATCCTACTATAATAATGCTTGAACTTTATTTCACTTGTTTTATTACTATATAACCCTAACCTTGCAACCTATATGTGTATATTTTGCTAGGAAAATCCCACCTGGCCATAGTTCAAAGGGTGAACAATGAAGGCGAGGGAGACCCCTTCTATGAGGTTCTGGGAATTGTCACCCTGGAGGACGTTATTGAAGAGATAATCAAGTCAGAGATCCTGGACGAGACTGACTTGTACAGTAGGTCTCCCTCTTTAAGCTCATAATTATTACAGTATTTGAATGTAGAGATCTATCAAATGAGATGGTGTCATTTTAACAGGTCTTGCATATGGAGTGGATTACAAAAGGTCTTCATACCCATTCAGGTCTTTCACCTTTTGTCACGTTACAACCAGTATTTGTATTGTGATTTTATTTGATACGCCAACATAAACTAGCACATATGAATGAATGAATGAATGAATAGCCTTTATTGTCATCGTACTCAAAAAGAGCACCACGACATTTTGTTCCAGCACAACCAATCCAAGAACAAGAACATACAACAACACACATTTACACTAAACAGGACTGGAAGACTGAAGTTGCAGCCAGTTACAGCGCACCTTATGCAAATGAGAATGGTTACAATAGGTAACATAATTGTATATTATAATTAAAATGCTATATAGTTTTCAAATGTAGTGTGCATTTGCATTAGCACCCCTTTATTCTGATGATGCTAAATAAAATGCAGTGCAACAAACTCTATTCAAGTCACCAGGTTAAAAATTAGAGTCCACCTGTGTGTAATTTTATGTCAGTATTAATTCATAAGTGTTCAAAACTGATTATGTTTCATAATAACTAAATGACAGGAATATAAAAGTTCAGTGTGCCCCCTGGACATTTTTTGGGGACGGACAATGAATCGCTATCGGTTTCACATCGCAATTAGTTGATTAAATAGTGAATCGGCACATCTCCAATAACAATGTTTTTAAACTACTGTTTGCAAGCTATGAGTAGCATGTTTGTGAAGCAGCCAATGGCTGGCTCTACTGGAGTAGATTGCCCCACTAATTCACTACCTAGTATCAGCTGGTTTTACCTGTGTCTCTTTGAGCAGAACGACAAAAATCAACCAAGTAAGTTTATTTATAAAGTGCCTTTTACACAGAGAAATCCCAAAATGTTATAAAACACAGGTAGAAGTAAATGGCAAAATAATAGACAGAACCTAAGATTTGTAATAAAAGTGTCACCTAAAACTATGAAAACAATACAATTTTGTGAAAAATTACATCCCCAGAAAAAAGGTCTAATATTTTATGCGGTAAGAATGAAAAACTAAATTTAGCGGTTGTTTATTCCACATTTTGCTTAAGTATATGTACCAAATTCAATATAATGATGATTTTTGAGGTAATAATTTGTTTGCAACAGTAGGAATAATTGTTGTATTTCGAGTGTAAAATAAAACAAAAAACCCTTAGATTATGCTGTATATGTTTTTTTTTTTTATTTAAACACATTGATACCATGGTAAATTTTCTCATAATTGTTAAAGGCTTACACTGCCCTATGCTACTAGTAATAGGAGGTTGCTTGGAAATATACTGGTTTTATTTGAAGTCAAAATCTCTCATATTTCATAAATCTTAACAGGCACAGACATGGAGCAGAACTACAGTCAATTAAAATATGGTGTAGTATAAACTCTTCAGAAAACAATGTAAATTGCAAAGAAATTAGTTTTTGGTTGATTATTTCTTCAGTAATTAAGGAAAGTAAGTCCACTTTATTTTTATAGCAGCTTTCACAGGTCAAAAACCACAGTGTTTTACAATGAAAACAAACAAAACATTCACAGAAGATAGAAATGTGAAAGAAAAGATGAAAATAGAATACAAGAACTTTAAGTGCTTCTCAAGAGAATTAACAGAATCAAGATGTCGCAAAGATGCAGGCAAAGCATCCCACAATCTGGGTACCACTGCTTCTAAGAGATTTATGTCCTCTGATCGCAAAGTCAGTCCCTCCAGTATTTTGCGATGTTCCGATCGCAATTAACTCAAATTCGGCCAATCCTCGCGAGTTCTGCACGATTTGCCTTTTTTTTCAATCATCGCAACTTTAAACGCGATGCTCCTTATAAACATCTTATATCTCAAACCGTCACGTATCACGTACACTTCCAGTTTCTTATGAGAAAGGGAGCGAGAGTGAAATATGTTCCATTTTGCCAACAAAAATCTCTGCCAAGGATTGTGCTAAAGGCCAAAGTTTCCTCATTCCTCATCCACATGAAGGTGGTGGTCAATTATTTTTTATCCCATGGAATATTGTGGTCGAACACAAAAGGAAGTTATTGATTGGCAAAACATCATTTCAACAGATCACAATTCACATCCCTGACCACTTGGTTCAGGCGTGCAGACCTTTTCAACTTTACACATGGAATAAAGTTAATCAAAACAATAAAAAATAAAATAAAAAAGATTCCCATGAGAGCGTCTCAGCATCATCTCAGAACTGGACACTGAACTCTGTGCGTCTGTGACGGTGCGGCTGGTCACAGCAGCAAAGAGATCAGTGTCGTGCCAACCACCTGCTGCTGTGGTATTTCCTCCCGCCAGGGATGGAGTTCTTGAGTCCTGGACTCGGAATCAAGTCCTGACTCGAGTCACGTTTCAGGGACTTAAGAGACTTGAGCAGCACGCCGATGACTGGCACTTGGACTCAGACTTGCAATGTTCGGACTTGAATTTGGACTTGGACTGCGATGTGAAATTGCTGTTATTGGAATTAGCATGTAGCTGATGCTAATGTTAGCTTGTTATATTAGGTGAGATTATTGGAAAATTTAATTACATCTTCCCAAAGCCTTTGGAAGTGTACGAGTGACATGTTGATTATTTATTGTTTTCAAATTTACTTTAAGCATGTTTTATTTTGCACATGCTACTGTGTTAGCTTGGTGATAGCGTGGGGGCATTGAGTATAACTTTTTATAATAAAGTAAACCATGTGTGGCTGCCATTATTCCAGTCTTTAAATCCTCACCCTGCTCTCTTAGTTTTGGCTTGCTCTCATGTGACAATGACTTGACTTGGACTGGAAGATTCTTCGTAG
The DNA here is from genome assembly GCA_963556495.2 of Valencia hispanica. Classification (NCBI taxonomy): domain Eukaryota; kingdom Metazoa; phylum Chordata; class Actinopteri; order Cyprinodontiformes; family Valenciidae; genus Valencia; species Valencia hispanica. Next base: position 25,004,039 of record OY747703.1, read on the forward strand.
GACTTGGACTCGGACTTGGCCTGTAGGACCTAGCAACTTCTCTTGGACTCGACTTGGACTTGCACTTAGACTTGAACACTAGGCACTCAAATGTGACTTGGAATCGAGAGATGGTAAATTGACTACAACACTGACTCCCGCTAACTTGTGGGTCAGTAAACAGGTACAAAGAGTCTTTCCGACTTCTGATCTAAATTTGAAAAACTTTGACTGAAGTGACACTGGTCAATCTCCAGTTGGGCAGCAAAGCGTGGATTCAGCCTCCAGAACAAAATCAAGTTGTGAGACTGCGTTCAGGCCACAGCAGGTGAAATGGTTGTATTTTAAATGCAAGTATTTAATTTTGTTGTTTATATGCAGTTAGTAGAGCCACAGTCAGTACATGTAAGCCTATTCATCTGCTTGATGTGTGATGGTACGATGTGGATTCTCTGTTCAGGTTGTTCGGATTAAATATTGATTCAAATTAATAAAAAAGAAATACTATTGAATATGCCACTGTCATTTTTGAAATTGACAGGTAAAAATTGATCATGACAAGAGTTTTTTGACTACGTCGGTCAAAATGACGGAAAACAAAAAAAAGACACTAAGCCCTAATCAACTTACAGTATTTTTGATACTTTTTTCAACTTTTGGTATTTATTTCTGTATCATTTCATTTTGTATATGGATGCTCACAATGCAGGGTTTAACACAAGGGAAAATTACAAATAAAAACATTACAACTTTTGTTGTGCCTTTTGACAAAAGCTGACACAAAATCTGGCATTTTACATAAAAGTGCTGCAAAATTCTGGAGGGACTGTAAAATGCGTTTGAGGAACCATTAACACCCTTTGACTGGAAGATTTGAGAGAGCGAGAAAAGCTGTAGGGCTCTAGAACGTCAGAGATATAAGCAGGGACTTGACCACATAGGGTTCTAAAAGTAAAATATAAAATTAATTCTAAAATTTACTTTATTGTAACAATGCTTGTTGTCATCTTGGTGTGAGACAACATGTACTTCGCTGGACGAACAAGACATGTCATCATTGGAGATGAATCAATGCAGAAAAATATCAGGATGAGATTCTGCAACCATCCAATCCAACAAACAGCCCCAAAAAAGAGTCAATGGAAGAATAAGCTGTTTGGTATCGGTAGAGCTGATAGGGCACAACCAACATACTCAACTCTGCTGCTTAACCCATCAATGCATTTTACCTACAAATGTAATGCAACATTTAAAGGAAAATAGGCAAATTTTCCAATGGTATATAACTTATTACAAGGAAAGATTGTTACAATAAAGAAAAGATCGATCAAACACAAATGTCTTTTTTGTGCTAATTTTGAATAAATTATATATATATATATATATATATATATATATATATATATATATATATATATATATATATATATATATATATATATATATAGATATAGATAGATAATTTTCTTATTATTTGAACATGTTTGATTTGATTTAATTTAATATAAATTAAAGTGACATGCACATTATTTTACATTGGCAACAGGTACCCATCTTTAAATATACAGCAATATGGCTAGTTTTCATCAGTTGTGTCTTAGAATAATATGTAAAAAGGACAATAAATACAAAATACATACACACATCCAAGAGGTAAACGATGCGTAACGCGAGGTGACATGGCGTAGTGTCTGAGCACCAGGAATCCCGTTCAATAGTGAAAATATTCCCACTATTCTTTAAAACAATTTTCTACAAAAGAAATCAACATGGGGTGGAAATGGTTTGCGTATACGGACTAAACAAAGTAATTAGGACAAATGAGAACTTATAGGGCTAGGAATTCATCAGCACGCACAGAAAATGAGACATAATCATGATATTTCCATGTGACTTCTTGACTTAAAACAGCTCTCTGCTGCATCTGATAATGACGCAGATGTAAGCCAAAATCTGGAGTTAAAGACCGTCGGGTTGTGGGGATTAATCTGTATGGGGTTTTGGTTGTGAAAAGCAGTTTTATCTTCACAATCAGCTATTTATTTATGTGAAATTGTGTTTTATAATTTTTGTATATATTTTTGCTCTATGAAGTGCTAGACAAAGTGTTTGTCAAGGTAACTGCTATCACAGGTGTTTTGGGTAGAGGTCTTTCATGAAAATAAACTTACTTTAGTCCATGTGCTACTATCAAATATCAACCTTTTTTCATGTGTCACTCCAAACCGTAATATATATGGCCTACTGTAATGTCAGGAATGTGGTAAGAATGTTGTAACAGTGTAGCCCGCTAAAGTTCTCCTTTTCTGAGAAAGTGGCCACGGCTGGAGTTCCAGAAAAGGCAAAGAGCTTTGGGTAACTCCAGTTTAGGCACCCTGTGACCTGGGACAACCAGTTTTGTGTTGGCACACTGTCTAAAAGTGATGTTTTCCTGATGGAGGAACAGTCTCAGGTTGTGTTTTCATCTTCTCTCCTCAGCCGATAACAAGACGAAGAAGAAAATCACCCATCGGGAAAGGAAGCAGGATTTCTCGGCCTTCAAGCCCACTGACAATGAAATGAAGGTTAAAATATCACCTCAGCTTCTGCTGGCTACCCTGCGTTTCCTAGCTACAGGCAAGTGGGCTGCGTTGCTGCTTGACTTCCCCCAGTGTGCCCTCAGCCCCTCACAGTGGGGAAGGTTTGTGTGTGCGTGTGTGCGTGTGCGCGGGCTTTGAGTTTTGGCTGTAATGGAGGAGGAATGAGTATGTGTGTAGAATGAGTATCTGCTGTACATGAGTGTGTGTGAGGGAATGAGCTGTGTAAAGACTTACAACAAGCGTGTTGGTATGCATGTGTGTGTGAGGAGGTAGAAGGCTCCTTGAGTGTGCGGCATGGGATGTCCACAGGCTGTGGAGAGATCCTGAAAAAAAAAAAAGGAAAACGCAGGCGTTTATTTGCTTGCATGTCATGCACCGAAGGTTACACATCGCCGTCTTAGCTCGCAGCTTTAAAAACACCACCCTGTTTGCTTACACTCCTTCTCAATGACATCACGTCCAGCATTTTTGGCCTATGATGGCAGTTCTCACACAAGTCGACATACTTGGGTGCTTACTGGTGTAAAATGTGAAGTATTTCAGCAGCTTTCCCTGGGGAAGTGGAACAGGCAGCAGACTGGTGGAGTTGTACTACAACAGCAGCGGCTGACGGTGCCTCATTGCATTTGGATTTGCATTAGAACTTTGACCTCGCAGCTAAGCGTTGATTAATTTTTCTCTAAAGGCTATTAGGGAGTTTAGTTCCTCTCAGTGGAGCCCGCAGCCAGCTGACACACATCACCGCCGCTGAGTTGAAGGAGCTGATTGGCCCAACAGGTGGCAGAGGCTGACCAGTTGCTGTTAGGATATATTTCTTAATTTCTGCTCCAATTTGTCTAAAAAGACAGGCTTTCCATGTAGTATTTTTAATGTGGTTGCTATCTGTAGTTGCCTGGGCTTCTGAGGACTTTGACCTTCACTCATTTTTCATGCCAGGACCCGACCATTGTCAATCAGCTGATCAGAACTGGCTGTTTTATGGACCACATTCAGCAATTTATACACACTGGATGAGAGAAAGCCCAAAACTGGACATGCATGAAGTAAAAACTGGGCTTTTATTTAGTCAAAACCAGCATTTACACCACTCACAATAGTGAGTTAGGGATATTGTTATTAACATGAGTGTCATTCCTATTTGGTCTGAATTTTAATGAAGTAAAAGTCCTTTAAATGTATTAATAATAATGAATGAGAAGAAACACCATTTTCATTAGTATAATATTTATTACCCTAAAAATGTAGACAATAACAAGGGTAGCCCCAAATAGCAGAAATTGACTATGTCAGTAGCGGGTATTTCCCCCATTTGCTACAATGACAGCTTGACAGCAACGTCTCATGCTCCTTAGTAGCCTCATGTTGTCCTGAGGCAATGCGTTCCACTCTTCCACAAGTGCTACACGCAGTTCTGCCAGGTCACGTGGGGGTGGGGTACGATCATCCAGTCTCTGCTTGAGCTGGTCCCAAACGTGCTCTATGGGGTTCAGGTCAGGGGACATTGCTGGCCGTACCATGTGAGGCACTCTGACTTCCTGAAGTCAAGCTGTGACAATTCTGGCTCAATGTGGTGGAGCATTATCATCCATGAACAGGAAGTTGGGGGTGTGCTGGTGGAATTAGGGGATGATGATGATGGGTTCTATGATGTCTCTGAGTTAAGAACATGCAGTGACTGAGGTGGTCAGTGAGCAGGAAGGTAGAGTATTGCTGCCTTGTCCAGGTCACATGGTCTTGTGCCCACTGCAAATGTTCACGATGGTGTCTTGGTGTTAGTGGAGTCACCTGCAACGGTTGTCTGGCATTCAAGCCAAAGCGGTGGAGTCGGTTGTGAATGGTTTGTCTGGAAACCCTAGTACCCCTCACATCTCGTAAATGGGCCTGCAGCTGTGTGGCAGCTGCATGACGATGTCTGAGTGCATAGGTCCTTAGGTACTGGTCATCGTTGCGGACTGTCACTCAGGCTCCACTCCTGGGTCTGTCACGAACTCTGCCAGTAGTTCTGTGTCTTGATGCAAGTCTGCTGATGACACTTTGAGACACACCAAGTTCACGTGCAACATCTGACTGCCTGCCACCGACCCGAAGGCGCGCTATGGCCAGGTGACGCTGCTCGTCTATAAAGTGACGTTGTGTATTCATGGCTGTTTGAAGACTAAAGTTGGAATGACTTACTGACAATACCAACTTTTTAAACCCACAGAATGTTAAAATTGATGCCACATTATAAAGGGATGTCTTTAGTATTTTTTGGTGTTGGCCCCAATATGTAAGGCACACTGTACACAGTGAGACCATTACGTGGAAAACACAAAATGAGGTGTGTCTATCTCCACAATACAATTGCCTCCCTATCCCAAAAATCTCAGAATTGAAACAAACACCACATGTATGACATCCACTGAGTCTCTCACGATATTCCTATCTTAATGTGAGTAGTGTATGTTAAAGTCGCCTTAACATAAGGCCAGTGTCAGCTTATGCTAAAAAATCATTATCCCAGCATCAGTATTAATTTATTACAAAGGACTGTTTGGAATGTAACTCTGGAGATAGGCATTTCATTTATTATGACTGTGAGTTAACCGTTTAAGGTCATGCTGTTGCACCTCAATCAGATTTAATATCAGACTTTGACTAGGCCACTCCAAAGCTTTTCTTTTTCTTGCATTTATTGAGCTATTCAGAGGTTGACTTGCTGGTGTGCTTTGGATCATTTTCCTGCTGAATACGCCAACTGTACTTGAGCTTAAGACCATGAACTGATGGAGAAACTCTTCTTCGGGATTTTCTGGTAGAGAACAGGATTCATGGAGCAAACAATTACTGCAAGTCACATAGGTCCTTAAGCAGAGCAGCTGCCCCAGACCATCATACTACCACCACCATGCTTGATTGTTGGTACGATATTCATTTTCGGAGTTGTGTGTCTATGTTGCAAGAGTTTTGCTTTAAAGGGATGTCTGGATTCTGCAGGTCTGGTACTAATCAGGTCTAAAATCTGTTTGATGATCTGAAACATTTAAATGTGAATAAAAAACAGAAGAAATGTTTACAAAAATAAGTATTACGTGAAACACTGTACATGATCAGCTAAAGATTGATGCAGCTCTTCGGTACTTTATTTTTATTTTACTCTATTTTTCTCCTAGAGTTATGAGTTATATTTATTTGCTCTTGATAGTTCTGTAGGCCGGAAAATTCATTTGTTTGTTTTCCTAGTTGTATTAGCACACTCTGGCATATTCTGGCCTCGTTAAGTACAAGAACTATTGCTTGATGCTTTTCCAATGATATTGTTAATTATCTTTTTATATGTCAGGATATTTATTTAAAGCAGATCTGATTTAAAGATACCCCGTATTAAATTTTTTTTTAAAATCTGTAAATATGTTAATTATAAGTTAAGTAAAATCATTTTACTGGACCTGTCAAAAGATTGATAGAGATTAAATATTAACACAGACCCTCTAACTGGCAGAACATAAATAAGAGGAATTAAAAAATAATTGGAGGTAGATTGAAATCAATCAATCAATCAAACTTTATTTAAAAAGCGCTTTTCATACACAGATTGCAACTCAAAGTGCTTTACAGATTAAAATTACCCCACATAAACCACTATCCCATCCCTCCCACAATAAAAACAGAAGAATAGGTAAAAACATCATAAACAGTGTACAAACATTTGTTACTACAATGTTGTCGATCAATAATGAACCTGAAATTCTTCATCTTGGCTGCAATTCAGTCTAAAAGTTACATATATTGTGAGTGTATTGTAGTAATTTCTGTGAAATGAATGGCTTCCCACTGTTTCCAAACACAGGATACAAATGACCCTCGATCATCTGGGGATTAAAGTTTAAGGCTTTTTTTACGCAGTTCATTAGTGCCTCCAGATGGTCAAATAATTATTAGCTGAATGAATTGGAAAGTAGGTTGGTTCCTCAGCTGTGACACCCAATTTAAGCATTTAGCATGCTGTGGTAAGGGAATCTTCATGAGCTTAAGTAAAGTTGGGTTGTCATTGCTAGATTTAAGTAGCATTTAAGTTAATTTTGCAGCAATGGTACAAACTGTGTGTAATGTCACTGAATTCTGGCGCTCATGTGCTGTAATTTTTCAAAAATGGGTCTCAAAGAAAAAGAATCCAGGGCTTAACTTGAAATCACTCTGTGTTTGGTACAACATGCCTATGCATAGAGAGGCAATGCTGGAGTGTGGTATGTTGCAGCAGGGGGGGAAAGCATAGTGTGACAGGACTATTCTCATGAGCAGAGCCATTTTCACAAAAAGAAGCAGTTTTTTCAAATCCATTTTAAAAAATGGAAATGGTGTTCTCCATGAGTCTTGGAGAGAGTGACAGGAATTCAACTGGTTGTTATTGCGTAGTCAGCCATTAAAACTGCTAACTTAAAACTAAAGAGTTATGTGCAATACAGGTAGATTTGTATCATTGAATCTCAGGAAAAAATGACTGCAAAGAGTCATATCTGCTCCAAACCCTCCTCCTAAAGGAGGCCCGTGTTATATAGCTATTCTGTTTTCAAGAAGATACTTGCTTTGTTGGTATGGAGCTTCAAATGTCTTGCCACCCCCCCCCCACCCCCACCCCACACACACACAGATGCTAAGACCCAGCATGAGTGTATCTGGTCATGGGATTCAGTAAATGTAGAAAATAGCAACACATCCTATTTTTTCAAGTTTTGAAGGAATATCAGCATAAAGGCTGTTTTTATTTTTATTTAAAGTATTTTACTATTCAGTACATGGAATGTGAAGTAATTTCAAGAGCCTCATCACAATCATCTGATGGTCTCTTTTTGTCTGATTGCTTCTTCAGAGGTGGAGCCATTCTCTCCAGTGCAGATGTCAGAAAAGATCCTGCTGCGATTACTGAAGCACCCGAACGTCATCCAGGAGCTGAAATATGACGAGAATAACAAAAGGGCGGCAGAGCATTACCTCTTCCACAGGAACAAGCCTGTGGATTATTTCATCCTCATCCTGCAGGTGTGCATGTAATGGGGCACGAAGCGGGATAAAATGGCACAATGTTTTATTTAAAATAAATAAATAAATCCAGCATATTTACTACTAATATTCTACTTTTAGTAGATTAAGTGACTGGGAGCCAGAAAAACTATTTACATTTATAAAAGTGGGTTGAAATCAGCAAAGAAATATCGGTGCTTCGGCCCTTTAAGATCAGCTAATCGAGCTGTATTTTATGTAGCTTCTTCTAAACTTTTCACATCCTATTAATGAATATCATTTATTTTCTTTTATGACAGCTGTACAAACAGCTCTACACTGTATAATCACACAAAACATGCTGCTGTCGGCACCACAACCTATTGTTTTCCTCGGCCATAATGTTTTTCCTCAGTATAGTCATCGATTTAACAGAGCTGCACCACAGGGGTTCGTTCCCACAGAGGCCATGGCTTCTTTAGGAGCATGCATGCTATGGTTTTAGTACAGGACAGCTTAAATTACAACAACAGCAATGCCAAAGATAAACAACTCATTCTTTAAGTGGTTCAAAAGGTTTGACTTCATCATTTTTTACATACAACAGTGTTAACAACCTTAAAATGTACAGCTTTTCTTTATATGGTTGTAAAAAGTCTCCAAATAGTCTTCTTTACTCAGTAACAGCAGTCACACCAAAGAGTGGATGCTGTTACCGAGTATTTCTTATAAATGGTGCATTCACTGATATGATTCTCACTGGTCAAGGCCAATTAAAATAAAAATCGCCTGCATCTCTCTAACATATGGTCATATCCATCTTCTTTCCTAGCCACCACAGTCTCTAACCTAAATTCTAGAAAATGTGTTGTGTTGTGAGCTGAAGAGAAGATTGGACACAGGGCTCATTCTCTATATACTCCAGCCTTGTGAAAAGTTAAACGACCAGACGAAGTGGTAGGGGTTGTACAAAGGATTAGAAGTACGAGTGCAAATGGGTATGGAGGGCTGTAAAGTTAGTTTTGTTTTTGTTTTGATCCGATCTTGTATTTGTCAATAGTTTTCAGTCAGTTTTGCGATGACTACCTCACGCCTTGTGTGAGGCAGGTAAGATATTTGGGTCACACATTTCGAGAGAGATGTTTTGTTATTCTGAGAATTCACCTGCAGCTATTTGCTGGAGGCACTGCAATGTCCTGCCCCTGTTTAAAATACTTTACAAATCAGTTCTACACATACAAAAAAACATATTTGTCAAAATCTTTTTTTGCTACACTACTCTGTCACCTAATAATGATGAAATCCGCTTGGTGTTCTTGTCCAGGTCTACATCAAACATGGTGGTTTATCTCTGGGCCAGATAAATTTACTGTGAAGAAGCTTTTTCTTCTTGGAAGTTGTTTCGAGAGCTTGAGATTGTGCAGAGTAATTTACACCATCTCGTCGTCCAAATCATGTTTTTCTGCACTGTTCCTCCTCAAATTGTACATTGTACCCACCCTTACAGATCTATTCTGTCAGTTTTTATTATCAGACAAAGATAACCTGAGTAATGATGATTTCATTTACTAGAGGAAAATAAGCTAAACTAGCCTGGCTCAATTTGAAAAAGATTGTGATAACTGGTAAATAGTCCTTTCCATCACTGTGAAGGAATTTTGACCTACTCTTCTTTGGAGAACTGCTTTAATTCAGCCTCCTGTGCTATTTTTGAGCAAGAAGGGCCTTTTTAAAGTCATACCACAGCCTATCAATGGGATTTAAGTCCAGACTTTGACTAGGCAAAAAAAAAAACAAAAAAAAAACTTTTTTTTAGCTTTTCAGAGCTGGAATGTTTTGGATCATATAACCCAAGTGTGATTGATTTAAGGTCACAAAACTGATGGCTGGACACTCTCTTTTCAATTGAATGCAATTAAATTCAAAAATACTTTATTGACCCGAGGGAAAATAAGTGTTGTCGTAGTTCATACTGTGAGGCCGACCACTCCTTAGTAGGTTATTGGTTCTCAGTGTGGTTCAATGGAGCCTTAAAGCACTGTTGAAGGCTTTGTAATCCTTTCAGACTTTGTTTCTTATCTTTTCTTGCGTGTATTTAGATTAGGACATCTTGTGTTGCATTCTCAGATCTTTTAGCCCAGTGGTCCCCAACCTTTTTTTCGCCACGGACGGGTTTATTATTAGACAATATTTTCACGGACCAGCCTTTAAGGTGTGGCGGATAAATGATAAAAACGGGTTATTTTAAAAATTATAACAATAGATGTAAATCCAATGTGTATTCGCAGCTTTATTAACAGAGTCCTCCTAACATCGAGCAGACAACATACCATGAGTAACACTCAGCCCCCTAACGATCTCTGGTCGCCATGGTAACATGTAAACATACCTTTAATAATTCAAGATTTACCACAAAAACAAATACAAAGTGCATGAAAAATCTAACTCACCACAACGCTGAATCAGTGAGAGCCTCGGGCTTTTCCCCTTTCTATCCATCTTGCTAGCTTGTGGGATTACGTGTCAAGACTGAGCTATGTAACGGGGATATCCGGTTATTTTTCAAAATAAAACAGCGGTCACCCTCAGATAATAAATAAAACGGAAATACTGGAAGTTATTTAATCTTTATGTGTGGCTCGCGGCCCGGTACCACATGACCCACGGCCCGGTACCGGCCCGCGGCCCGGGGGTTGGGGACCACTGTTTTAGCCTACTGATGTCAGAAATATGGAAAAATTCTAGAATTGCGTTGCTCTGGGTGGCTGCATGTTGGAGTGGCTCTGTTGGTTACATATTAAGTTTTGTTTTTTTGTACATTGGTTCCTCTTTTTTCTTAAAGAAGATTGCATTTTTTTTACCTGTATACTTTCTAGTTTTTGGTGCTGTGAAGCTGGAAGGATTTTTGCTGTAAATTTTTCCCTTTTTGACAATTTGTTATAATGCGTAACCATGGTAACAATGTGGTTTACAGCCGGGAGGAGCTGATTAACATCGCAAAAGCTGAAATAATACCTCAACTGAAGCCACAAATCCCTGATGAGTTGATAAGGAGGAGACGTGGATGCAGAGCAGGAGCGAAAAGGAGACAGAGAAAGAGGAAGTTCAAGCCATCTCTTCCATCGATCATAATGGGCAACGTAAGATCACTGGCTAACAAGATGGATGAACTCCAAGCCCTTACAAGGACTCAGCCAGAGTACCGTGAATGCAGTGTTATGTGTTTTACGGAGACGTGGCTGCTGGATCATATCCCCGACTCCAACGTCTGTCTGCCAGGCTTCCTGACTGTACGAGCAGACAGAGATCCGAAGACGAGCAGAAAAAGAAAAGGTGGTGGAGTAGCAGTGCTTGTCAACAACAGATGGTGTCATCCAGGACATGTTACTGTGAAGTGTCGTCTCTGCAGCCCAGATGTTGAACTCTTCTCGAGTTTTCATCCATATTATTTACCAAGAGAGTTCACCAGTGTAATTTTGGCAGTTGTTTACATTCCACCTTCAGCCGTTGCTGACAATGCATGTGATGTCATCAGTTCCATTGTTGCTAAGCTACAGACACAGCACCCCAATGCATTTGTGGCAATATCTGGTGATTTTAATCATGCCTCGCTCTCTACTACACTTCCAACATTTCAACAGTTTGTCAGCTGCTCTACAAGAGAAAACAGGACCTTGGATTTGTTTTATGCAAATGTAAAGGATTCATACACGTCCAAACCAAGACCTCCTCTGGGACAATCAGATCACAATCTTGTTTTTCTCTGTTCAGAATATAAACCCCTTGTTCAGAGGCAACCTGTGACAAAACGAACTGTAAGAAAATGGTCACAGGAAGCTGAAGAAGCCCTGCAGGGTTGTTTTCCAACCACAGACTGGATGACTCTTTGCCAAGCACATGGAGAGGACATCAATGCCATGACTGAGTGTGTGACTGACTATATAAACTTCTGTGTGGACAACATCATCCCCACCAGAACAGTGAGATGCTTCCCTAATAACAAACCCTGGATCACCAGTGACCTGAAGGAACTGCTAAACAAGAAAAAAAAGAGCCTTCAGGGAGGGAGACAGGGAATTATTGAGGAGTACACAGAAGCAACAAGAAGGGACAGAGCAGACTGCACTTCTTGAGGAAGCTTAGGTCCTTCAAGGTTTGCAGCAAGATGCTGCAGATCTTCTACAAGTCTGTTGTGGAGAGTGTAATCTCTTCAGCCGTCATCTGTTGGGGTAGCAGCATCAGAGCCAGGGATTTAAAAAGGCTAAACAACCTGATAAAGAAGGCTGGTTCTGTTCTTGGGACAACTGTGGAAAATCTGGAGATGATAATGCAAAGAAGGATTCTTCATAAAATCAAAAAAATTATGGACAACCTTGAGCATCCTCTCTATGAGACAGTCATACAACAACAGAGCGTCTTCAGTCGGAGGCTTCTTCAGTTTGGCTGCAATACAGACCGCTACAGGAAATCCTTCCTGCCCACAGCCATCATCATCTACAACAACTCCTTGAAGAATTAATTATATGAGCTATACCAACACTTAATTTCCCTCTGGGATCAATAAAGTATTTTTGAATTGAATTTTTTTTTAATTTTGATGTCATCAAACAGGTTCTGTTTAAGGGATTGCTGTTTTGTGCAGGTCTGAAAGTAATCAAACATGGGTGTGGCCAGGTAATTTTCGTATTTACTCAAAAAAAAAAAAAACTAGCAGAAATACGTAAGGGCTAAAAATAAGTCTTGGTGTAACAATCATTTTTGTTCAGTTCTGTACACAAGCAGAGACTCTAGACCCGTAGTGTGAACATTCAGTTGTTTAAAGATACAGATTTTTTGGCAGCCAATTAATTAAAAGTTTTAATCTAATTAATCTCAGGGTAGCTGTGAATCATGAATAATGATTAATTAATATTCCTAAATATGACTCAATTTTCAGTGTAAATAGCAGACAAAACTGGATGCTGTTGCTCTTTTTTTAAAGAAAATACAAGAGAGATCCATGGAACTTTTGTTTTGAACTCCACAATCACATTTACATATGGCCCTTTTTACCTATTTATCTTTTAGCCAATGCAAACTAACTGGTTAACATTTTCTGAATGTAAAGCTGTCCGTTCCTTATTAATTTTGGACAAGACTGAGCATCCTCTACTATCCTACAACAACAGAGTGTCTTCAGTCAGAGGCTTCAACTGTTTTGCTGCAACACAGACTGCTAAAGCATACCCTTCCTGCCCACAGCCATCAGGATCTACAACAATTCCTTGAAAAATTAAATAGTATGAGCTACAACAACACCTATTTTTCCCTCTGGAATCAATAAAGCATGTTTTATTAGTGGTTTTTTTTCTTCTTTTTTTTAAGGCTGGTACGTACTATATTCAAAGCCACTTCTCTAATGCTGTTTATCAGCTTGTCAGGTTTTAAATATGGCTATAAAGCTCAGGGTGAAATCATTCAGTGAATGACTTTTAGAAATGTTTTAGCGCTAACTAAATTACCACTTTGTGTGTGTTTTTTTATGGTCATAGGGAAAAGTGGAGGTAGAGGCAGGAAAAGAGGGGATGAAGTTTGAAGCAGGACCATTCTCCTTCTACGGGATGATGGCTTTGACAGTGTCACCTGGTAAGATCTTTGGGGAAAAACTTGATAAAAAAATAGCCATTACCTTCTCTATAATCGATGCTTTTTGGTTATCAATATTAATTAATTTCAATTCAACCATAGAAAGTACTAGCTGCTTCATTTTTAACCTCCAATTAGGGATTATACTTTTCCAAATATCTTTACAGAAGCTTCAAGTTCATTTAGTATATTCTAAGGTATGAAAAAGCTTTTTGTTTCCAAGCAAAGGCCCAGGTATTGAGCTGAAAGAGGCAGCATGACGTAATGGACAAACGTCACAAGAGAGCATCAGCTGGTGATGGACTCAGTCCTCGCAGTTCATTCATAAACTTCACAGACAACTATTCTCAGTTTTTCTCAGTGGTTGAGATCAGGGAGACACCCGGTGGTGGAATGGTGGAACATCCCTTCTGGTTCTTAATTAAATCAAACCAAACACTTCATATTGATGTTTCAAGACCTCCTGATCTGAAAACTAATTGTTTGTGATTGACCCTTCTCTTAAGAATTAATATATTTTTAAAACTATTGATTATTTCTCCACTATTAACACTTGTTTTCCTTTCTTTGGCTCTTTTTCTCTTTGTGCTATCCTATCCCTCTCCCTTCCAAGTGCCGCTGTCCCTGTCTCGTACATTTGCAGTCAGTAGAGCAGAATCGCTAGCAGGATCTCCAGGTATGGTGGCGCTTTCTGTCCTCTTTTATACCCATTTCACTGATTCTATCTCATGCTATTAGTCAACTGGGTTCATACACAGTCTGGAAACAGCTGGTGTTAGATTTCAATGCTTTTCAGGTCTGGATAGGTTTGGTAAAACAAAATAAGATTTCAGAAAAATATTTGTATACCTCTATTAAAAGTCTTCTAAAGGCTTCCTTCCTTCCTTCCTTCCTTCCTTCCTTCCTTCCTTCCTTCCTTCCTTCCTTCCTTCCTTCCTTCCTTCCTTCCTTCCTTCCTTCCTTCCTTCCTTCCTTCCTTCCTTCCTTCCTTCCTTCCTTCCTTCCTTCCTTCCTTCCTTCCTTCCTTCCTTCCTTCCTTCCTTCCTTCCTTCCTTCCTTCCTTCCTTCCTTCCTTCCTTCCTTCCTGTTCTTCTTGTTCTTCTTTTCTGTTAACCTATGTCGCTTCATTCCTTGTTTCTTTCCTGTTCTTCTTTTCTGTTAACCTATGTCGCTTCATTCCTTGTTTCTTGGCGGTCTTCCTTGAGTCCTATGTACCTTTCTTCCTCCCTTACTTGTATCCTACCCCATTCCTTTCCTTACAGTCTCCGGTTTTTGCTGGTTCCATATATAGAGACTGAAACTGTAGAAACATCTGGCTTAAACTGATGGTGAACTTAAATATTTTACATTTCAAAATGAACATAAAGCACACAGAACTCTATATACTTAAGTTTTTCATGCAAACATGTTATACCTCCGGACTTATCTGGTATTTATATGAGAGTTTAAAAAACAGTTACTGCTGTAAGAGTGTTTTCAATATGCTGATCCTTGTAGTAGTGTTGAGTGCTTGCACGTTTGTCCTACTATGAATCATGTTGTTCAAACCTGTGTGCTGAAAAAGAACAAAGCAGGGAGGGAAACACATTCAGACTTAAAGGCCCTCGTCCCCTGAGCCATTAGTCAAGTGTCTGAATGGTGTTTCAGACCGGAGGCCCCAGAGTGGAACCAGACTCCGCCTCATTCGCCCCTAACCTTTAACCCTTCCACTGCATAAACAAGCATAAACAAGACCTGAAGCTACAGCCCCCTGCTGGACACGCACATACAAGGACACATGTTTCTACATACATATATGTATGTTCACAGAGCCCACACGCTCCACACATACCCACAGACTGGCTGCTTTTGACACGAAGACACCCTCATGTTTCTGTCTGAACAAAAACAGACACATTCTGCCTCTTTATATATTTTTCCTCCTATTATGATGCCGAGCTTTGCTCAGCGACAAGCACGTGTCCCTGGAACCGCACACTGCCTCTTCGTGTGTTGACCTGACTCCAGCAACACCTAGAAAGTGGAGTTCTAATCCACAAGAGTTCACATGCCAGGTCTTTGGCCCTCTGCACTCGGTCCACAAACACACACTCACACACACATCCTGACATGGGATTACATACATTCCAGTCCATGTAGTTAGCATTAGAGCTGGCCAAGCCATTTTCACTTTGTTGTGTGTGATTTCCACTTCTTTAAGGAGTGGAAAACATAATCTGGCTTTAATTAAAAATTAGAGGAAAAAAAAACAAAAACAGTCTTCTGGTTGGCGGCACATGAAAATCCGCAGCATCATCACTGGACACACTCCTGACTCACTCTCTGACCCCTGAGTCTCACCTCTTTCCAAGTTTGATGTATAAATGAGATTTCCATACATAATATATTACAGCTGGCCTAGAAAATATCCCCAACACTCAAAATGCCACTGGGTAATATAGAGTTCACATTAATTAGTGACTTCTTTTTTTCTTTAAAAACATCAGGTTGAGATTTGTTAGAAAAAATGAAGATTGGTTAAAAATTGGTTTATTTTATTTTCATATTTTATTTTCCGTTTTTTCCACCCTTTTTGTGTCTCATGTCTTGTACAATTTCAATAAAAAATACACAAATCCTTTGGAGGGGAAAAAATGACGGAGCTACAATAACCAAGTTGCATAAGTTTCTACACCCTTACAAATACTTTGTTGAACCAATGTTCGACTTAATTTCAGCATTCAGCCTTACTGTGTAGGAGTGTATCAGCATGCACCGTCTCGCTCCTCATTTTTTCTCCATTATATCTTGCCAAAGTTCTCCAAATCTGCCTGATTGTGAGAACACTGTGTCTACTCTACAGCTCTCCTCAAGTGACACCAGAGATTGTTTCTTAGGTTTACTTCTGGACTCTACCTAGGCTCATCCAAAGCCTTCCTTTTCTTCCGGTACAGACTTCTGTTCTTTGGATGATTTTGATTTGTATTTGGACTTCAGGCAGAAACTCTCTTCGTCTTTAACTCTAGCTGAAACCTGAACATTTTGCATCAAAACAGATTTTTGAAAATGTAAATAATTTAAACCACCTTGAAAAATAAAAGGACGCCTGTTCCATCTGAAGTAACCCCACAGCATGAGGCTGCCACCACCGTGTTTTACTGTGGGCATGGTGGTTTTTTTATGGTCGTGTGCAGTGTTCAAACATGCCTTTTGAAACTGTAGCTAAAATGTTCACATTTGGCTTCATCAGACCATAACACAGTCTCTCTCAAGGTTTTGGGGGATTTTAGCCTGGATACCTCTGTCATGTAACCCTACTCCTTAGTTCAGACATATGGGGGAATGCAGAAGATTGTTGTCACATGAAGAAGACAACACAGTAGTTTACAGAAACTCCTTTACAGTGGTTTGCAAAAGTATTCGGCCCCCTTGAACTTTTCCACATTTTGTCACATTACAGCCACATTACAGCCACAAACATGAATCAATTTTATTGGAATTCCAGGTGAAAGACCAATACAAAGTGGTGTACACGTGAGAAGTGGAACGAAAATCATACATGATTCCAAACATTTTTTACAAATAAATAACTGAAAAGTGGGGTGTGCGTAATTATTCAGCCCCCTGAGTCAATACTTTTTAGAACCACCTTTTCCTGCAATTACAGCTGCCAGTCTTTTAGGGTATGTCTCTACCAGCTTTGCACATCTAGAGACTGAAATTCTTGCCCATTCTTCTTTGGAAAACAGCTCCAGCTCAGTCAGATTAGATGGACAGCATTTGTGAACAGCAGTTTTCAGATCTTGCCACAGATTCTCGATTGGATTTAGATCTGGACTTTGACTGGGCTATTCTAACACATGGATATGTTTTGTTTTAAACCATTCCATTGTTACCCTGGCTTTACGTTTAAGGTCGTTGTCCTGCTGGAAGGTGAACCTCCGCCCCAGTCTCAAGTCTTTTGCAGACTCCAAGAGGTTTTCAGTGCTCCGTGGGATGTTCAAGGCTTGGGAAATCTTTTTGTAGCCTAAGCCTGCTTTAAATTTCTCAATAACTTTATCCCTGACCTGTCTGGTGTGTTCTTTGGACTTCATGGTGTTGTTGCTCCCAACATTCTCTTAGACAACCTCTGAGGCCGTCACAGGGCAGCTGTATTTGTACTGACATTAGATTACACACAGGTGCACTCTATTTAGTCATTAGCACTCATCAGGCAATGTCTATGGGCAACTGACTGCACTCAGACCAAAGGGGGCTGAATAATTACGCACACCCCACTTTTCAGTTATTTATTTGTAAAAAATGTTTGGAATCATGTATGATTTTCGTTCCACTTCTCACGTGTACACCACTTTGTTGTTTTTCACCTGTTTTCTTTCACCTGGAATTCCAATAAAAGTGATTCATGTTTGTGGCTGTAATGTGACAAAATGTGGAAAAGTTCAAGGGGGCCGAATACTTTTGCAAGCCACTGTAACTCTAGGAAGTCTCCCTGACCAGTTTGATATCTCATTTGGGAGAAATGTCCAGCTTTTTTAATGTCATTGTCGTCCCATACTTTCACCAGTTGCTCATAACTGTCTTTACCCGCCATGGTATATAAATAACATTTGATTTTGTTTGTACCCTTCTCCTGACTAACACATTTGCACACTGAACCAAATAATATTGAGTTGTAAAATGGAATCAAAGGTGCTTCAACAAAGTATTAATTTAAAGGTGTGCACACCTTTGCAATCAATTTATTCCTTTCAAAAACATTTAGTTATTTTCCTGTTAAATTGTACCTGATATTTGTCACATTAAAGGTGGAGAAAGTTTTTATTTTTATGCCTCACAATTTGTTTCCCCCTTTTCATCTCTGAAAAACATTCCAAGTTTAGTCACTTTGTAATAATACTGAGCTCCTCTGAGTTTCTTTGAGTGAAATAACAAAAAAATTCTGATTTGTTCATTGAAAGCTAAAACACACCAGAAAGTAAAAAAAATTACAATTATCAATCATTGTACTGTTTTTAATACTTGATTAATTACTTGCATAGCAATAATTTGACTGTTTCCTCATTAAGAAGCTCCACTCATGAGGGATGGATTCACCACAGTCAGATTTCTATGTTTTGACCACGTCATCCCCACCTCTTACCTTCTCACAGAGAATAAGTCCCCTCCTCGGTCCTTTGGCCTCAACCACTCAGATTCCTTGAACAGGAGTGATCGTATCGAGGCCATCACGCCGACGCTGGGCAGCAGCAACAACCAGCTCAACTCCTTCCTTCATATCTACGTCCCCGACTATTCTGTCAGAGCGAGATCGGACCTGCAGTATATGAAGGTGAGAATAGCTGCAAGGATCTGGCCAGAGAACACAGACACTCACACCACAACTTTGCTGCCTATTGTTGATGTGTATAAGAATTATTAATCGAACCCTGATTAGAAATAATGAAATATTTGACAACAAATGCTGTTTTATTATTTTTAAGTTTTTTTTTACCAGTGTTTTGCTTATTGGCCAAAAAGTAAAAATGTGTTCTCATTGGAACAGAGCAGCAGTTTTCAAATGCTTGCTTTGTCTTCTATGAGGCTTACTTTAAGCCAGATTTCTTATGGCTTTCTTCTTGACACTCTTCCATAGAAGCCGGATTTTCAGGAGTAAACATGTACACTTCAGCCCAAACTTAATCATACCCCTGGCAGAGTTAGTTTTATTATTATAAGAAATGAGTCGGGCATCTCTCAAACGATTAAAAAATGTAAAATGTCTACCATGAAAGAAATATATCTGTCTTCATTTAATTAGAGTTCTCCTTCGCAATAAATCTATGGCAGTGATAGACTGGTAAAAACAGCCTCAGACACATACTGGTTGCCTGTTTGAGTTTTTTGGTATTGTTATATATAAATATATTTATTTATTCATTTATTAGGGTCCTGGGTTTGAATTGCGGCCTGAGGTCTTTTTTTTTGGGTGTAAAGACCATGGATGGATGGATGGATGGATGGATGGATGGATGGATGGATGGATGGATGGATGGATGGATGGATGGATGGATGGATGGATGGATGGATGGATGGATGGATGGATGGATGGATGGATGGATGGATGGATGGATGGATGGATGGATGGATGGATGGATGGATGGATGGATGGATGGATGGATGGATGGATGGATGGATGGATGGGGGACTGTGGAAAGCTGGAGTAACCAGAGAGAACCCACACATGTACATGGAGAACATGCATACTCCACCCAGAAAGACCCCAGGCTGTGATTTGTCCGAAATGTCTTGATTGCTGTCCCCTTTGCAGAAAAGCAGCCCCAAAGCATAATGTTTCCACCTCCATGCTTCATAGTGGGTATGGTGTTCTTGGGATGCAACTTAGCATTCTTCCCCTTCCAAACTTGACGAGTGGCGTTTATACCAAAGATTTCTTTTTTGGTCTCATCTGACCACATGACATTCTCCCAGTCCTCCTCTGGATCCTCCAAATGGTCTTTGGCAAACTTTAGATGGGCCTGGACATGGACCATGCACCATGTGCTGGCTTAAGTAGGGGGGACCTTTTGAGCGCTGCAGGATTTTAATCCATGACGACGTATCATGTTATTGATAGTAACCTTTGTTACTGTGGTCCCAGCTCTCTTCAGGTCATTGGCCAGTTCCCCCCTATGTATTTCTGGGCTGTTTCCTCACCGTTTTCAAGATCATGTGAACGCCATGAGGTGAGATCTTGCATGGAGCCCTAGATCGAGGGAAATTGTCAGTGATCTTGTACTTATACAATGTTCTAATAATTGCTCCAAAAGTTGATCTCTTCTCACCAAGCTGCTTGCCTATTGTAGATTGGCTCATCCCAGTCTTGTGCAGGTGTACAATCTTGTCCCTGGTGTCCTTGGACATCTCTCCGGTCTTGGCCATAGTGGAGGTTGGAGTCTGGCTGTTTGAAGGTGTGGACGGGTGTCTTTTATAGAGATAACGAGTTCAAACAGGTGCCATTAATACAGGTAACTAGTGGAGGATAGAAGAGATTTCGGGACTGATAAGTATTTTCTAGCTCTGTTAACTGAAGCTCTGTGATCATTCCTCTTTAGGTCCAAAGATAATTACTTCAGTTTTGTTTCTATTCAACAGGAGAAAATTATGGCAGATCCATCCATTGATTTGCTCAATGCAATTACTTAGAGTTTGGATGGGTTCAAAGTCACCTGGTGACATTGTATTGTAAAGCGGAATATCATCTGCATAGTTATGGTAGCTAATCTTATTGGTTGTTATAATCTGGGCTAGTGGGAGCATTTAGATATTAAATAAGAGGGGCCCCAGGATGGAGCCCTGGGACACCCCAGATGTGATTTCTGTCTGTTCTGATGAGAAATTGCCTATTGAGACAAAGAAGTTCCTGTTCTTAAGTTAAGACTCAAGCCAAGAACTGTACCAGAGAGTCCGACCCAGCTCTCTAGTTGTTGCCAAAGTATATCATGATCAACATTGTCAAATGCTGCAATGAGATCCAAAAGTACCAGTACTGTGGTTCTACCACAGTCTGCATTTATGCGGATGTCATTCAATACTTTGACGAGAGCAGTCTCAGTGCTGTGGTGAGCACGGAAACCAGACTGAAAAACATCAAAGCGGTTGGTCATTGTTATGAAGCTATTTAACTGCTGAAACAGCTTTTTCAATCATTTTACTGATGAATGGAAGATTAGAGATTGGCCTGTAGTTCTGCATTAACATGTTGTCCAGATTTTTCATCTTTAGTAGTGGTTTAATAACTGTAGTTTTTAAATACTTATTTTCTGCACCTTTATACAAATAAATTCTTCAGAAAATCATACAATGTAATTTCCTGGATTTTTTTTTACATTCTGTCTTTCACAGTTGAAGTGTACCTATGATGAAAATCACAGACATCTCCAATTTCTTTAAGTGAGACAACCTGCAGAATCGGTGGCTTTGCCAAATACTTTTTTGCACAGCTATATACATTGAGAGCCCACTCTTAATTACCAAATAAGTCAAATAGGCTATCAGCACTAGTTTGAGACTGTTTTCACCAGTCTATTGAATAAGCATGCAAGGTGTAACACTTTCTTATTTAAAGTTATCACTAAAAATATTTATAGGCATTCAGACAAAATCCTTTTGAGCGTAACACCTGATGAGGTCATGTGGCGCTCAAAGTTTGGAGATGCCATGATGCCACCTGCTTGGAATGAGAGGTTACTTTGACTGGACTCTAACGGTCAGGTTAGGATATTTTGAAGACACCTGAAAAAATGTAGTTAAAGTAGGTCATACCAGAGGTGTTTTTGTGCACTACATGAATAAGAGCAAATGCCTGAAATGTACCCTTGAACCTTAGCGATCTAAAAAACCCTGAAGTCTGCGTAACTTATGTTAATAAAATTCTTCTGACTTCATTAAAAGTAGTTTTCTTTCGTATCATTATTTGTTGTATTTTACACATTTCCTGTATTAAGAATATCGTCCATGACTTCAGGTGGTGTTTACCAGCAATGCTTCATAGACATTTTCCTGTTCAGATAAGAGACCCCAACACCAACTTTTCTTTTCTCCAGGTAACACGTCAACAGTACCAGAATGCCGTGATGGCATCAAGGTTGGACAAGACCCCCCAGTCCACAGACAGCGAGTTCACCAAGATTGAGCTCACACTGACGGAGCTTCACGACGGAGTGGAGACCCCGGCCATTGTTACCACCACGGCCAGCACCATGAGCACCTCCCCCGCCGTGGCCCTCTCCATGGCCAACGAGACGTCCCACCTGCTGAACCAGCAGCAGAACTGTGTGGGCCTGAGTCGAAGCAACCACAGCGCCCACAACGAGGGACCCATCTAGCCCTCACCCCCCACTGCAGCCGGTGGAGATCGTGACCCTCCACCTTGTCCCCTGGACACGCATGGAGCAGTGGCGTTAAGTGGAGCAGAGGGAAAGTGGGCAGAGTATAAGGGTTCTGCTCCAACCTGAAGCCCCCATTCAGTCAGTGAGATCTTCCCACTGTAAGGCTGGGGGGGTGGGGGTGGTTGGCAGTAGCGGGGATGATGGGTGCTGCAATGTCCCGAACACCAGAACCCCCAGCTGTACTGACAGAACCAGTGAAATGAGTTTCTTGTACGGTGATAATCTGTAACTTCCATAGCGGCGACTCAGACTGGAGGACGACGGAGTGCAGGTCTCCTCACAACGTAATACAAAGCTCGCTGGACTTTCTCCTCAGGCCAAAGACTTTGGTCCCACCATCCTCCTCCATCCCGTCACACTGACACCCTCGCACAGAAACAAACCCTCCGCTCCGGTGCATCCTTCAGGGAGGCTCAGGCGACTGTTGGTCCAATCAGACTCATACACAGAGCGACAGTTCGTCAAAGACTGCACCAAAAGAAACCGTTAAACCGAGAACCAAGAATGTTTTCTTCTTGTATTTATTTATTTTATAATATTGTTTGTATATATGCACACGTGGAGAAGTGAAAATGAACAAAAAGTATGCATCCCCAGAACATGCTACATATATGAACATCCACTCATGTATTGTGAGGAGGTGAGAGTATTTTACAGAAACACTATGTACATTACAGATCTTATTATTTTTACTATTATCCTAAATCAGGCTTATAGTATCTTTTTCACCTTTTAAAAAACAAATCACACTATTGCCTTGGAGAGAAATTATATAATTAGTTACTTTAACAAAGTGCAATGAATCATGATTTATTTAAGAGATGATTACAAAAGATAATTCAGTGTATTATTAATTGACAGATATATTTGTATGTTTGTGCTGTGTGTATATTTGTTTTTGAGACGTGCTCAACTGCAGCCATTTGGTGCGTCTCTTTCTCTTTGTCACCGTCACGTTTTTTGACCTCAAGCACGTCTGGCTCAAGTGATGCCTTCCCTAGTTACTGCAGCATAAGTTTGGGCGAGGGGCGGGGGGTGGCTGAAAGTGCCAACAGACAAAGGTATCTATGCACGTGAGGTTATGGGGTTTTTATGCCTTTAGTTCAAGTTCACACATAATCAAAAACGTGAGAACTGCACAGTATTAATGACCTCGTCCTAACATGTCAGAAAGCGCAACCTCGACATTAAATGATGCACAGCTAATGCTTCTCCACTGTTTTGCTCATGAATGTGTTTTCTATTTTTTATTTTATCCTGGTTTTTCAGTTATTTTGGACAATGTGACAGAGACCAGGCTTTGACTCACTGTTTTGGCTTCCCTTCAGATTGTAGTTTATAACCCAAGCTTATTAATTACTGAGTCTATCAGATTTTAAGATGTTCTTCAACAATGCTGGCTGCTATTAAAGAAAGATATTTATACATCGTTCTGCTTTTTATCTGAGATAAACTGCGTGTGTTTAATTTGCATGGTAAAAAACACATTTTAAAGAATATTCCAGGGATGGGCAAGTAGAGCAAAATGCTGCTTTTACAATCATCACCAATTAGAGGATTATTGTGTACATATTGGCCTCCACCTCCCTGTACAACTCTTGTAAATACTAATACAAGTCAGAAAGTGTCAGCAAAACAACACATCTAAAACTATACGGATTTAACATAATTCTGAGAAAATCAAAACATATTTGAAAACTGATACCCCGCTGGCTAATGTTAGCAACCACTTCATGATAGAGAGCAATTCATGGGACAAGAACAACAGGATGGGAACCTAAAAGTAACCTGGTTTCACAGAATTTGTTCAAATAAAACAAAAAAAGTAACTGGATTAAATTAATTTTATCTTAAAAATAATTATTCCTACCACTGCTAAAATAAAGGCGCAATTCGTGTTAATAAAAAGTTATTATGGGATGTAGAACATGTATTTAGATATAGAAACAAAATTCATTAATATTAGTTGTTTTTAATCAAACGTGTTTGTTGCACATTTGGGTCTATGCAGAGTAACACTGAGCTGCCTCGGCAAATTAGCCGGGCTATGGGCTCCAGCAGCAAGCCTGACAATCACTCTTAGCTTCCTGGCTGCAGTTTCAAAACAGGCTTAACTTTATGGGGATAAAGGTGCTTGTTTATCTTCCACACAATCACTGTTCATGTTGTTCAAGCATCTTAAACCCTTGATGTGTACCTTGAAACTGAGATGCCTGGGCCTATGCCTATTCAGGACCATTGTCTGTTTTGATAATATTGAACAAAATGAGATGCGTACAACTGTAATGAAGATCTGTGTTACATAATACTCAAGTTAGACAGATGAATATCTTCTGTTGGAGCTTCTAGGTTTGTGCTTGTATATTTTGGCTAGTGCTAGCTATCTTTAGCCCTTTACAGGAAACTTTCAAGCTTCTTCTTGGTTCTATTTATTGAGTATATGTGAGTTTTGCAAACTTCATCTTTAAAGTGATAATAAAGCAGTTTCACAGTGTTAATGCTGTGAAATTATCACAGGTTTATCACTGGAACACCAGATTTTAATACCAGCCACACACGTCTCGCCTGAAAAATCCCTTCCGTATTTGTAAATATTACATTTTTCTGTACATTTTTTAGTGACTAAGAGTAATAAAGTGAATATACTATGACATCATCAGTTATAGTTTTATTGTTGGAAATTTTTGAAGCTTTTAATTCTATGATGTGAGTGTCTCTCCATCAGCGGGCAAAAGAGGCCTCAGTCTACACTAGACCTTAGCGTCTGCTAACATCCTCACCACATTTTGAACTCTTTGAACTCCATAGTGGAAACAAACACACGCACACAAAATAGACAGCGTAAAGGAAAGCTCCTCGAAAACCAACATTTTTAGGTCTCAAGTCTTTAAAACCCACATTTTAACAGCTCTCGAAGCATTAAAAACATTTTGCCTATCCCTGGGATGTTCATATCTTTTTAAATACGTTTTTGTTTTTAATACTTTCTGGATTTCTTGTTTAGTCAGCTGAGAAAATGTCTGCTTTAGACGGTAGTTGAAGAGCAAGGACAAGAATGAACCAAGATGAAATATTTTACAGCAAGCTGCCTTGTTTCTTTGTTTCAGACAAAAAAAGCCTTTTCTCATCTAGCCTAACAACTTCTGTTCATGTTTTCCAAACTCTTCTTTGTGAGTAAATTTCCATTTTCTAGTCTCTTGCCATTCTTCCTGCTTTACCTCACAAGACAGAGTTTTAATACACTATGTGTGCTGGAAAGTAAAACAACTCTGTGCAGATGTTAATGAAAATAGAAGTATGTTCATAAGGATTCCACGCCTGTTCATTCACGTGATGTTCATTTGTCTTATTTTATAGCAACATGAAAGTGTCTCTTGAGTTGAATTAGTATCTTTAAATGTAGTTCCTGATAGTAACCACTGGTGGTCGCTGTTTCCTCGTGTATTTTCAATGTGTGTGTGTTTGAGTGTGTAACAAGGGCCAGTGAAATCAGACAAATAGTCCATCCAACTGCTTCCCACAAAAGGCGTCCCCTCCTGTTTTATAACCAGACACACAGCGCGTGTCTGCTATGTTTGCAGCTGTGCTTGCTGTTTGTTTGTTTGTTTACTAGTATTGTTGTTTACTTGAAAGTGCTCCTATGCAGCAGTCCTCTGTGCTGTGCTCTGTGCAGTCCAGTGCTCTGATGGGACAATCGCTCCCCCAAGATAAAGCAGTGTTTGAATGCGGCATTTAAACAAGCCTGTGGGTCCCAGTGCCTGATAGAAGACAACAAAAATGGCAATTCAAAAAGATAAATCTGATATTTTTTTAAATATACATATAAACGCAAAACAGGAAACAGTGTTGTGGCATCAGCTGTGACAGAGTTTATATAATTACTCCATGAAATAGAAAACACATGCATTCTCCTCTTCCTAGATGCTGTCCACTCCAACCTTCGACTGTGTGAATGCTGTGAAGGTTTGTTTTTACCTGAACACATCATTCCTGTTGCCTCTTCCAGCTGGTGGTTTAATAAAAAAAGTGAATGATTAACAGATAAAACAGGAGTTGGATCCTTTTTTTTCAACTGAATACCAAACATTAAACAAAACGGTATAAAACAAAACACGTGACACACAGTGCTTTGCAAGAGTTTTCAGACCGTTTGGTAAAACAGCAAAATAAAGCATATTGGTGAAGTGGAAGGAAACTGATAAATATTTACATTTTTCACAAAGAAACTCCAAAAAGTGTGTCATGTACTTGTATTCAGCCCTCTTGCAGAACGATTTGTAGACCTTTTGAGGGATGTTCACACCAGCTCTGCCACACCTGCTCAGTTTAGGAGGATGAAGAGCATCTGTGAACAATCATGTTTGAGATTTTGTCACAGATTCTGAATTGAAATTAGGTCTGAACTTAAACAGCCATTCTAACACGAATATACTTTGATTTGAACTATCCTATTCTAGCTCTGGCTGCACATTTTGCGTCGTCGTCCTGCTGGAAGGTGAACCTCCAGTCTCAGGTCTTCAGCTTCTACCATTTCTATCCATCTACTGTTCCTAATTTTCCTCTGGGATCAATGAAAGTATTTTTGAATTGAATCTTCTCTGTCCCCGCTAAAGAAAAACATCCACGCAGCATGTTGCTGCCACCTCCGTTTCAACATGGAGTTCAGAGTATCACTTTGATTCCACACACAGCATTTTGCATGTTCCCCAAAATGCTCAATTTTAGTCTCATCAGAATTTGTGGCTAACTGCACGCTCGGTTGTGGCCCCTGGCCTCCCTAGTCACAGCTTTCATTCCATGCAGCATCAGCCTCTCGGCTGCTTCTGTGATCAATGCTCTCCTTATCCAGCCTGCCACTTTAGGTGGATGGTCACGTAATAATGTTTCGGTTGTGGTCTTCAAGATGCTGTTTGTTCTCTAACGAACCACCGAGGCCTTCAAAGAAAGAGCTGCGACATATTGAGATAAAATTTGACAACTATTCCGAGAACTACAGTTTGCACAGATTTTTAGTTAGGCGTTTGATTTCTAAGGGCTGAAGAGAAATGCACCGTCTGACTTTGAAACCACGCATCCTTTTTGTTCTACTTTTATCATTCTGCACTAATCTATGTTGCATACAATCTCAATTAAACACATAGACGTTTGTGGTTACATAACAAAATGTGGAAAAGTGTACGAGGTAAAAACACTTTTGCAAAACCATTTAAGGAGTAGGGGTTAAACAGATTTTTTTACTGCAATTCGCCAGAATTCTACTCAAATGTATTTCTGAGATCACAATGTACAAAAACCATGACTTTAGAGCTCCGTTTGATGACAGACTTTTTGTCATTATTATTTGATTGTCCGTGAGACTTAAGGGAATGCAGAGGTTCTGCCGAGTCAGCCAGGATAAAATGCTGAGTCAGGGAAGGCTTCTGCACTGCACACACGTAGGACAAACTACCACAACAATGTCAGTGAGAAGGAACAGCTAGGACTTCATTAGTATAAAAAGGTAAAGCTGAGGTTTGGAGAATGTCGTATAATCACCATGCAGGAAAGTTGCAACAGTACATTATGAAAAAGCTACGACAGTGTTTTTCCAGTCAACAGAACCTGGACCTGCACCTTTCTCTGTGCAACTTACCATGCACATGAGAAGGAACACACACTGAATCATTTTTCCCCTCAAAGCAACAAAACTAGAGCCACAAATTATGAAAAACTACCTTTATTCTAGATTTTCATGTAATTATTTCAATGTACAGTCTAAAGGAACATTTCAGGAAACAAACACTGGTCAGAGGAACAATCTGATATGTATGGAAAACAAAAAAAAGATAAACGGTTTAGAAAATGAGAGGTGGCTATAAATGTTTGAGGGTCACAATGATGAATAAAATCCTGCTGTAGCCTGTAAAACTCTTCACAAGGCTTTATTAGTAAGGTTTGAACATCACACTTCTGTCAAAAGGGTTAAAAAATACAATAATTAAAATCATTATTTTGAATAAAACAAAAAAGGTCATCTACAGTTCTGTAAACCAAGACCATTTAAAAGAAGTTATTTAGAAAAAATAAGAACCTTAACTAATACAACAGTTATTGTACTTTTTGTGCTAATCACATTTCCTCTCATTTAAGATGATCTGTACAGGTTTACTGTGTTTTATGTGTGTAAACTATGCTGACACAAACTGAAAAAAACCCAAAACATTTGATGTTTCTTTTTTAGTCAGGAAATAACCGTTGAGGCAGAATGGATACAAGCAGTTATTGCAACTATTGGCATTCGCTTTACAGCTGCCTTCAGCAACATATCCACACGTTCAGCAAAAAGAAAACACAAAAGATTTCTTTGTAAGAAAAAAGACAAACAGCTGAGGTTTCCTAACATCATCAAAGAAAGAAGTGACACGTTAAGCTAAAACACATTTGCATCCCTTCAACCCACGCCAAGTCAAACCAAATGTGAAGAGAAAAAAAAAGAAGAGATAACATGTTCCTTTTCTGGACGAAATGATCAGAACGGTACCATTTCAATAAAAGCTAAAAAAAAGAGATGTTAGAAAAAAAAAAAAGAAGTTCAGGCAGTTCGCTTTAACATACACATTAATAACACTTTAAACTCAGTTAAACCTGGGTTTAAAGCCCTGAAACCTTATTTTACCCCCATCGACATGTTCTCTCATGTTGAGTCAAATCTGATCACTGCTGAAGATGTTTTAACCGTCTGTGGGGGATAGCAGTGGCTAAAATTGTGCAGGATATGTGGGAAAATGTGTCAACGGAGATTTAGCATTAGATGCGTGATCTAATAAGGACTTGTAGCAAGGTTTCCAGTGCAGGATCACAGAAGAGGAAGGCATCGAATAGAAAAAAAGAAGAAGAAAAAAACCACTCCAGAAAGGTATGATGCCGTTGCCGTCTCGCAAAAACAGCGTCTTTGCATTTTAAGTCAATTTAGTTTTGTTGTGAGAATCAACTCAGTAGATCAGATTCTCACAGGGTCATAACCTTTGCTCAAAATACCAGTTTCACAGTATCACCATGTTTGGCCGAACATTTAAACAGGATTTTATTGCTTAAAGCAACACATGTTCCTTCTGATGCTAAAATAATAAATTACATATATGAAATTATACATTAACCCGACAGAAAGTCAGGAGACCGTTTGTTTACATGGAGAAATCACCAATCGCCATCCCAGGGTTGAGGAATAATTTAGATAGAATGACCCAATAATGTTAATTTTACTCAAATACATAAAACCATAGAAACTGAACATTTTGAAGTTGTCTTTATATTTTCTGAATCGTTTGTCTGGGAAGGTTAGGTGGCTGCAGTAAGTGCTTGAAGCTCACTGCAGAGATTGACTTTGGGTGTAAGTTGCTGACACTGCAGAGTTATAGAGCCGGAGGATCTGCACCGTCTGGAGGTAAAAACAAAACAAAAAAAGGCCTTTCTTTTAAGGGAACAAAAATAGTGTAAAAAAGGTAACAAAAATAGTGTAAAATTGCATTTAAATCATAACTGAAACCTTGTTTTTCTGTATATTTTACCTAACCGAAGATTACACACTGAACATAGCAATGCTACTATAAAATAATAATCATAACAAAAGATTTTAAGGTTTTTTTTTTCCTTTTTGTTCAGAGTCAAGTACCACACCCTGAACCACGCCCATAATAAAATGATCACAGTGTTAGGAGGCAGACACAAGAATACTGTACACACACACACTGTCTGCATATTTGCTTCCATAATTGATGCTGAGAACTCTGCATATGTGACAATAAAAACATCATCCCCCCCCCCAAAAAAAAACAACAACAAACAAACACACCCTGTGCACCAAAAAGCTTCACATCTTGGCACCTTAAAAACACATTGCCTTCCACTTTTTTTTTCATCAACATCCCCAATACTGTGATGTAATGCTCGAGCTTCATCTTCCAAAGAAATGGAGCTCAAATGAAAAACTGCAGGTCAGCCTGCTGGTGGCGCAGTTACAACAGGTAACTGTAACAAGTACATCAACACTACAGTATGTCAGGGTTCTTATGCAGCTACAGTACTCTGTACTCCCCACTGAACCTGGTGCACATTGATCAGTTTTTACGTGGCCGTGTGCTTCTGAGCTCCTGAGGTTTAGTAATCCAATCCTTACTGCCCATCAGGAAGCTAAAATTCCTTAAGCATGAGTTAGAAAACCAGTTAAAAACAGAGAAAAAGCTGAACGTTGTTCCCAATGTCCGTTTTCAACACTCAGGTGAGCGTTCCCAATGATTTCACGGCTCATTCCCCGTTCGCTTGTTTTCATAATTAGACTTACAGTATGACAACCGAATCTGAAGGGTTACAGCGTAAACATGATTTGGTTATAAAAACAATTTAAAAACGAGCGTTTGATTAGTGATTGATTGCTCAGGGTGGCCGTTTTGTTTCGAGAGCCGAACATGCATGTTATTATTCTTCTTCTCCCTAATGGTCCGTCCAACGCTTCTCAGAAACCCCCCACATGTGTGTGTGTTTGTGTGTTCATGTGCGTTGATTTACATTTACAGTAAATGTAAGCACACACAAACACACATTCTGGAGAGGTTTCTCCCTCCCGCCTCACTCGGAGAGAAGTCACGAAGGAAACATGAGGCGACGGGAACAGGAACGTGGCTTAACTCTGTAGGGTGTCTTATTACTCCTCCTCCTCTTCATCGTCATCCTCGTCATGACAGTGAGTGATCTCCTGAGGAGTCTGGGGGAACAGGTTGGGAGGCTTGATCTCGCTGAAGGAGCGGGTCAGGTGGTTCCGCTTGCACTCCAGGTCTTTGCAGTCGCTGCAGTGGGTGCGGTTGCGTGTGGCCAGAGGCGACTCCAGGTCGATGTCCACGTGGGCGTGTTCAACCGTCGACTCGTGAGGCATCTAGGGGACATCGAACGAATTTAATGGCAAACAGGTAAAGATACAAGCCGGTTTTTGTGATCAGAACTCACCAGCACGTGCGCGGCTCTGAACAGGTAGCTGAAGGGGTAATACAGCAGGTTGATGAAGGAGGCGGCGTACAGATCGGCATAACGCATCACCTGGGAGGCAAAGAGAGTCTGTCTGGAGCCGCTGCGGAAAAGGCTACCCATCATGCCGTAGCACATGTCCATGTCGTGCGTGACTTTCTGAGGGAGGGACGTTGAGAGAGAAGCGAACGGTTTTACTGATGCAACAAGAAATGCTGCCAAACTAAAACAATCTGAGGGGCGCCGCTGGTGAGGTGGAGGGTGCTGTAAAACTCTCCAGCTGGCGTTAAAAGCACGGGAACAAGTGTGCTGTGGTGATAAATACAGTGATAGAGGCTGTACCTTGACTCTTCTCTGAATAGTGCTGATGTCAGGCCTCTCGTTGCTGCTACTGTCCAGATGTCTGAGGAAGGACGCGGAGAAAGACGATGAGGACCGGGAGGGGGGGGAACGCATATCAGTTTGCTAAAACATAGGATGTCAAAGAGGTGGTGTAACAGCGAGCCACGGCAGGCTATAAATACTGTCAGTAGATCTGGTTATCAGGTGGCCCGCGTAAGCCGACCCCTCCAGACTTCACCCGTTTGACCCTGTTGTTCTCTCAGCTCGGATGCCTTCAAACAGGCTGCAGAGAGCAAAGTGCAGCAGAGACCGGCTGATGGGCACAGCCGGGACGACAGGACCGGGATATGTTCGAGAGAGGAAGTGGAAGAAAAGAGGCCGAAGGGGACAAACGCATCTCTTACTTGTAAAGTTCTGCCAAGAAAACATCCAGGCCTTGAAGTTCCTCGAATAGAGCTGGAAAACATAACAGAACCAAAATGTCAGTAATGTGTATTAATGTGGGTGGCGTTCTCATTCTCTACATTGAATGTTGTTAACCCTTTGTTACACCTTCAATGAAGTTACCCAAATGTCCTTTGCAAACAAAAATGTGCATGTGAAAAAAAATAAAATCAAGTTGATAAATGTATCAATTATCCTTTTTTAAACCAGCATCAGAGCAAAGCAAAACAATGTTTTTATAAATCAGCGTCATTCCCATGAACTATTTTATAACTAAATTTTTAGCCTTTAAACGGGAAAATCTGTTTATATTTACAACTCTAGCTTATTGTTCTAAAAACAGATTTCCAGATTTATTTTAAGTATACTTTAAGCCTTATTTTTTTTTTATTGCAGCCTGGTAAATGTAATTTAAACACTGACCTGATGAAAGTCTGTGACCGAAACGTTGCATATTCAAAGCTCAACAACTGGCAGGAGTTTCTCCTTAATTTTTGTACTTCTATTTTATATGGTGTTTTTCCATTTCATTTGAATTATATTTTTTAAAAAGTGATGCAAAAGCTTCAGGCATGACGCAACCAACTTTTTCTACTTTGCTTGGAGTCGTTTTTGGGTATACA
Organism: Valencia hispanica; assembly: GCA_963556495.2. Taxonomy (NCBI): domain Eukaryota; kingdom Metazoa; phylum Chordata; class Actinopteri; order Cyprinodontiformes; family Valenciidae; genus Valencia; species Valencia hispanica. The sequence goes on from OY747703.1 coordinate 25,036,517, forward strand.
GCAAACATTTCTTTAGTGACAATTATAAGAACTGAATCACTGGGCCTAAAGCATTTTTACAGTGAATTTCATGTGTTTATTTTTGTCTTGGTTAGTCAAGTCTAAATTAATTTATGTTTTAAAACAATTGCAAAGTAGAAAATGCTGCCGACACCCTCTGGCTCTACGAGATCGTCAAGAATCTCAGCAGTTATAACTTTTAATACATTACTGAAATCTTTTGGTACCAAAAAAAAACAAAAGTAACAAAAGTACAGAACCTGAGAAAAACTGAACTCGAACAGTGTTTTTCTGTTTTCCCATATGTGCCTGTAAATGTTTGTCTCCACACTTACAGCTTTTGTCGGTCCACACGTGGAGCTCCTGGGCCAGCTCAGGGATAACCAGGAATGTTCTCCAGCCCTGACGCTTCTTAGACTTGAGGATGTCTCCAAAGATGTGATCACCGATGTACAGAATGTCCTTCCCCTTGGCCCCCAGCAGGTCACACACAATGTCTGAGGAACCTTAGGGTAATAACATTCTCCTTAATTACACATGAGGCCTTTCTGGCAGTGCTAAAACTGAGAAGTAATGAGTAGTAAGACTAAAAAATAAAAATGGAAGGTGTACGAGTCTCACCTCCTGAATACACTATCCCATGCTGCAGAGGCCCTGTGTAGGTTCCTATCTTTAGGCGTCCTGTGGTCTGGATAAGGAACGGAAACAAAATCAAGACAGCCAAAAATAATTAAAGTACATCTCCAAATAGACAATTGTTATCAGGATAAACGTTTGCGTCGATTTCTCTCTCATTTGGACAAAAATTATGTTTACAAAGCCAATACTTTAAATTTATTCAGGGAAAACCTGCTTTCAAACATGCTAAATTGTCCAAACCCTGTGGAACTAATATGGAAGGCTGTAACCATCCCACACAACACCACCAGGTCTGAACCATCGTCCTGTTTTGTATCTGCTCACCGTGTCGACCTGTCTCAGAACGGTTCCCTCCCCAAAGAAGACCGGCTTTCTGGCATCTACCAGGATCAGGTCGAAGTAGGACTGCCATGGCCGGTGAGAGGTACCGGGCTGTGGAGGGTGGAAACCCAAACAACCACAAGAGTTATGCATATACTTACAATAAAGTGGCATGCTTTTCACTCTTCACCTGCAATTTAAGCTCAATAATCTCACCTTGGGGCCGTGGGGGAAGTCAAACAGGTAGGTCATAATTTTCTGCAAGAAAAAAAACATGCACACAAAACCTCTTGAGCTAAAGGTAACAGTGTTTGGATGTAAATCACCCGTTATCAACAGTCAAATGAAACCAACTAAAAGAAATTCATAAAATCTGTCCAAAAACCCTGGCAAATCAATTTTGTTGTTGTTGCTGTTTTTGTCTAAATAGTTAACAGTCTGTACTCACATCCGTGTATTTGTAGTCGCTGTTGGTAGCCAAGAAGACTTTGGCTACTTCATTCATTCGGCTTAGGAGAAGCGGGAGCTTCCCCTGATGGGAACAGAAAGGAGAGAAAAGCTTTAACAAGCTTCACAAAGAATGTGAGAATATTTGTGCCCCCTTGTACCAAAGGACACCTGCTGCATGCAAAGTACTCACATCTCTCACTACGTACTTCTCCAGGTTCTCGACAGTTTTCTCCTTCAGTGTTCCCTGCAAAGACAAAAGGAAAAATATAACTAAAAGATGAGAGAAACATGAATGACACCTTCTGTAGTTGTATATGCAACAAATAAGTGAGATATCAAAAATCTTCCATGCCTCGAACAAACATGGATAAGATAACAGCTCAAACCCTGAGAGTGATTAATATTGTGCTTATGCATCCGCTTTGATCTCAAGGTGATTGTCAAAACTTTATTTCTAAAAAAATCTTGTATCCCCATGTTTGATAGTTGGTAAACTGTTGTTTTTTTATACAGCTAAACAAACCACGACTAGTTATTCATTTAATAACTTTGATGTTGAGATTGGTGGTAATAAAGAAGGAATGGTTAGCAAAGCTTTCACATTTGGGTGGAAGTTTATTTGACATTTTTAAATTAATCTTCATCTCTTTACCTCCTGGTTGTTCTTCATAATGCTAAAAATGGTGGCAGAAGGAATCTTTTTTTATTTCACTTTGGCCAATTAATTTAAAAGTAAACAAAAATGCGCAAAAACGTAAATTAATTTTATTATACCTTTGTTACTTTTTTTTTTCTACAAGCTCAATGATAAACTTAACATTCAAAAATGTTATCAAAGTAGTCGGATTTTGCAGAAAATTGATCTACAAAAGGTCTTTAAAAAAACTATCAAAAGAAATAAAAAAAATTTTTTTCATAGTTTAAAGAATTTTCCATTTTCTTGCTCTATAAATGTGTTTAGTCTATTCTCATCAACAGCAAAAGGATACGGGTCACCCTTTCTTTGAAAGCATTTTTGTATTTTACCAAGCTTAGCGAACAGGAGCACCGATGTTAACTAAAAGCTTCTAGTTGGATTACCTATAAAATCAGCTGGAAATTGAATTATAATTTTGTACTTAACATTTTCCATTTTAAGATTTTCAAAGTGTCTGTACAGCTTCTCATGAAAACTGAATTCATGCTTCCATGCTACTGTTCAAACTAAAACCCAATTTGAACAAAATGTTCTTCTGATTAGTAGTTCTGGTTTTATTGACCAGTTCTTAGCTAAATTTATATGTATGGTGGCTTTACTGAGCAGGCTTACTCAAACAAAAGGACTTTCTGCATATGTACCTTTAAGGTAATGTTAAAGTTTGATTCATATGGGGGGGAAAAAATCCACACGGTTGTGTGAATTTTACCTTGAAGTGAACCCAGTCCACCGCGTCCCGAACATCCTGGAACATGCTCTTGTAGGACATGAAGAGGTCGCCATTTTTGAAGCCGGTTTCACAGCTAGGAAAGGGAAGGAAATGGAGAGACACGCGCACAGCCATCGGACAGGCCATATCTTTACAGAGGGTCTTTAAAAACATGACATTTGTTTCTTTTTGTTTGCTTTTAAATGGGATAGCCTTCCCTTGTTGGAGGGTCCCCAGCCAAACAGGAAAGCATTCTCCCCCTAAAAGACCAACAACCAGGTTTCAGAGGACAAAGGACATGCAGCCATTCCAGATTACATTCTCAAAAGAAATTAAAAATAAATTACAGGCCATTAATCCTCTTTTACTGAAGAGCTAAAAAGATTATGGAAGATTATTTCATTTGATGTGGATGATTAGTAAGATTTTCTTGTACTGCTATTAATCTGATAAGGATCCATGCCCCTAACATAAGGTATTAATATTGTTATCCTATTAAAAATAAACAGGTCTGACTGAAGACCCATGGGAAAACCATTTTTAAAAATTAGCTGATATTAGCCTTTGGGACACCAGGATGCTCCCATGCTTTGGCCATTTGCTTTTGCCCCTGTGTGGCTTGCAAATGTCTTTCTGTCAACATGCAGAACTCAGAAACTTGTTGTTGCGCGATATATAATCTGACGGAAATGTGCTTACCTAGTGTATCTGTCACAGTTGGAGAAGAAATCCACGAGACAAGCAAAAAGGTAAGTTTCTTTATTAAAAAAAAAAAAGAAAGAAAGGAAATTAGGTCAGTCAAAGTTTTCCAGGTGTTAATTTTCCAGAACAGTCTCCTACAGCCTTACCCGGCAGGTTGAAGAGTGTGTTAAGGATATAAAAGCGCTCCGTGTCATCCCTCTGGATAAACTTGTTAGGGTATCGTTCACGGATATCAGGGCTGGGAGAAAGAAAACAGAGAGAGAAAACAGAGATATATTACCTAATCTTCATTTTTGAGTCAAAATGTGTGGAGTTTTACGCCCCAACACCAGCTTACCCTCGAAGGAAATTAAATCCATGGACACAAACCAAGATGTTACCATAAGCATCAACCTTCAGTAGGTTTCCATACATGGTATCAAACACGAGGCCCCTGGGAGGAAGACGAGACAAATGTTTTTAATTTTCCAAATCCATTTATTTCCCTTGAATTTTTTCCACATTTTTCCATTTTGGAGCCAAAAACTTAATTTACTGGGATTTTTTTGTGATAGACCAACAGAAAGTAGTGAATAATTGTGATGTGGCAGTGAAATGACACAGGGCTGGAAAATATATGTTACAAATGAATATATGAAAAATGCAGTGTGCATTTATATTTAGCCCCCTTTAATTAGATACCACTAAATAAAATCAAGTTCAAATAAATTGCCTTTAGACGTCACCAATTTAAGAAACAGAGTCCAGTTGTGTATAATTTAGTCTCAGTGTAAATTCAGCTGTTTTGTTTAGTCCTCAGAGGTTTGTTAGAGAACAAACAGCATCATGAAGATCAAGGAACCAAGGGAGGAAGTTGTAGAAGAGTTTGCCACAAGCTACGTAGGAGACCATGACACAATGTTGCTCACGTTAGATAAAACCAAACTGCAATATAATGCAAAACAAACTGAACACTATATCCCCTTAAACCCACCATCACCATGGTGAAACATGGTGGTGGCAGCATCATGCTGTGGGGAGGACTTTCTGAAGCAGGGACAGGGAAGATGGTCAGACTCGATGAGAAGATGGATGAAGTTAAATACAGGGCAAGCCTGAGGTTAGACCTGTTAGAGGCTGCAAAAATACTTAAGACTTCCACCAGGACAACCACCCTAAAGATGAAGCCAGAGCTACAGTGGAATGGTTTACATCAAACCATATTCATCTATTGGGATGGTCCAGTCAAAGTCCAGACTGGAATCCAACTGGGAACCTGCGGTGGGACTTCCGTTAAATTCTGACTGAGCAGGATACGATGGGACAACATTTAAATCTCTGGATCCAGAGCCAGGACATGCTCCAAACGTAGCCATAACTGCAACCAACGGTGGCTCTAAAAAGTACTGACTTAGGGGAGCTGAACATGACGTCTTTATTAGGTTTCCACCTGAAGAAAACACTCAAAAAGATTTTACCTTCGTTTCACTATAATGCACTACTTTGTGTTGCTTTCTCACATAAAGTCAGAATAAAATGGCTTTTTAAGCCAGGATTCCCAGGCATTAACCTTTATATAAGTATTAGTGTGTCCAGTTTGGTCTGACCTGGTGGGAAACGATGGATCGTAGACGAAGCTGAGCAGCTCCTGGGGATAACCGATGGACACCAGCCTCTCCACCGTCAGTTCAAAGCCCAACGACTCGTACTCAGGTGACTTGTAGACTAAATATATATATATATATATATATATATTTTAAAAAAACAACAACACACAAATATTTTGTTTTATACATTTACAATAGTATTAAAACAGAAGCAGACCTGGATTGTTTCTAATCTGCTATCAGCAAGATCAATTTGTTTTTCAATGTTCAAATTATTGAGGTTTTGGACTGAAACCTTGACACAGATGGTGTTTTAATATCTCATATGGCTAAGAAAGGCAATAGCAATCAGTTTTTTTCGCTAGCAGAATAATTAAAAAGGATAAATCTAACTATATTAAATAGCTTTCTGGATAAAGAGAACTATTTGTCTGGTCGGGATTCAGACCAGAGTTGGGACTTTGAAAAAGTCTGATCTATGCTATTTAAACAAAAGATGTTGTCCTACCAATTATGGACCACTAGGTGGCGACATTAACATGAAAATTAAAAGAAGATCCTAAACATTTCTAAAGCTCTGCTAGGCTAAAGATGCTCCCAAAACTATTGTAGTTTGTGTTTAGCATGCAGTGAGGCATCTGTGTAATTGCTTCCACCATAAGTGGAGTTCCTATAAAGCGTTTTAGAAAGATCTGTCTGAGTCCAAGGACTTTCCAACGTTTCCAATTTTAACTTGTTCCCTCAGGACAGAGTCTTGTATCATTATTTTGTTGACATGTTCTCACTCTCTAGTGGACTCTCCCCTCTCATACAGCCACTCTCCGTCGCCCAGCAAGCTCCAACATATAGCGCCCTGCCCCATAAAGAAAGACGATCAGGTGTGGAAGCAATTAGACGCTAAAATTTCGTCTGCAGCTCAAAAGAGCGCTGTGGAGACTGATGAGCCTCTTCCTCGTCATCGCCTGCACTCTGTATTTACCCCACACGCTGGCAACATAAACATAGGCTGATGCTAAGAAAAGGCTGGCACAGGATTAAAATGCTTTCTGAGGCTGAGAAAAAAAAGGAATATGTCAGATGTTATAAATACGCAAGAAAGAATGCACTCTGTGTTGTCGTCTGGGTTTTTTTGTGCTCCCAGTGGGAGGTGGGGTTGCAGGGAGGACCCAGGGGAGGTGAAGTGGTTGATGGTTCTTAAGGGGACAGTAAGTGGGAGAACAGCACTGAAGAACAAACAGGAAATCATCACGTGTGTGGACTTGAGTTTAACAGCAGCGTTCTAAAAATGAGCTGAGCTGAAGAAAGCTGGTTTATTTTGGGGTTTAGAGAAACTCTTTGTAAGGACAACCCTGTTCCAGCACTATAATCACGCAGTGTGTTGCAGTTCAACCCCCCCCCCCCCCCTCCCCCTCCTCTCATCCCGTTGTTTTTCCTCACAGCAAAGTGAGGGTTTGGGCTCACAGCCCAGAGCAGCTGCTAACATCCAAATCCACTCCTCCTCGCTCACTAGCCATAATCTTCTTGAACATCTGAGGTACAAAAAAAACAAAACAAAAACCAAAAACTATTTTGGGAGTCGTTTCCCCTCGGTCACCTTTGCTCTCATCACTTGCCGTATTTAGTTCACTGGTAAGCTGTTGTTTCACCGAGTGTGCTACACTTCCTCACATGACATGAAGTACAATCTCTGTATACTAGCTGAATGAAAGGCCAACCAGACTGGCCATCTACAATAACCACTTTACAAACCGTAAACTTGAAACACAGCTTCCACTATCATTTTACCCTCCATAAGTTAAACACCACACTTGGTTTTATTTTAACAAAGTTTACGAGACACAAAGCAGCTTATTTCAAACAAAGGAAATACTCAAATTACTTTAAAAGGCTTTTAAATTCCCGAATTTTGTGACATTGGATTTTTTTCTGCCGTGCTTTGAAAAATACTATTGGACCACTGATCTTTGGAGAATTGTTTTCAGCAAACTTGTAATGTTTTGAACATAAGCAGTCCTTTTTAAACTGATGTTATAGCATTAAAATCAGATTTTTTTTCAACCAGCCTTTTTTTCAACCAAGTCCTCCACAGTTGGGCTTACTGATGGATCATCATCAAGTGCGCTTCAGTTCAAGGTCACAGGCTGATGGATGACATTCTCCCTCAGGATTTTCTGATAGATACCAGAATTTATGTTGCAGTTATCAGTTATGACATGTAGTCTAATTCCTGAGGCAAAGCAGGCCCGTATCATCACACTACCACCACCATGTTGGACTGTTGGGATGATCATCTTTTTCTGATATTGCTGTTTCATTTTACAGCACATGTAAAAGCACCAACCAAAAAGCTCAATTTCTGCCTTTTTAATCCACAGAATATGTTTCCAAAAGTCTTGGAAAACAACCAGATCTTTAGCGGCAAATGTGAGACGGCTCTTTGTGTTTACTTGGTCAGGAGATGTTTAACATTCAAACTCGCATGGAGTAATTTTGATAAGGAAGGCTCATGACTGTTCCCAGTTTTATTCATTTGTGGATAATAACTCCCACTGTGATTCTGCGGAGCCCCAAAGTCTTTGCAATGGATTTGAAGGCTGAAAGAGGTCAGTGGCTTTGTTTCTCATCTGATCTTCAATTTCGTTAGAATTCATTTGTGAAAATTTTTTTGTCTACTTCGTGTTGTCAGGTTCTATTTAAGTGATTCTCCAAAGAACAGTGGGACCAAATTCATCAACAGCGATGTAGAAGGACTCGCTGGCAGTTATCACAAACACTTGGTGGCAGCTGTTTCCAAGAGTGGCATTAACGATTTACAGTATTAAGTTTAGGGGAACGTTACTTTCTCCACAGATACAGGTTGCATTTAGGGATGCACGATATATCGGCATCAACATCGGTATCGGCCGATGTTAGGCGTTTTTTAACATATCGGCATCGGGCCGATAAGTAACAGAGGGCCGATATTAACAACCGATGTTTATTTATTTCCATCTTTTTGACGTTTCTGTCTGTGTTTCGGGGGGTTTGTTTGGTCATGTGACAGCGATAGTGATGCGGCGCAGGAATGTGGGGGTGTTTAACTCAAGCAGAGAAGCGATGTAGATGGTGGGGTTGATTTTCCACGGTGTCGAAAGTGTAGGGAAATATACCGTATACCATATCGGTGCGTATCGGTTATCGGCCATAACAGCGGGATTATTATCGGACATCGGAATCGGCCCAAATTTTCATATTGGTGCATCCCTAGTTGCATTGGATAGCGTTTCCCTTTAAAGAGCAACTCACTGCCCTACCAGAGTCTTACTCTGCCCACATTTCCTGTTTGAAAAATGCACCAAAAGGAGGCATTGCCCGGCGGACTGAGGGGGGCGTGGTCTGGGATGTGTTTGACATCTTGACAGCAGCGCTGCAGCAGTGGCATCGACACAGACAGCGAGAAAGATGGAGATCAAAGTGAGCTCCTTTGGCTCAGAGCGATCTTTTTGAAGTGGAGGGTTTCTCTCCACCTCCTTCACCTCAGGAAAGGGAGGAAAGGGATGGAGGTTGTGTGGAGGAGGGCTTCTTTTATACCCCACAGCGGCAGGATGGCTGCCATCAGCCATCACCGCAGAGAGAATAGAGTTTTAACCTGAAGAGGGCGCAACACTGACGGTGTAAGGCACTAAAATATCAAAATATTGAACAAACATGTACACAGCACTATTAGACACTCATTTATACAGTTTATCAGCAAAAAAAAAAGATTTGGGGCGAGTTGCTCCTTAATAAATTAATTTGTCGGATGAAAACAGCTTTTTATATTTATTTATGTTTTATTGTCATATAAAATCAGTTTCTTGAAATGGTAAAACATTAAGAGAAAAAGAGAAATCTGTAAAAGGACACTTCTTTATGGCCAAACTTCTCTGTTTGGCCATAAAGCTACAGTTGCGTTTTGATGTGTTGTAAATAGTCGCAACACGGTACAGCGCATCACAACGCAGTACAGGCCGCTGTCTGTTCCATCTATGAACTTATCAGAACCATCCACATGGCCGGTGAAAGGAGGACGGTCGGTCACCCCAGGCTTTAGTGACATTGCAGGTAACTTTCTTTTTTCTAAGTGAGCCTTTATTTAAAACTAACAACAACAGAGTGTTTTGGACCTTGAGCGACTACAGCGGTGGAGTGCAGAGTGATTCCACAAAAATGTTAAAAAAAACACCTTAAAACTTCTCTTTCATAGTTTTTACAACTTTGAATGGCCTGATTTTCTTATGACCGTTTTATGGTGGTTAACATTTTGAGATTGCTACAATGCTTCATACTCCTTTATAACATTCCATCTTTGACTTTCTTTTTTGTATTTTATATTAAGACCATTTTATGGTTGTTAGCACTTTGAGATTGTTAAATGTAAAGTACATTACAAATAAAATGTGTTATTTTTTTATTGAGCTGCTTTTCCTTTTATTCTCAGTCAAGTCTATGTTGAAAAAGTTTCAGATTTTTCTAAAATAAAGCATCTCACAAAAAATTACATTGTCAGAATAAAAGATCATGACTGCCTTCATTTCTCTTGCAGCTGCACACACTCTCCTTAGAGCTACAGTGAGACATGAGTTCAGCTTCACAAATATGTCCGCTCGCATCCTTGATTAGAATATTGCCAGATAATTATACTCCCTCTGCTCCCATTGCTGAGCGGTTTGATGTCTCCCCCCAGCTTTACAGGCCAGGTCAAGTCTGGCCTGCATGTAACGAACACCCTTCACACAGTAGGTAAACAACTCGCACCGCTCTTCAGATCACCTAATCCAAGGCTCTTAAACGGGGACACATTGACTGAACCATGTCACATAGCGATCTATATTAGGGAGCTAACAATGTGTGTCTTAATTTATCCGTTTCCATCACTGTGCAAATGAAGACCTTTGTTTTAGAATCAGGACACCGTGAGGCGTACTGTGGAAAAATACAGAGACTCCACCTCAGGAGGCCGACATTAAGCACAAAGTCTGCTGGAAAACTAGGACAAAACTGATAGCATCTCAATGCAATCTAGGTCTAAATAGGTTGGTGCAACTTTTGCAATGACGTGCTCCCTTTAGCAGCAGCAGGACAGATAGAGCAGGGTTGACTTGTCTGATATTGATTTAGCTTCGAAAATGTTACAAAATATGTGATGTTTGATTGGCGTTCCCTTAGAGTTCACAGAGGTTGGAGTGTTTCATAAGCAAGACAGAAAAAAGGCTCCAACAATGTTTATATAAAACATATAGGATATTTTAATGCATTCAATTTTTTGGATCAATCCGTTAATAGATAGATGAATAATAAAAAAATAAAAAAACACATTTCAATAGTTAATGATTAATTAATAGGTGGAAGGAATTTTTTTAAAGCTTTGATTTAAGTATTAAAGAAAAAAATAATAATAAATGATATATAGAGAGATATAGAGAGAGATAGATAGAGATAGAGATAGAGATAGAGATAGAGATAGATATACATACAGTAGAGACCAAATGTTTGGACACACTTTCTCATTCAATTGAATGAGAAAGTGTGTCCAAACATTTGGTCTCTACTGTATATAAAATGTTATTGGTAGAATAAAAGTCTAACAAATTTTAATAAGCAGTTAGCCTTAAGTTCATGTCAAGCTCAGTTGGCAACAGCTAGATGGCAAAAATCAGTCAAGAAATAAATTATAATGTCTCATTATTGTTTTGGGATTTAAGCTTTAGGGACCAATGATAACTGTAGTTTAATCGAATGTTTTAAATCATTGTTATTTTTCTTTTAACATAGCCATGGGTGGGGCATTCAGTGACAAATTAGATATTTGGAATATTTAACATCTATCCATCCATCATAATCTTATACAGTATATTCATACAGTAATCATGTGATCTCTCCACGTTCCACAGATCTTTAAATAATACTGAACTTTGCTTCTGATCAGGCAGCTTGGTAAAGGGCTGCTTCACAGGTCCTTTGGCATCTGAACTACCATATATAAATGTTCACTTTATAATCCGTTTGGAGTTAAATCACAACTTCATTCTACTTGTATAAACAAAACCAAAAAAATCAGCTGCTTTGTGCAGCACCTCGGAACCACAGGCCAATAACTATGATTTAAACTCTCACAAAACTAAAACATCCGGGGGCATCAGTAAATTACCTTAAGCACTATCAAACTTGGGTTTTGCAGCAGGACTATGATACATGCACATCAGGTAGTCTGCCTCTGAAATTCCTCCTTAGTGACAGAAAATATTCGTTGCCAGATGTCACAAAAAGTTTGATCTCAGTAGTTGCCACTATAGATGTCCCAAAAAGTTATCTGGTTTAGGGGCAATAACTTTTTGACTGGCAAGCCAGTTTGATGGTGACAGCTTTTTATTCTCCCTAATAAATGAAATTATCACTTGAAAATGTGTTTCTTGTCTGATATTAACATTTTTTTGAGATCTGAAACAAACAATAATCTGGGAAGGGGGCAATAAAAGCCAAAAACGAAGCGGCTACGTCTCAGGCAGAACTGTTTAGAGTGCAAACAGCAAACCTTATCAGTCTTTCTTTTCCTTTACACAGCATCGTTTATGCATCTCACACACGTGAACAGCTTCTAAAAAAACCCCTGCTGAAGTCATCCGGAGTGCCGAGGTTAAGCATCAGCTATTCAGTGAAACTGATGAGGCAGTTTCAGTGATGAAAGCTTGAAAACTGTCCAAAGATACAGGATACGCACACTTCTAGCAAACATTAACACTTGGTTACGAGCTCCCATAAACGGAGTCATGTCAACAGCTGAGCATCTGGAAAATCTCTTGCTTTCCAAAATGCGGACAGGGCCTCCAGAGGCTCGCAGGAACCGCAAGTGAATCCCTACCTCAGGGGAGCCACCGCTGCTGAACCCAACAAACAAATGTGACCCGATTTTCAAAGTCAGTGAAGACTTATTTTTAGACTCGTGGAGTTGAAAAACTGGAGCTAAGTCAGAGCACAAAAAAGGCTGGGCATAAGGAGAAACAGTCGGCCCACAAAACATTCAAACGACTAACTTTGGGAACCAGGTACATACATTAACATTTTATGATCTTCATGATGTTGCCAATTTGAGCTATAACAGTTGATGACTGCAGATCGGAGAAAAGCTAGAGGACAGAGTGGACATTATAGCGGGCATTCATTAATTCAACCTATTTACAATGAAACTGTCTGGAGTCCATCTCATTAATTTTAAGGTTATTTATTTATTTATTTATTTAAAGACATGCACCGTCATGAAAATGTGGGGCGATACCTGATGTTAATATTGCAGGTATGGCCAATAACCGATAAACATCCCACAATCCTGTGCTGCATCACTATCTCATGACCAAACCCATCGCCTACCTCTACAGAAAGAGAAACATACATCAGTTGTTCATATTGGTTAACTTATTGGACCGATATGTAAAAACATTGTTCGATAGCGACGTTATTCACGACATATGATGCATCCTTAATTATTTATAATAAATAATAATATATGAATTAATACAATCAAGTTTAAGAATAAAACCAAAAATATAAAGTTAAATTAAGTCTGAATTCTTCTTAGTTGATCGATCCCTCCCCCCCCCAAACTGAAATGATTTGCGTCAGCATGCGTTTACCTGCTAAAGTGTAATCCATATCAAAGCCAAAGCACTTGATTTTCTCCATTGCCAAACTTCTATTGACGAAGATCCTGAAGAAATAAATGAACAAAAAGGGTGGAGTCATGTTAGTTGCATTGTGATGATCAATAAGTGCACTGTCAGAAAATATTGAGCCATATAAAAAAATAAAGTAAACTGGCTTCTCTACCTTAATTCAGATGCCGCACGTGTAAATGCATATCAGTGTCAAACAATATCTGAGCCGCTTTTAAAATTAAAGTAAAAATATTTACAACAAAATTACTTCAAAAACAATAAATGTGCACAAAAAGTTGTATAACCGAGAAGGTGATAAAGAAATAGAGCTAAATACCTCCCTAAAAGCTAATTGAATACTTTTCACAAACTTTTTAGGAACTTGTAGAAAATGTGCCAACACTATACATAATTTAAGCTTACAACGTTCTCACCAGTAAACAGAAAATAAAAAACTGTCACGGACTACAGTTCAAGCGGGCAAAATATTTGATTCACCACAAACTCCACCGGTCCCTGTGTATGAGCGCTCTGATCAGGAAAGCCACCCTGATCACAGAGGATCCTTCTCATCCTCACCATCATTCTTTCAGTCTTCTCCCATCAGGCAGGAGATACAAAGTCCCACTGGCTCAAAAGAAACTGTCTATACAAAAATCATTCATTCCAACTCCAATCAAAGCCCTTAACAGGAAAGGAATTTCTATAAGGATTTAATAAATTGTCTTTTTAAGTATCAATGTGTGTGATTTTAGTTCAGCCATACGTGGTCTTAGGTCTTTTACTGTTCGTTTGTTTGTTTGTGTAAAGATGATATAGAGCCCTGTTGAAGATTAATTTCTGTAACCTTTCGGTGTGAGACAAATCAACTTTTCTATTCTATTCTTAATATGTGGAATAGAGAGCCTTTTAAAGGCATCCAAAAATATTTGTCCAGAAAGACAATTTGCAACCCCTTTAGATTTCCACACCTCATTTGGGATCATGGTACCTCATCGCAAACCATAACCTTATCAGTCTTTTGTTAAAGGATGGATAAAAAAGGAAGAAACAATCCTGTACGATTTCATTTAACCGTGTTTCATCTTCTGATGATTTTAAATAAGATTAGCTCTGCTCCCTAAATTTAAAATCATTATGACAGACCCCCTAATGGTAGAGTTGTTGACTGGCGTGACATAACCACATTTCCTTACTGCTGTGTTTGTGTATATTCCAGAAACTCTACTTTAAGTCATCAGTAGTCTGATGGGTTTTGCTGCTAAAAAATTTAAAATAAAAAACGACCAAAACTGCAGAAGTATGAAATGGTGAAGCGGCAAAACGACCAGAATTAGCAGAGAGCACGTCAAAGGCCCAGTTTATCGGTTAGGATGACATGTCATGTTTTAAAACATCATCATTTATGTTATTACAAGTTTACATCAAACCAACATTGAATTTATGGTTTTTCCCTACAAATACTCTGGTTTTTTAGAAGAAAAATGAAGGACAGATTTGATAATATTTCTTTATGAATAATTAGGTGAAAATAAGAAATATTGCTGAAATAATCTTTTAAATATGGAAACATAAACAGAGCCCATGTTTATGTAGCCATGCTGACACAGAGGACCCAGTTACACACCGCTAGTCAAACTGCAGCAAACCCTCTCTTCAACAGCTGAATATATGACAGTGTTCCTCTATATACAAACCAAAGTAGAAGCCTGCTAGAAATATGACTTAAATTTGTTACAAACATATATAAATGGGCCACTGAAAAAGGTTTTACTGTCACACAACCTCAAAGCCTTTTTGCCATTTCCCGTCAGGATTACATAATCCCAATGAAACCCCCCCGCCCAGAAAAACAGTAGTGAATTACCTGGCAGCAGATCCATAGTGAACAAGCTCCCATTTAGAGTTTAGTCCAATACATGACTGTCGGTACATTCTGCGTGAAATAGATATTAGTATGACTCTGCGTTGGTCTGATCTGCTCCAGCTGCACAGTGAAGCTCTGGCACCCTGAACAATAACCCCCCCAGCGACTCCCCTCCCTCTTTGCTTTCTTGTCATTCAGAAATTTTCTGACTTGTTGCAAAACCGATTGTGGTCGTTCCGCGTCATTCTCTGTTGTTGTTGTTGTTGTTGTTAAGCAGTACGATGTTTTTCAGTCCCCCTCAAAGACATCCAGAACAATCACAAGTCAGAAGGGATCATCCGAGCCAGCGCCCCGGGCGACAGCTGCTCGCTCTACTCAGATCATCCTCAGAACAAACACAGGTGGTTTCAGTGAACGCATCAGTCGTCTTCTGGACTCGTTTAATGTTCAGACTCCAAACTCTCAGAAGTCTTTGACAAATATCCAGCTAAACTTCTTCCAGGCGTTTCCCGCCATCAGTACATAAAACAGAGATTACTGTGGTTTACATTTATGAGTTAGTGCAGCACTTAGTGCTTAATTTGACTAGATTATTTATTCACTTGATAGGTTGGTTAATCTCTGATGGAAGTTTGGCTGAAAATAAATGTATTTCTACTGCAATGGATGAACCCAAGAGTTTTTTTGTTCTTTTGTATTCATTTACCTGATCAGTTTGGTAAATAATATCACCATGTTTTACTTTGTGACTATAAGAGTCAAAAAAATTATTTAAGTGTTAATAACAATAAAAAACCTCATTTTCAGAGAGCTAACATACAGTTATTACATAGTGGACCTGAACCAATCAGGCATTTTTGTCAGATACCAACTTCTGGTTTTTGTTTGTATTCAAAAACGGAAAAGCAACACTTAATGCCTACAGCTGCTAAAAAATATAAAACACAGTTAACCTAATGAAAATTTAAAAAGAAAAAAAAGAAAAGAAATGGAGCACAGCACCAAGCATCCTTTTCCTGGCCAATACAGATTTCAGTTTTGGTTCGTCTTGTTTGTATTTCTGACCTGCGCTTCCACTTCTGATTCTATTCTTGTTCTGTATATGAAAGGCTGTAACGCAAAAGAAAAAGTGCCACAAGTTCTTTGCCAGACGTATTAGTTTTGAATCTAACAGAAAATGAAGGGATTACAAGATTATCCCCATTTCTGAACCAGAGCACAGGTAGTAGAAGCGCTCCTGGGTGCGCAACAAATGCAAGAATCAGACTAGCTGATGTTTGTCTTAGGTCGTCTTTGATCAGGGAAGAGCGGACTCGACGGGTCGACTTTTCTGTCACACTGAGCGAACAAAGATCAGCGGCTTCAAGCTCACAACCAGAGATCTTCTCACAGCAAAATATCTTAGCTAAAATTGCTTTAAAAAAAAATCACTGGCTTAAAACTTTAAGTTCAAGATGAAAAGTTGAAACCTGATCGTAAATCTCCCTCAGACGAGTTTCAGAAATGGATTTTACCGTCCATTTAAATTGCAACATGTGCTAATGTCATCACCTGATTGATACTGTGAGGTAAAATCTGAGCGCAGGGGGCCATAAGCCACAATGAGCATAGGATTTACATCTAAATCTTTCCTATTTTTATGTGGAGGACATGAAATGTGTAGCCTTTTACCAGAGGGCGGTGGGAGGCAATGAACGGAGATAAATGATAATCTGCGCTCCTCCTAAGCTTGTCTGTATGGACAATGGGTGTGGGCGACTTGATTACGGTCATCAGCCTCGACTTTGGTCTCGCTGACGACGGCGTACAGATATATCAGATGGGCCCCCGCCGTGTATACAAGAGAAGCCCTTAATTACTTGAACTCCATATGGAAACAGCTGTGGGACGACCTGCCAGATTCTTTCCGCTGCTCTCTAATCTCACAAAGACGGAGATTGGACTCTGGGAGCTTTATCAAAGTTACTCGCCCTCCGTGATGTGATCTCCGGGGGGGGCGCACTGTTTCAGCTCGGGTCCTGCTTTGTGATAAACAAACGATCCCATCTACATAAACGGCTGAGCTGATCAAGAACTTCTTACACAAATGCATCATAATCAGCAGGTAATTAATGTTTTGCACAGTACGTGTGGCTGTTTGCATGCATGTGCTTTTGAATGGAGGGGTGGGGTCATGGACTTAGCGACCTTTGCCCTGACAGGACACACAGACCCAACAGATTAGCAACAGTTTTATAAAGCCTCTGAGCACGGCGTATGATATGACGGCAGACAAAAACAACAGCGCCCATTGTCCCCATGGCTCCGAGATAAACATTCAACAGCTACTCACAGTAAAATACTGTAACCATGAATGGATTTTTCCTCACAACAGACTGATTTCACTCCGGGGCGTTTCCCCATCTGCTGACACAGAACTAAGACTATCTGTGGTATCAGCAGTTGGATATAAAAAAAAAAAAAAAAGGGACAAAGCAATGCATTTGAATCAACTGCAAGCCACAACAAGATTTATTTGTTGCCTGGCAGAAAATAATTTGGATTCATGCGTTCATTTTCTGGAGGTCAACGGTCTGCTGACATTTGCCACCAGGCAGAAAGAAAAACTGCACAGAGCCAAACCACCGCCCTTAAAGAAATAAGTGGCTGAATATGTAATAGAAGCTGGCAGAATCCCAGTTTGTTCCACAGCAACTCGACAAAGTGACACAGCTAAATTCTCACAGCCCAAAAGCATGCTTCTATATAACTCTCCCCTTTTTTTTTTTTTGCAAGAGCAGGTTTTTGAGTCGGTACAAACTCAAAAAACTGTGGAAACATACTGGTTGGGGCCCGTTGCAATCAAAAACATTTCATCCAGTGAGCAGCACAGATTTGCAAAAGAACCACCTCTCCGTGTCAGAGTGGAAGAAATTATATCAACTTGGGTGGGAAGTCGACCTTGTCTCTGCTGATGTTTAGTGCTTTGCCTTCACTATCTTTTTAGCTTGTGGAGCTTCCATCTTAAAATAAGACGAATAATCCAGCATTTTTCTCTCATGTTTTAACAATAAAATTATTGTTAAGTCAGACTTATGGTTTTGTGATGTTGCCTAAACGAAATGACAGAAGCAGTGGATGTCTATTTGCTAATGAATGCGACATAAACGTAAACAGACTAAACAAAAACAAAGTGTCATTTCAGATAAGTTATAAATAAAAGTTCTGAATGTTAGCTTCTAAAAATGTAAAGGAACTATATAAAAATCAGTTTTCTAATTATCCAGAGTCAAATTTTAATGTACAAATAGAAACACCTACAAATCGGACCTTATACATTTAGTTACTTCTTTTCAAAATGCCTTCACAGCAACATCAGATCTGGTCAAACTAAAACTTCAAGATGGGTTTCTACTAAACTGAAGCGGTTATGATCAAAAGCTGCCATACATGTCAAAGTATACCTTACTAGAAAGATTTTCTTTTTTTATGACTTAGAATTTTCTGTCACATGACCAACCCCTTTCCCTCTCCTGAAACACAAACGGCAACAAGTCAGACATAAATCTCGGTTGCTAATATCGACCCGGTTTCAAATATTGGGCCAATACCCATGTGTTAAAAAATGACTAACATAGGGCCATACAGATGCCGATGCCAATATATCGTGCATCCATTAAAGCAATCCTTGAATAATGCAAGATTTTTATTTTATTATTCCTCAGGAGGTTGCATGTGTGAAGCCTTGATGGGGTGCCTCTTCACCCAGCAACAGGAGGATCTGATTTACAACAGGGTTTTATTTGCATTCTTTCTGAAGTCCAAACAAAATGGTGAGGAATAAATACTAGGATTGTATTTTCCTGGTGGCCAGCTAATGTCTTCTGCCTGCAGGAAGCTGCTGACTCTGAAGTGCAGCTGAGCTCAGGCAGAGTGGAGAAAAGGGCAGAAAAATAACAAGTCCATCAAGATTTTTTGCTCGAACCAATCTGATCCAGGCTTTATCAACCTGATCCGATTAGGTTGTGCAATCGTTTCTGTGCACCATCAGCATTGTGTTGTGGTCTAGCGTCTCTACGTGAATTCCAGCAAGATTTTTGTTTTGGGGAGGTTTTCCAGTGCAGAAAACACACACAGGGGAGACATTTCAATTTCAATGTTTTGTTTTTTTAAATCGTATCCACCTTAGTCAAGAGAGATCCAGAGTGAGGGACCAGATGACATCCAAAGATCCGGTCCTGGGGACCTTCGGGGGAATAAATAGCCGGTTGTGTGAGATTCTCCTCTGTCAGCTGAACTGAAAAAAGGGACTGTGAAAACCGGCTGGGCAGGGATCCAAATGAGGTTCTGTGAGTAACGAATTTCAACCAAAAGAAGGCACCCCTTACTTTTGTTGGGACAGGTTCCGGTCTGAAAAGCACTCCCCTACAGATTTTCCTCATCTGAATTGCTCCCAGCTTTTCTTCTTCTCCCAAATGTTTTCCTCAAAATTAGGCCACCACTTATTTCTTTAAACGTCAGAGAGAGACCAGAAACCTAATAAAGTTCTGCCTTTAACTTGTTTAATAAATATAGCTCAATCCCTGTCAGATGTGCATGTCAGGGTGTTTTGTTTTGTTTATCTAATTATTAGAGTAGATTGGTGTGATTACTGATAAATTCATTCTTGTTTCTCTAAGTGGCCAACTCCAATAATCATCCACGGACCATTTAAGTATTATTATTTGTAATTCTTACACACAAAAATATTATACAGAACGTTCCAGTAATTTCTCTCTCAAATATCGCACCACCTTAGCCGCTCAGTAAGGAAGATAATGTTTCCATACATATTACTTGTCAGTTTTAGTCATGAGACTGATACTTGATACAATAAAACAGTTTAATGTAGCCCATTAAATTATATATATTTGATCATAACAATAAGCTTTCTGTGCTTGTGTGAGTGACGAAGGCAAATACCGATGCTTCTCTTCAAATACTGGGGTTAGAGTAACTTTGTATATTTTATAAACTCTGTAAGCTGTAGAAAAACTGGAAGAGTGCGATTGAAACGTCTTACTGTACTATCCATACCATCAGCTGCAAAGAATGTGCAAAAGACAGACAATTTAAGCGTTATCTGGTACTGTAATTCTGTTGAATTTTGATCAAAGTGGGCCAGAATCATCTTATTAAACGGAGATTGTATATTTTTGAATGAAGGCGCCGAAAAAGTCTTTAATATAAACCCCTTGAGGTTAATATGTCAGCCTCTAGTCGGATCAATAATAATATGTAAAAAATAAAAAGCAGATAAGTGGAGGAGTTATAAGCTTAACCTGAATTTATGGCAGATTTAGTTCACTAATTTATCTTACGGGCTACTTATATCCTATACACAGGACAAAAAACAACAACACGAGTTTTGGAAGCTGCACCATGGTACCATTTACTTCCCTGTATCGTCTATTGTATGTGTTTAATTACAATGTTAATTAAACTCCAAATATGGTTTGGGTGCTGATGGCAACCAAAATTAAACTTAAAATTAGCCAAAAATAGAGAAATGTCATTGTCTACATGTACTTTCAAAACACGAATACCGCAGAAAGAATCAGGATGGCATTAATTTAGAGTGGTAATAAATTACATTAATACTCCTCCAGATGTTTGCTTTATTTTCTTACCACACTAATAACTCTTATGATTCATCTTAAATACCCTCAATGTGCAAAGTAAGTCCTATTCATTATAAGCTGCCAGAGCTTTGATCATGTTTGTCATTCTAAATGTGCTTCTTACCTGTGGTACGGCTCCCTCCTGTACTTTTTCATGGCAAGGCCATCCATATTGGCAGGCAGGTCGGCATAATTTTGCAATCTGTCACTCCATGAAGTCATCATCCCTTAAACTTTTCAGTGTCTGAAAAAAAAGAGAGAGAAAGAATTAAGTTCCAGAATGACCAAATTTATGTCTGAATTTCCGAAAGAGTCATTCTTTCTGCTTTATGGCGGAAGAAATAATGTCCATTCACTTTATTTCACTTTTTCTGCTGTGACTGTTCTTTCCATATTGTATGTTTCTCTGTAAAGCATTTCTAGTTACATCTAACTGTATGGAAAGTGCGCCATGAAAAAAAACTAATCCCAATAATCTTATTTCATCAATCTAAAATCTCCAGTCTAATAGTTATGGGAGCGCTTTATAGTTCTAAGAAGTTACACATTATGACACTCCAGCTGGAGCTCTGAGATCCAAAAACCAACATTTTCAGTGGTCCTCTCCAGTCTGTCAGCCAGGCTACCTTATGACACTGAGTTTTTCCATCCTGGTCCTCAAGGCTCACTGCACTGCACGTTTTAGACGTCTCCCTGCCTTAACACACTTGATTCAGATGATCGCAGTTCAGCAAAGCCTGTTAAGCAGGCATCAATTGGAGTCAGGCATCCTGAAGCAGGAAAACAAGTAAAACATGCAGGGCAGTGTGCCTTGAATGAAAAACACTGCCTTTTAACGCGACTCAGACTGGTAGTCATTTTAAATCTCCTCTTAACACATTTTTTTGAAATTCCTTCCAGTAGTGCAAGCCAATCTGATTTTTATTGGTTTAGTTTATTTACATGATTCTAATGATATTGTACTAATTTCCCCATAGCTTTTAAAATGTACTCTATAACAACCTTTTTGGTGGACTTCAATAAAATTGAGAAACAAAAATGTTTGGCGTGATCCAACTGCTTTAATATAAAATAGACAAACAACAACTACTGCTACCACAGCTAGAAAAGTACAACATATTATTTACTACTCCTATAATGATGAATAAAAATTATTTATTATGACGTAGATTCTTCAAATGGACCTAACCAAACATATAAAATACAATATTCCTGGCCAAAATCGAATCAAATTAGTATTTAAAAGTACTGTAATCACCTAAAAGAGAAGTTGCTGCAGATGCAGTTTCAAATCTAACAACAAATGATAGGATTACAAGATTATCCATATTTATGCATTAAATGGACATAACTCCAAATGTTTCTGATTTTCACTAAACCATAAAAGTGCATAATTATACTTGTTTTGATCATTTTAAAAGGCAGAAAACAGCAGGGATTCTGATGGATTTCATCAACAGAAAACGAGCCGATTCCGATCTTTGGTCAACGGACTGGTGAGTCCCTGATAAATATATCCTACATTTGGTCACACTTTACAGTTATAGTTTACCTCGGCAGCCTTTTTTTAAGCCAGCTGACTGGCAGCGTGCAGAAACAAGTGAGGAAAGCGGCAGAGCTGCTTTACTCCACGCTCTTCACAAGTGCACCTTCTCCAGCAACTGGATCTTAAAATTGTAGGGCATGATGAAAAGCTTTAGCAGTTTCAAAGCTGCAATAGTTTAAAACCTTGTTACACCTCGATATTAATTACAGGTTCTTGCCAGCTGCCAGAGTTGACAAGGTGACAAAAGGTTGGGGAATGAGGAACAAAGCAATATGTAAGCTGTGTATTAAACCCGCTTAGCTTAAATATCCTTCATTACATTTAAAACTAAATATTGATTCATCACAAACAGGATGGATTTATTTAGAAAAAGACAACAGTCTGGTGAACTTGCTGATTATGTTAGCTTTAATTGCCAGTTCTGTGTGTTTGTGCTTCCCTTGCTGACACCAGGTTTCTGCCAAGGCTGCAGGAAGGGAGAGCACAGGTTGCTTCTTTTGTACTTTTAACAGCAGCAAGAATGCAAATGAGCTTTAAGACCCGTCAGCAATATCCGACTATTGAAAATCTCTCCCTGGAAAGCCTTACCACAGCCCCATTTCTTCACTTATGGACATATGTGCTCGAGACATTAGACTTAAGAGCTTATTCGGTTACTTTTGTGCGTGTTTTGGTTAGCTAACGTCTATGTGGCAGCTTGATTTGATCGACTCTGACAAATTAAAGCAGCTCTTCAAAGCGATTTTTCCTCTCTCTGGTCGAGTCTGCAGTGTTTTCAGGTCGTTTCGTCGTCTCTGTTTCTGGATGTGCGCTTCGGGGAAACTATCTGCTCAAACTAGCCGCAAAGAACGACTTGTTCGCAGCGCTTCCAAGCAACATCTCATTACGCTGGCTAACAACCATCGGCTATTTGTTTGTTTTTTGTTTGTTTGTTTGTTTGGCTGACGCAGACAGAAAGGTCAGCGGGGAGTAGGAGTCCAGACAGCAGTAACACATTAGCTACCATTGATGAAACACAAAGAAGACAGTCTAAGCAGATTTCTCTCCTGTAACTGGCGGTTTAGCACTCACCTCCGAGTTCCTGAATAAAATAAATGGGCCGTCCGGTTAGTCTGAGCATGCGCTGTGAGCGGTGTCAACGTAAGAGAAAGAGAGGTTTGCTTGTTTCTGACAGTGGGAAGCTGGAGGCGCAGCGGCGGTGGAAAAACTCGGCAGAAAGCCACGCAGATGAGTGTCCGAGCTCGGTTTGCTCTCTCAGTAGTCTCAGGGAGATATCAGCTGTTGTTATGAAACTGTTAGTGGGAGGAGCTTATCGCTGTGTATCACAAAGAGGCGGAGCCATCTGCAGTCGTGGCGGGGACACGTGACTCAGCGTGACAAGAGGATTCAACGTGAAGTGAAGCTTGAGATAGTTTTTTTAAGTTTTCATTGTAAAAAAGGGAAAACTCTGGAACACATTTAATTTTTGGCTGGAATCTTTACAAAATTGTAATCTTTTTGGGGGGGTTTTCATTTATTATGATTTACTAGTTACAGAAGTCTGAAAAATCATATAAGATGGTAAACCACTATAGCTCAATATTTTTCACATTTACCTTAGAACAGATACATTTGACTATTTATTTATGTCTGTTTTTGTCAAATGTAAATTATATTCTTATTCTACTATCCATTATAAATGTGAACATAATCCCTTTCTTAGTTAAAACAGGATAATTTGGTGAAAGTCTTGTAACGATCTTAGTGGAGCGGTGACATCTTCAAGTACGCTCAACACAACTACTGTGTCCTTCGTCAAGAACATTCGGCTGGAGGCCTACCTGCCAACCAAACAAGAACATACCTGAGTATGAAGAAAGACCCACAGTAGCTTGTAGAAAGAAAGTCATACCGCCACCTACTGGACGAACATGTCTACAGTAGAGAATGGAAGAAAAAAAAAAACACTATCATTTTAAAAACTGTCATTTTAAATGAGTATTGAAGACCATAGTTTCTGAAACCTTTCCAATAAATGAGCGTAATTTATTTTTCTTTCATCAACTTCTGTTATAATGTCTCTATGCTTTCTATGCTGCATCTGTTACATTCCAATAATGCATGTTTACTATTTCTGTTTTTTTGAGAAAAAAAGGACACAGCAATGTTTGCCTTTTTAATAAAGTGTATTGTTCGATCAAGTGTGTCCTTTTCTAAGTTGATTAATGATGATTGTTGATTGTTTTCTATTCCCACTCCATAACTGACTATCCCAGGGGTCTTCCAAGTTGACAATGACCCTAAGCTTACTTTAAATTAGTTGCAAAGTAGCTTAAAGATGACAAATTCAATGTTTTGGAGAGGTCATCACAAAGCCAGATATTAATCCCACAGAAAATTGATTGGAAGAGCTGAAAAGCTGTGTGTGTGTGTGAGTAAGTAAATAATGATACAGTTGAGGCAGGTCTGTCAGGAGGAATGGGGCAAAATTCCAGCAAATTATTGCTTCCAGAAAAGAATATTCAAATCTTCAGACTCAAGTCATACAACTTAAAGGCAATACCAGTGGCGTCGTCAGCCGATTTTCCCGGGGCTTCAGCCCCAAATGTTTTCAGTCTAGCCCCGGATGTTGTTGTTGATGTCTGTTGTTTCACTCACCAGCAACAGGCTCCCCGCTCCCTCAATCACTCACAACGGGCTGGCTTTGCTCTACTCTCATCAGCGCTGCCACTGACTTTACTCGGTGTCAGGTTACAATCAGTTATGGCAAGCCATCAGTATCAAAAATAAGGCGTGTATTAAAACTATATTCAGGTGTTAAAGTCCATGGTGCATGTTAACGCCTTGCCATACCATGGCTTGCCATAGTTAGTATGTTGCCGTGGGCACACGGCCCCTCCCCTCTCCTAACGAGGCCGCTCTGGTACAAACGCATGCGCAGAAAACTGCACAGCGCCAGACCAGAACATATATTACGACTAGCAACATTTGTAAATGTCTGTTTTTTGTTTATTAATATAGGCCTGTTTAGTTACGAGTATTGTCCAGTAAACAGTGACAAGCTGCACTTCCAGCTCAGACCGGAAAATCAAGGGCTTGTAGCGGACATTGCCCGATGCGGCTCTCAACAAAGCAGCAGCAGCATAATACCGGACTAAATGAACACATTGCAGCCCTTGGAAGGCGGAGCAAGGTACATGTTTTAAACTGTACTTCATTGTTAAATTGATATTTCGTTGTATGTTGTACTTTATTTGATTTATATTGGACTTTATATTAAGAATAAGCATCTAAGCAGTTGTGTTTTGTGATTAATTTTATGGTGTATTGGCACTATTAGATTCTAAATGAATTTTTAAGTAAAATAAAAGTAAAACACCCGTCGAGGCTCTCAGTATTTCTTCCTGGGTGACTGGTACACTAACAGAAATCAATGGATCATAGAAAAATTGCGGAAAAAACTGTTGTTACCGCTTTTTCTAGAGAGAGGCCAAGGGTAAGAATTTATCCTTGTAAAATGAAGTGATTCACAAAGGCAAACTGACTTATGTATAATTTTCTTTAGCTGTCCTGTTGGTAGCAAACTAGTTCTCCTTAGTGAGCCCATCGACTAAAGAAAGTATTGAAAAAATTACTAATACAAAAGCAACAAAATAACTTTTTAATTAAAATGTATAAATATCATTGCAAACTTGATGTGGGAAACACTAATACAGCAATGTTGACTATAAAATTGGATTTATTTTGTTCTTTTCTATATATCTCTGATCATTTCTTTAACTCACGTTGCTCCTGCTGACAGTATTCCCCATTTGAGAGCTGCTACTTTAGACAGGACAGCTAAATGCTTCCATTGTTGTTGAACTTGTTGATTTAGTTTTATTGTTCGCTTGTTTGTATTAAAGTATTGTATTACTATATGTGTGACTTGTTCTCTGTTGGTTTGTTTCACACTTTGAGTTGATTGAATAATTTTGTAGAAGGAAGCAAAGATGAGCTGCAGACAGAGAAGGAGCCAGCAGCAGCGGAGATGTTCCAATCAAACATGGAAACTGCTCCCAGTTATTAAAGTATAATTTTTTTAATGCTAGAGATCGCAAACCAAGTAAAGACTTTTGTAACACTCTTGATGCATCGTGACTTTATGTAACCCAGTTGTTTGCATAAGGATATTTAGTTTGTGTTTTGTATTATTAGTTTATAATAGTCATACTTTGCACACTTATTTCAGATGTCATGATTTAGTAGAGGGTAGGAGAGATGAGCTAAAGAGAGAAGCTGTAGCTGCAGCTTCAGCAGAAGCACCACCAGCATCATCATGTGAACTGGCAATAATTAAATATTCTAACATTGTTTTATAGATTGTTAACAAGAAAAGGTTATTTAATTCCAACTATCATAAAACCTATTAAAGTATAGATAGAAGCAAATTCAAAACGGGTTAATAACAGTGTATCATTGAAGACATAATAAATGACATAAGTAAAGCTTTGCTTTACATTATTTGCTCATTTACCATTTTGGCATTATTGCCAGAGCCAAACAGACTAACCAAGACAGAACCAATGATGAGAGGGAGAAGAGAGACAGCAGCTAGAGATAAAGACAGCAATAGGTGAATAGTGTATGAATGAGTATGTGCACGGTTTGTGAGCAATTAATTCTAAATAAAATTTTTTTTTGATAGTTCACTGGTCGAAGGAGAGAGATGGAAAAAAGCAATGACAAATGGGAAAAAGAAAGGGACAAGGGAGACCAACAGAAGCAAGTGAAGAAAGATTGATCAAACTAAATAATTGTTTGGTTTGGCTATTTTCAGATGTAATTTTCCAAACACAAAAAACTGAACATTAAATGTTAAATTGAACATTAGATACAAAATTACAAAAAAAGCAATTGTATATTAAATTACACATTACACTGTTTTAACATGCATGCATTTTAATTTAGGCACCTTACTATGCTATAATCTATAATCTACTGTAACACTTTTTTTCTTACAAAAATTTCACATCTTGTCTGGGCTAAGCCCAGGTAATCTTTAAAGGCTGGAGACGCCCCTGGGCAATACTATCAAATACTAAGGAAATGTACTCAAATGTCTGAATTTGAAGGAAGCAAAAGTCAAAGAAATAAACAACAACATTCTTTCTAATTATACTTGCATTTAGGATATATAATACATGATGTTATCCTGACTGACATAAATCAGTAAAAGTGTAGTCTGATTTGTGGTGATGAAAAACTGGTTCTAGGTCTCTTTATACAACGTATGTAAAAGTCTGGTTTCTATTGTATATATATTAACACAATTGTGTAACTATTATAAATTGTATTATGATGCTCATTAAATTAATTAGTTTAGCCCAGCAGGGTTGGTTTAGATTATTAACAATTCAGTTCTGAGCTACCATATATAATGAAATATATGGATATTGTTAAACTTGTGGATGTTTATATGACAATGGATTTAATTTATGATAGTTTGCACCTTTCTGACTCCGGCCACTGACTCCCACCAGTTGGCAAGGTGATTAAAGTGTCTTGGCCATGGCAGGGCAAGATGAACAGGGTGGGGGTTCAAACCGGCAACCCACCAGTCACAAGAGAAACTCGTACCACCTCAGCCGAGGTCACCGCTTTAGAAAAGTGCTCATTAGTTCTAAACCTTCTTTATCTTATTATGACTAAAGGCCTCATGTTCTCGTTGTGGCAAAGAATTAAATATTGGTTTAGTTTCAAGTCATATCCCAGGTCGCACTTTCAACAGTATCCTCTAAGAATCATCTAAAGACAATGTTGCATCAATGTTTCCTTGAGGCCAATCAGTTACAGTGATACCATTGTCATTGAAGCAGGTACTAGTACTTTTGTCAGGGTGGGCAGGTGTCAGGTCTTGGTGGAAAATTAAATAAGCATCGATATAAACCCTGTCAGAAGAGGGAAGCAGGAAGTGCTCTAAAATTTCTTAATATACAGACGTGCTGACTTGGGCGTTGATAAAGCTACTTGGATTCTGTGTGTTTCCTCTATTCCACCAGACCTAGGAGTTTGATTCAGAAATGAATGGCCTAATTTACTTGAATCTGAGAAAAGGACATTGGACCACTGAGCAGCAATACTTCTGACGTTGTCTTTAGGTCAGGAGGAGCTTAACACAAGAAGTGCAACGGTTGTAGCCCACAGTTTGTGTGGTGTCTCTTGACGAACTGACTCAAGCTGCAGCAGTCTACTTCTCCTGAATGTCCACCAAACCCTTGAATGGGCTTTACTTCAAAATCTTTTCAAGGCTCCAGCCTTCTTCTAACCCACTTCACTCTTTTTCTCAACTTTCAAGTCATATGTTTGGATTCAGCACTCTGTAAACATCCATTCTTTAGAGTATCATCATATCAGTCTGTGCACAATAAATCAATATGACATGCGTTTTAGTGATTGAATTCAGTTTTGTAATATACATGATCTAATTTGGGATTGCATAATTTATTGGTGATATCTACATGAAATTATTTTGGTAGAGAGACTATAATCAAGTGAAACACATCTGAAAAAAGACTGAAACAGATGAATTTCATGTTTAAAAAATATTGTTTTTTTTTTAAGTAAGAAGGGACTTTCTTAAATTAAACACATTAGCAAGTTGCGTATGTAAAAATAAATAAAGCTGTTCATATGCCTGATAAGAACATTTGCAGGTTGATGCTCCAGAGTGTACACCCTATAGGTTCTAGATTTGACAGAGGTATATTTTGGTTTTGTTTTAGATACGACAAGCCCGTGTAATAACAAAGCCATTGACAAGATTGCACTGTTTATTTGAGCTTTTTTGTTGATAATTTCCAGATTCAAAGCATCTTATAGTGTCTTAAATTGTAATGCACTATTATATTCAATTGAGAAACTATTTTAAGTTGGCATGGGCAAGCTCATCTGTCAGAACTTTAACAGTAGCAAGCCGTACAAACAACAAAAGCATGGAAACAATAAAACGAAACATGGTGAGGAAATGTTTGTGCAAGTGTTACTTTCCGTAAGAGTTCATTACTTTTAGTTCCTGCTTTAGGAATACGTTGTTACGGTTTTCTACTTGTTATTAGATAAAAAGCTGCCGGCAACAATCTGTCAGTCAGTTGGGCAGTTCATGTAACATCATATCACCCACCAACCTTTTCATGCAGTAAACTGCTTTTACTCCTTACACTTAACAAACATAATTAACAGTTTGTTTTCAGGCTTTACTGTATGTAGTTATGAGCGGTTCCGTTGTGCCACTGTCAAACCACAGAGGGCAGCAAAAGCTAGTTTTTGGACCAGATTTTTTTCTTTTCTTTTCCAAGACAACAAACTGCGTAAAGCCAACAAGGGTGTAGTTTTAAAGAAATGAAATTACACGACAACATTGGTGTAATTTATTCAGTTTGCTTCATATAAGATGTGATAATATTGCAAGTGCAATAACTTTGAAAAACTGGTCATTAAGTGAGTGAAAGCCACATGACAGACTGTTTGGAGTTTGGCCTTGAAGTCAATAGGCTACAGACAGGATAAGCTTTTTGTAATTGTAATTTTATTCTAACATTAGGCTATTATGTTTAGCAGTAATAATAAAAATTATTTAATTTGCAGATGCAAAGATTAGAATAGAAAATGAAATTATAAATTTCATAAAATGTTATATTTTGGGCATTAACTCTACCACCTATACTAAAAAGTCCTGTTCTACATTTTGAGATTGTCAACCTTTTTTTTTTTTTCACCGATCATTTTTATTTTTACAGTAAAAATCTATATATATGGTTCTGAGGATGCGTGTTTGCCTCTTTACAAATTCCAATGGATGTCATTTTTTGCCCAGTATCTCTCTTGTTTTTGGTGCATGAACTCTGACCTTAATTAAGGTTAGTTCCCAAAGCCTTAGGTAAGACTTTGTAACCCTGTCCAGATTGGTAGATGTTAGGCATTTTGTTTAATCTGTTTGGAATTTCTGAACATAACTGAAATTGAACTGAATTAGTTTGATGTGCTGCTGTTATATATATATATATATATATATATATATATATATATATATATCATTTTTTTATACTTCATTCTCTCAGACAGGTGTTATTGTAGTGAATCCCAAAGATGTGGCAGTAGGCACGATATGCTTGATATAGCCTAGATGAAGCAATAACACATTGCTTAGAGTTAAAAGTAAGTAGAGTAACCAGAATGTCACTTTGGTTTTGATTTAGCGTTCAACAGGCGCCCATGAAGGACATGTCCATCGGCACCAGAGAAGATGAACTGCTTACCTCCAGGCCGCTCAGTTCTCTTTGTGGGTTATAATTGTTGTCTAAACACCACCCAGCCGTCTCCCTGGATCGTGTGACGTATGTGGACCGAACTTAGACCGGATACTTCCAGCTGGTATTAATTAGTGAGTCGGTCCACCCCCCTTTATAAAGGAGACGCGCCCACTCCTGCGCTCTGTGTCCACGCAAGCGAAGATGAGCTACGGATCTGATATGTTCTCCTCCTCCTCCTACAGGAGGATTTTCGGGGATTCTCCCCGTTACTCCTCCTCTCCGTCGCGCCCCGCGGTGAGCGTGTCCTCCCGTGGAGGATACCGCTCCTCCTCCCTGTCCCGGACCAGCATCTCCTCCCTGGGCTCCTACAACAGAAAGTCAGGGCGCCCCTTCTCCGCGCCGCTGGAGGCCTTCGACCTGACCCAGAGCAGCGTCCTCAACAATGAGTACAAGATCATCCGCACCAACGAAAAGGAGCAAATGCAGGGTCTCAATGACCGCTTTGCCATGTTCATCGAGAAGGTGCGCAACTTGGAGCAGCACAACAAAGTGCTGGAGACGGAGCTGGTGGCGCTGCGCCAGCGGCAGGCAGAGCCGTCCCGTCTGGCGGAGCTCTACCAGCAGGAGATCCGAGAGCTGCGCTCCCAGCTCGAAGAGCTGAACGGAGAGAAGTCTCAGCTGGTGTTAGAGAGGGACAACATCGACGACGACCTGCAGAAGCTCAGGGGGAAGTACGAGGAGGAGTTCCGCGGCCGGGAGGAGGCGGAGGCCACCCTCAAGGCTTTCAAGAAGGACGTGGACGATGCCACCATGGTGCGCCTGGACCTGGAGAAGAAAGTTGAGTCCCTCCTGGACGAGATCAACTTCCTGAGGAAGGTGCACGAAGAGGAGGTGGTCGAGCTGACGGACATGATCCAGGCCGCGCAGGTGTCCGTGGAGATGGAGGTGGCCAAGCCGGACCTCACCTCCGCCCTCAAGGAGATCCGCTGCCAGTACGAGTCCATGGCGTCCAAGAACCTGCAGTCCGCCGAGGAGTGGTACAAGAACAAGTTTGCGGACCTGTCGGAGCAGGCCACTCGGAGCAATGACGCCATCCGAGCCAGCAGGGAGGAGGCGAACGAGTTCCGTAGGCAGCTTCAGTCCAAGACCATCGAGATAGAGAGCCTGAGGGGGACCACCGAGTCTCTGGAGAAGCAGCTGCGGGAGATGGAGGACAGGCACAACATGGATATTAACACTTACCAGGTGATTCAGATTTATTTACTTAATTATCTTTTTATTTATTGTGATGGATGTAATGTTAGCGCAAGTGGTCAAACTCGATTACCTGATTTAATCTGAGTGAGTAAAAAGATGATCATATATATATATATATATATATATATGTGTGTGTGTGTGTGTGTGTGTATTTTTAATTACTTTTTAAGAATATATTTTTTCAATTCATTGTTTTTCGCTGTTAATTTGTTGGTGATTTAATCCCAGCTGTATTTGTTCAACATTTGTATTGTTTTTTTCAGTAAAGAACTATAAATATCACCAGCAGATCACAGGGAGCTGTAGTTGTTAGGGCTCTGTCCTTGGTGCTGAAACACTCCCCTGAGAGAAACACACTCTGGTGCATCTGACAACGCCCACTAAATGCATACTGAAGGCAGTCATTTCAGTCAGTCAGTGCTTTTCATTAGGATTCTTAACAAAAAAAAAAGAATAATTGCTTCACAATGAGGCAAAAATATGAAACATTTTATTCATTTATTTAACCAGGAAAGTATCGGTTGAGTCTGAACATTGGCATACAAAGGAAGATCTAGTTTTGGTATTAAAGCATTGTGGTAGCAAAATATTATTAACCCGAACCCCTGATCTACTAATCCTGCTTAGGAAAGCATGGTAGAGCTGGAAAATGAGCTGCGGACCACCAAGGGTGAGATGGCTCGACATTTGAGGGAATACCAGGATCTGCTGAATGTCAAGATGGCCCTGGATATAGAAATCGCTGCATACAGGTGAGATCACTCCCGCAGCATGATCTGTCAAACTAGCAACTCACAGACAAGAAACACACAATTTCTCAGTAGGGTTTAGTACTTTATTGCATTTATGGTATGCACTTCACGTCATTGTCTGTTCCCTCTAACCTCCCCTCATCTCTGCAGGAAACTCCTGGAAGGGGAGGAGACCCGCATTGGAACAGGCATCACCTATCCCAGCTCCTCTTTAAGTGCAGGCATTGGGCAGGGCTACAGCTACCAGACCCGCATCTACACCAGCTCCGGCAAGACCTCTAAGAAGGAGGGCAAGGAGGAGGAGCAGCAGCAGCCGCAGAGCAAGCCCACTGGGAAAGTGTCACAGCGTGAAGTTTATGAGGAGACCGTCGTGACAACCAAGAAGATGGAGAAGCAGCAAGAAGACATCCCCACCAACCAGAAGAACTAAAACCTACTCTAAGCCTGGTCTGAGCCCACAAAATCTTTGCTTTATCCTGCAAACACACACCTCTTTTTCATCTGCCATCTCTGTTTATTCTCTGTTCAAATCCATCATAATTCCACATGAACAATCACTTTATTATATCAGAAACAACACATTTAATCCACAAAGTCATGCTTTAACAATAGCAGGCACTTTAGTAGCAGTTAACTCAAAATCATAGCGTTTTGAGGAAACAATATTCAGCTGGTCTTCGTCACCAACGTTGCATCATCATATAGGACTGACACAGTGAACAATAACTCTGGTTGTGTAATTTTACCTCAAGCTGTGATAGAATCTCAACGCATATTAATGGGACATGCGTTTGTCTATTAGGGTGCACAATAACACACAACGAAATAGGTCGGAAACACATCAACTGGTGTTGGACTTTAACAAAAAAGTCCAAAACCATATACATTTATGTTTTTCAGTTGAGCTATTATGTTATTTTCCTACAGTAGTAGATGATTAGACAGAAAGACACTATTTTAGTGGAGCTTTGATCATTTTTTATCATAAAGAATGTGACTATCATTTTGCTTTTGAAGTTAAGACTTGAAGCGAGCAGTTTCTGAAATGTATTAATTGAGCTTTATTTGCATGTCTGTGCCACGCTTGACTGGCTTTTCATCACAAAACTGCTCATTGGCCATAATGTTGTTCTAACATGGAAGGTAAGCACCACTCTTATCATTTAAAATGCAACTTTAGGCCACCAATCTCTGCTGACAATGTGAATATTAGGAAACGGGTAATCTTTAAAGCACTTAAATAGAAATGAATCACCTAAGCTTGGAGTCGATAACCGTTTGAACAATGTTTTACTAAGGATACAAGGGAGAATGCATTAAAAAACTCTAAAAAAAATTATATGATGCCAAATTGTAATTGATGTAAAAGGAATTAATAGTGTTTTCCAGTCTGGTTAAATACATATATGGGGCCATACATTCTACTTCAGCACAAATGCATGATATTCTGTTTGTTTCATGTCTCTGGGTGTGATTTATTGCATAGTTCACATAGATAGTTTGAAACCCATACTCCTTGAAGCACATTTACACCCCACGATCAATAAAGCGATCGTGCGAACGGCACTGAAAACCCTGTGAGCTAAGTGAAAACCTGCTGGATCACAGAACAACTCAACCTCACTTGTTACTAACTGTGGCCATGACTGGATCAAATGTCTGTTGTACTGCGATTTCACTACTAGAATAACTCTGAGACATGTACCTTATTTATTTCGTATTAATTCCTGCTTGTGGACTGCCTCACTCCAGGTTATGGTGATCAATGCCTTGACAAACTGCACTCACTTTACAAGTAGAAGCAAAGAAACCGCTGATTTAACGGCTAGCTGCTCTGGATTTGGTTGTGTTTATCTGAAGCTTGTTTATCTTAGTACTGTATACATGTGCTTCGGCACAGTGGCCTAACATATCCGGAACAGCAGGCAACGGACCTCAAAGTTGGGGCCTTTTAGTGAGTACAATGGATGAATGCCTCATGGCAAAGGTTAAAGCCTTACACTGTAACCCCCCCCCCCCCCCCCAAAGAAAACAAAAAAAAACATCACAACTGCGGCACTGCCAAACTTTTCTAATTGCACATTTTTCTCAAAAGGAAAAAAAAACTACAATATGTCACCAATCCATAATCAACAGTCAATGTTAAAATATATCGTAGAAGAAATACTGTAGGACGTAAAAACGCCTTAAAACACCAGCAGCTTCTGGGTATGTGTTCATTGTGTACAATTCAGTCCTGTGGGGTGTTTTCATCTTCCATCATATCTTCAGTAGTGTTTATTAGAGTTACCATTACATCTAGAGCATTGGGATTGAATGTAGTTGATATGCTGTTCTCTTTCCTGTGACTACTATATATGTATTGCTGTATGACACCATATCAATAAAGACTTGACATGACCGAGGCTGCATATGCTTTAATTTTTGTCTGTTCATTTAAAAAAAAATATGATGGATAACCTGCTCCAGTACTGTGTTGACCTTTATAATATAATATTTGCTCCACTCACGCTGCCCTAAACCTCAAGATCTACAGCATCACAGATCAAGCCTTTTTTCCTCTTTCAGCTTGATGGGACAGATTTGCGTGCTCGCCAATGACGCAGATTGCAGTTCTTCAAAGATTTATACCCCTGCAGTGCTGCTGAGCGGAGGGTGTGGCATGGGCCTTGATGCAAAGCACTGATAAAAGGCCTGCTATGAAGGAAACTTCATCGGTATCTCTTCAAACTTGAAAAGTGCTGCAGATTGTTCTATTCTGAGCTACACATCAGGCATTTTGACCCCACTTCATGAACACAAAAAGTCCTTGTGGTCTGTTGAAGGGTAAGTCCTGCTGTATGCTGATTAAAACCTCAAATTAAAACCCTGTTCAGTAAAATTCCTGTAAATTCTACTACACCTGCGGATTTGCCTCAGCGCATGTCACAAAAACTAAAAGCAAGCCAAACAGCTCATGCTTTCACCAAATTCTAGCCCTAACATTTGAAACAGGGGTGTTCAACTCGAGTCCTCCAGAGCTCAGCCTACGTTAAATGCTCACTTGTCCAGCAATCTAGAACAAAATTAAAAATTCATTGGCACGCTGTTACAGGATACAACGTACTGCGGTACCTGTGTTGGAGCAGGGACAAATCAAAAACATGCAGAACACCAGTTCTTGAGGACATGAGTTTTACACCCTTTAAATGTTGCAGCTGAGATGTTTTGGACAAGGCAAAGTTCTTCCAAGTTCTTATTGTCCAATTTTGGTGAATTGGTGTTAACCGCAGCCTCAAGTTTCCCATCCTTAACCAACACTATTGCCACATTGTGTGGTCCTCTGCTGCTGTAGCCCATCTGTCTTACGGTTCAACATTTGTGTTCAGAGACGGTAGTCTGGATACCATGGCTGTAACGAGGGGCAATTTAAGCTGCTGTTCTGTCATGACACCAATAAGACATTTTCACTCCCACAACTGCTGCTCACTGGATAGTCGGTGTTTCTATTTAGACAATTTCTTGTAAACCTGAGAGAGGGTTGTGGCCAAAATTCCCAGTAGATCAGCAGGATGGAAAACACTGGGACTATCCTGTTTGGAAACAATGAAATCCAGTTCAAAGTCAGTTAAACCAGTTGTTTTTTTTCCATTCTGATGCTCAGTCTGAGCTTCAGAAAGTGGTCTCAGATACACTTTTTGTTGTTTATATCAGCTGCTTCATCCTCAACCGTTCTCCATTTGCAGTCAGCACACCTGCTACCCATGCACCAATCCCTCTCCTCAGTATACTTCCTGATTTCTTCAGTATGTTAAAGCCTCCACTTACCTTCCTGTTCATATCTATGGTCTTAAGGTCTTTTCTGCTCTTCTGCCCGTTATCTTTTTGAACTTCAAGTCATTTTTCAGTTAATTTCATGGCACCCCACCTGCCTGTGGACCTTTTTTGCCTACTACCTGTGTTTGTGTTCTCCGATAATTAGAGTTGTGGCAGGAAATAAATCAGAGACTGAATAACAATTGGTTTGCAAGTATTCTGACTCTATACGGGTGACAACAGTGGAGGTAAACAGAAACGGTGGAAACTAATGGGAGGTAGTGAAGAAAATTACCACAACTATGAAGAACTGCAGAGCCTGCTTTTACAACCCCCAGTTGGAAAGGAGGACTGCAAAGTGACGACCATAATAAAAATGCAAAGTCCTTGTTAAAGTGAAAAAAAAAAGATTTCTTTTCTCTCAACATCTTGAAGGGTGCATCACCTTAGGGGGAGAAAAGGGACAGTTAGGGGGTGTCAAATCAAAGAAAATGACAAGCAAAATACCCTGCTGTTCTTATATTACAAAATTTATGTTCAAAACATTCCATAGGTTTCACTTTCACTTCACTTATCTTTTTGTTTCTGGTGCTCATAAACAATTACGATTGTTTTTCATGGTATTTAAAATACTGATTGGCATCAAAATAGGTAGTTTAAAAACCAAAAACTAGTCTTAAATTGTTTTGAAACCACCCTCTTTGTATGCCAATGTCACTGCGGTGTCCGATCCATTAAATAGAATAAATTATCCAAAGGTTATTGATTTCTAATTCAGCAAAGGATTTAATGAAACATTACTTCCTCAAAAGAATGTTTTTGTCTTCATGTCTGCTTTTCATTGTAAATTGGTTGTTTAAGCACAAACCATAAGGTGCTAATTGGTCTTAAACTAATTGTAATTAGTTTAAGACTAACTTAGCTTCACTTCCAAAACTCTTCAATACAAGTCTTGGTCTTAAAGCATACATATTCATATTGAGCTGTGACATCACGATCGATTTATTGGTAATTGTTTCTACTTCTTTCCATATTTGTCCATTTTACTGTTTTACTTTTGGTAGTGAGTATTATTTTTAACCCTTCTTTTACTTAGTATTTTAGTTGTCCGTTACTAGCTTAGTGAGTTTGTTGATTTAAGTATTTTGAAGGGAAAGCTGATTTTCTTTTATTATAAACTCTTGTATTTTGGAATGTCGAGGTTTTTTATTATTGCACATACATATGTAATAACTTGCTGTTCAAAGAACGGCAATAACTTATTCCTTCATCTATTGTTAATTACCTCAGCTTTATCAGGCATATAATCCTAAACATTAACTAATTAATTTCCTGGATCCCAGGAAGGTGACCCAAACTTAATTTTGACATAAAATGATTAATCTTATTATTAATTGCCCTAAGCAATGATTCATTATTATTCATAGCCAAAACATACCTTCTGTGTCACAACATTGCTTTTGGTAGTTTTATTAATCACTCTTCTTTTACTTAGTAGTTTTGTTGTGGGTTAGTAGCTTAGTGAGTTTGTTGATTTAAATATTTTGACTGAAAAGTTGAGTTCTATTTGTTAATACACTCTTATTTTTTTAAAAGTCGTTTTTTATTATTCCAAATGCTCATGTATTAACTTGCTGTTTGAAGAACGCCAGTGCTAAATTTACTCCATCTATTATTTTAGTACCTCTGCCTCATCAGGAAGGTATTCATAAACAATAACTGAGACTGAACTATTTTAGTTATTATTATTTCCTGGATGGTGCCCAAACTTGGTAATTTTGAACTAAATTACTAATGTTTTTGATTGCCCTAAGCAATTATTCATAGCCAAAACAAACTATTGTCGCACAACAAACCTGAGTTGAAGTTGCAGGAGGTTCCTTAGGTTCTACCAAGTCCTTCGGGGGAGTTCCCATGAGCGTAGCTCCTTCCTCTTTCGAATGTGAGACATCTAACTCAACAGAAGGAACATGGTCCTCACAAAAATCTGGATCAGCCTTACTCGAGTCCCCAAGGATTTTCAGCTCAACCAGTTTCTACAATATTGTATTCCTGATTTTTACTTTAACATCCTGCTTTTTCAACAGAATGTCTTATAACCAGGAGCCTGATTAAAATCCTCTAAATCAAAACTAAATTTTCTTTTAAGAGTTACAAGGCTCTATAACGGTAGTTGTATACAGAAAAATTTATCCTGGATGAGCCCCCACTTTTGTTACAACCCCTGTTGGAAAAAGGGACGGCAACACGACAAGCACAATAAAAAGACAAAGTTCCTGTTAAAGTGAAAAAAAAAAACATTAATTTTCTCTCAAAATCTTGAATACGGCACAAACTGTGGGGGAGAAAGGGGAAGGTGGTGCCAAATCAAAGAAAACAAACAAAATGCCCTGCTGTTCTTATACACCAAAATTGTTGTTAAAAACATTGCATGGGTGGGACCAACCCACTTACCTAGTGTATTTAACAGAAATAAACCTACGTGTGAAAGAGTACAGGGTACTCCAAACTTACCTAGTCCACAATCTCCCACCAGAAATCTTTAAACATAAAACGAAGCTCAAGAGCAGCCACACAGGTAAGCCTATTACTCAGCTAGCCAGCAGAATAAGAAGGAGGTCCTAGCTCCACAGGTGAGTTTCATTTTATAACCCTTTTCCACTAGGGTCCGCTCAACCTGGCCCAGAGCGGCCTGGTTGTGTTTTCATTGCCATCTCAGGAACTTGGCTGTGGGTGAGGACATGGGCGCTCTCAGTGTTGCAAAAGTTCCAGTAAAAATCAGTCATCACTCACCGTTTTCCGACATTACAGATGCCAATGCTGGAGCCGGTATCTAGCCCACTCTCTCTCCCGTTGCTCGTCGGCCTTTCATCATAAATGTTGTCCATTTCTGCAAAGCACCTTCAGTGCTTGTGGTCTGCCCCACTCTATTGTGGTCCTTCACGGCCCAATATTGGCACTTTAATTTTTTTAAGTTTCCCGCAGCAATGTTTTGAAATCGCTGGAAACCATGCGTTGCCATTCTGTGACATCACTTCACATGCACACCGCCAGGCCAATCAGTGGCTACCGCTACGTAGGTAGGAGTGAGAGTGACATCACTTTACCGGACCAATCAGTCCATAGGTGGGCGTGTTGGGTCGCCTCGGCCTGCTTCAGACTGAGCCAGAGAAACCTGCAGAGAAACCTGGTAACAGCGGATGGGGAAAACACAGCCTGGCAGACATGTAACACTGCGACAAACATTAAACAGAGCACAAACAAAAAGCACAAATATACGTTTACTCCAACATGGACATCCAAATGTTTGACCTTTCAGTCTGCAGACGTCCATGCACACCCTTCTGCCACAGCAGCTGTACATCTTTTTTTTATGTCCTTCCAGCTACAATCTTCAACAAATAAGAACTGTAACGAGGGAGAAGCATGCTTTATGTTCTGTGTGGTGATAAATATCTGCACTTGACATTTATGTTGAGAGAGATGAGGCTCAGTATGAGAAACACCAATTGGTGGGTTTTCCTTCCATATACAAATAAATCCCAACAAATGATATTATTAAATTAAATATATTTCAAATTTATTGAAATCTATTAAAAGATTAAAAGACACATTTTATGAATTAATTTTTACCAGGTAACAAAGAGTTAATAGGTGGGTAATGTTGCCATAGATTCTGTTGCTGAGCAGCGGCCACCTTGGGGAGTGATTTCTCCCAGAGACACAATGTCAAGACAGATCTGTGTGAAAACTGAGTGTTGTACACTGACACAGAACCTGGATCAAACAGGGGGACAAAACCCGAAGAGATAAATTAGCCTTTTTTTGGATGATAGATGTCTGACTAAAGTGGCTGAAAACCAGAATCAGGAAGGGCTTAAATAACTTGGTGAGGAAAGAATGAAGGGAAATTATGTTCAGCTTGAATCTTATTTAGAAAATTGACTAATTCAAGCTATATTCTGGATGGATTGTGTGTGTGTGTGTGTGTGTGTGTGTGTGTTGCTGAGTCATTTTGAGGTAGGGCCAATGTGTGACGTGGTGTTAACCATGACATCAGTGCTATCCTTTCTTTCTTTTTTTTAACTCCCAACAACTTGGAGCTAATAATAGCAGAGTAACTGCCAGCTGAGCCAGACAGCCACACAGACAGGCAGAGGAAAGCAGGCTCTTTGTCCCTGAACAAAGGGGAGGGGTACATCCCTTATTCTTGACCTTCTGTGGCATTGAGGGTATTCAACCTGAGAAATATAATTACATTTCTAACACATCCTGCTTGTCAGAAAATGGAATGGGTAGCCTGATAATTTTCCCAGAAAGGCTTTCAGGGAATTTTATGAGGGGCAAATATTTGACACACAGGGGAAATGTTAATTGCCTTTTAATCTTTATGAATATTTTCTTTTTCTTTATACTAAGTCTTCTTAAACAAGACTGAAGATTTAAACAACCTGAAATACATTTATGTTGCACTTTTACATCTTAGAACATTTCTAAAAATTTCTCTAAATCACTTAGGAAACTTTGGGGGATTCAAACAATATATTAGTTAGCACACAGTTTACATAGAGGAAACATTGATTTTCTTCGAAAAGGTATAACAAAACCATTAAAAATATGTATATACTAAAAGCCTTTCCTGATTCAAGACAGGCATGTCTATCAATCACACATGCTGTGCTGTGAAAAAGTATTTGCCCTCTCACAGGTTTCTTCTGTTTTTTGTCCAATTTAAATGTTTCAAGTTATTAAACACATTTTAATGTGAGACAAAGATAAAGTGAGAACATACAGTTACATTCAATACATTAGAACAGGGCCTAGGCTATTCATTCTGATGAGGCCCATTGGTGAGATTAAAAGTGCTTCTTAAAAAAATAAAATAAAATACAATTAAAATGTTTTATCAGACATTATGTTAGGATCTGGTGAGTTTCTTTGCGTTTTGTCTGACCTGTTTCCTATAGTCGGCTGACTGGAGAGTGCGATCCACCTGCTGCGGTCTGCATACCAGGAGTTAATCGGTCATTGTTCCACTGAACTTCATAAGGAGCTGTGGAGCAAAAAAGTCAACATCTGATAATTTACCGTCAATGGAATAGTCAAGCCCCCGTTCTTCCTAGTGGAAAGAGCTAATCGTTCTCTGATCTCCTAGGGATCTCCAAGTACCTACCTCCTTGTTGGCTTATGCTTCTCAGGTCAAATCCCCAGTGTGCCAGCGTTCCTCCACCCTCAAGTAAACACATCGAACTTACTGTCTCCTTCGGATTCCTGCACTCTTTCCCCCGCCACATCGCAGTTCATGGCCAACCGTAAGCACTCAATAATATTACGGAGACATTTCTCCTTCAAACACTTAAATCCTCTGACTAACTGTCAAACTCTCTGCTCCTGCCCCTGAGCCAGACGCTCATCCTAAAAACACTTTTTTCCCCCAATAAACACTGTTTTAACTTTTACCTATGACTGTGTTGATTCTGCGTGAGGGTCAAGAAGCTACCTAAAATCATGACACATTAAACATTTCATTAAGACCACATTTCTGTATTAAAATGTATTTTTATTGGCCTTGTGTAATATTCTAATCTTAAAATGCTGTTTTCATCAACTGTAAACAGAAAATCCTCATTAACAAATTAAGACTAGACATTAGTCTGTGTAATTAATCTATATAGGCTAATGTGTTTCACTTGAGTTATTGAAATAAATCAACTTTTCAATAATAAATAAAATTATTCCTTTATGAAGGGGGGAAAAGGGTTTTTAAACCAACCTGGACATTTGTGGAAAAAGTAACTGTCCCACTTTTAACCAGTAAAATGTTCTGTTACTTCACACATCAGAATGAAGCTTCTGTTTGTTAAAGGCACCAAAGAATGCATGTTATCTAACTAGACCCACTTTTTTTCTCATTGTATTTCTGCAGCCTAACAATTCTCTGTGAACTTGTCGTGTCACATATGTACTAATGTTGACGTTGGCTCGAAATTTAGCACTTCACAGGTAGCAGGTGAAAGGTCAAAGAATAAATGGAAAGAAAAAAAAGGCTTAAAATAAAGGATAGTAAAGTATAGTAATAAAACTAAAATAAGTGCCTAAATTATGGCACTGACACTTTGAATGTTAGAGGTTTGGCTTTTAGGTTTAGCTGTGGATCAAACGCAGGAAAAGAAGGAAGGCACCCTGACGTGTCATATCAGATGCACCTTGATCTGTGGAGAAAAATCTGATGAAAGAAAAATGTTTCTTGTTCAGATATTTCAGACCTAGGGGGGAACTTTCTAGAATATTGAAGATCCCCTTACGTCTCACAGCATGCTAAAAAGCTGCTCTTGCAATAGTCATCCGTCATGTAGCTGGATCATTGTGATCCATTGAAAATTTAAAAGTAGGAAATTATAGATTAGCTTTCGAGATTAAATGATTTTGACGTCACTTAGTATCTAAGTTGGAGCAGTCAGTGACATGTAGAGGTCTGTATTCAGCTGAGACTTGTTATTCTGGAGGCCTGGGAGGGTGCAGCTGTACTGCAAAACAAGTTTCACCCACAGGGGCTGTGTCTTTATAGCAGCTCTTTGCTGCAGTTTGCTTCTAAGAAAATCTGAAATTAAACCTGGACTAATCATATTTTACAGAAATGTTGCTGTCAAAATCCCCTTAATTTCAAGTTGTGGTATTAAATTTGTGCACTCCACAACAAACAAGGAAACTTTGTATTTCTGAAGTGTTTACATTTGCTTTGTCTTAACATAGAAGCTAAAGTTATAAACTTGCATAGTCACATTTAATGCATGTCACTGTAGATCGTGTGCCAGTACGTCCTGAAATGTTCTCTTACTTCTAAAGCGAGAGGGTTGTGTGCTGCTACTGCTTCATGTATAATGGAAATTTTTTTTAATTTTTTTTTCTAGAATTGCGCTCCTCTGGGTGGCTGCATGTTGGAGTGGCTCTGTTGGCTACATATTTAGTTTTGGTTTTTTGTACATTGGTTCCTCTTTTTTCTTAAAGAAGATTGCATTTTTTTTACCTGTATACTTTCTAGTTTTTGGTGCTGTGAAGCTGGAAGGATTTTTGCTGTAAATTTTTCCCTTTTTGACAATTTGTTATGATGCGTAACCATGGCAACAATGTGGTTTACAGCCGGGAGCAGCTGATTAACATCGCAAAAGCTGAAATAATACCTCAACTGAAGCCACAAATCCCTGATGAGTTGATAAGGAGGAGACGTGGATGCAGAGCAGGAGCGAAAAGGAGACAGAGAAAGAGGAAGTTCAAGCCATCTCTTCCATCGATCATAATGGGCAACGTAAGATCACTGGCTAACAAGATGGATGAACTCCAAGCCCTTACAAGGACTCAGCCAGAGTACCGTGAATGCAGTGTTATGTGTTTTACGGAGACGTGGCTGCTGGATCATATCCCCGACTCCAACATCTGTCTGCCAGGCTTCCTGACTGTACGAGCAGACAGAGATCCGAAGACGAGCAGAAAAAGGAAAGGTGGTGGAGTAGCAGTGCTTGTCAACAACAGATGGTGTCATCCAGGACATGTTACTGTGAAGTGTCGTCTCTGCAGCCCAGATGTCGAAATCTTGGCAGTGAGTTTTCGTCCATATTATTTGCCAAGAGAGTTCACCAGTGTAATTTTGGCAGTTGTTTACATTCCACCTTCAGCCGTTGCCGACAATGCATGTGATGTCATCAGTTCCATTGTTGCTAAGCTACAGACACAGCACCCCAATGCATTTGTGGCAATATCTGGTGATTTTAATCATGCCTCGCTCTCTACTACACT
This sequence comes from Valencia hispanica, assembly GCA_963556495.2. Lineage (NCBI taxonomy): Eukaryota > Metazoa > Chordata > Actinopteri > Cyprinodontiformes > Valenciidae > Valencia > Valencia hispanica. Next base: position 25,080,211 of record OY747703.1, read on the forward strand.
TCCAACATTTCAACAGTTTGTCAGCTGCTCTACAACAGAAAACAAGACCTTGGATTTGTTTTATGCAAATGTAAAGGATTCATACACGTCCAAACCAAGACCTCCTCTAGGACAATCAGATCACAATCTTGTTTTTCTCTGTTCAGAATATAAACCACTTGTTCAGAGGCAACCTGTGACAAAACGAACTGTGAGAAAATGGTCACAGGAAGCTGAAGAAGCCGTGCAGGGTTGTTTTGCAACCACAGACTAGATGACTCTTTGCCAAGCACATGGAGAGGACATCAATGCCATGACTGAGTGTGTGACTGACTATATAAACTTCTGTGTGGACAACATCATCCCCACCAGAACAGTGAGATGCTTCCCTAATAACAAACCCTGGATCACCAGGGACCTGAAGGAACTGCTAAACAAGAAAAAAAGAGCCTTCAGGGAGGGAGACAGGGAAATACTGAGGAGTATACAGAAGCAACTTAAGGTCAAGATCAGAGACAGCAAGGAGGCATACAGGAAGAAGCTGGAGAACAAACTACAGAGGAACAATATCCGAGATGTCTGGTCAGGAATGAAAAAGATCACAGGTTTTAAGGACAGGAAGGACTGGATAGATGGAAGTCTGGACAGAGCCAATGAACTGAACGTATTCTTCAACAGGTTCAGTTGAGGAACTAGCTCAGCATCCCCCTCTCCTGTTCCCAGCCAAACAGACATCCCACTCTCCTCTGACCAACAGCTTTCCTGTTACACCTCGGATGTTTTATCCTTCACCTCAGCCATGGACTCTTCTGACTCCACAAGTTTGACTTCAACCAAGTCAGGAAATGCTGCTACCCCCTTTGCCTCCCCCTCCCACTTGTCTGTCTCCAAAAGTCAGGTGAAGAGGCAGCTGGAGAAACTGAACCGGAACAAGGCTGCAGGTCCAGATGGTGTCAGCCCCAGAGTCCTGAAGGCCTGTGCAGAGCAGCTCTGTGGGATTCTGCAGCACCTCTTCAACCTTAGCCTAACTCAGGAGAAGGTTCCAGTGTTGTGGAAGACATCCTGCCTTGTTCCAGTACCCAAAAGTACTCACCCATCAGTCATCAATGACTATAGACCCGTTGCCCTGACATCCCACATCATGAAGGTCCTGGAGAGACTCCTGTTGGCACCCCTGAGTAAGCAAACAAGAACGTATCAGGACCCACTGCAGTTTTCTTATTGCTGTGGAGTTGGAGTTGAAGATTCCATCATCCACCTACTTCAACCAACCCACTGTCATCTGGACAAAGCAGGCAGCACTGTGAGGATCATGTTCTTTGATTTCTCTAGTGCATTTAACACAATTCAGCCTGATCTGCTTTGTCAGAAACTCCTGAAGACACAGGTGGAGCCCTCAACAATCGCCTGGATCAATGACTACCTGACAAACAGACCAGAATTTGTGAAACTGAAGAATTGTGTGTCAAACCAGGTGGTCAGCAGCACAGGAGCACCACAGGGGACCGTACTCTCACCATTCATTTTTTACTCTGTACACCTCAGACTTCCAGTACAAATCAGAGACCTGTCATCTGCAGAAATACTCAGATGACTCTGCAATTGTCGGGTGTATCAGAGATGGACAAGAAGCTGAATCACGAGAGCTGGTAGACCGCTTTGTGACATGGTGTGGAAACAATCGTCTCACCTTGAATGTGAACAAAACAAAGGAGATGATTGTAGATTTCAGAAGAAACAGGGATAAGTCAAACACTGTTTCCATCATGGGAGAAGAAGTGGAGGTGGTTGAGGAATATAAATACCTCAGAGTTCACCTTGACAACAGACTGGACTGGAGGGGCAACAGTGAAGCCATCTACAAGAAGGGACAGAGCAGACTGTACTTCTTGAGGAAGCTTAGGTCCTTCAAGGTTTGCAGCAAGGTGCTGCAGATCTTCTACAAGTCTGTTGTGGAGAGTGTAATCTCTTCAGCCGTCATCTGTTGGGGTAGCAGCATCAGAGCCAGGGATTTAAAAAGGCTAAACAACCTGATAAAGAAGGCTGGTTCTGTTCTTGGGACAACTGTGGAAAATCCGGAGATGATAATGCAAAGAAGGATTCTTCATAAAATCAAAAAAATTATGGACAACCCTGAGCATCCTCTTCATGAGACAGTCACACAACAACAGAGCGTCTTCAGTCGGAGGCTTCTTCAGTTTCGCTGCAATACAAACCGCTACAGGAAATCCTTCCTGTCCACAGCCATCATCATCTACAACAACTCCTTAAAGAATTAATTATATGAGCTATACCAACACTTAATTTCCCTCTGGGATCAATAAAGTATTTTTGAATTTGAATTGAATTGAACAGCTGAAACCTTTCTGAGAGTTATTCAACATCCAGTTTGCATATGACACAGCAGTTTGAGGCAGGAAGCCTAACACAACTTTAAAAATATACCACGGAGGATCCAGAAAAGATCTTAGAAAAACGCTTTAGCTATTTGAGTGATTAGTGGGAACAGATAGATAAGAGCAGCAAGGAAAAAGGAGTGACTATTGATAATAGGATCAAAGATTAGAGTCACAGTGATGCGTAAGGTCAGTTTTACATGGTTCTGCATCAGACAAAATAGGTTTTATGCATTAGTCATAACATTATAATTGATGTAAAAGAGGAAAACTCATCGGGTTTTTTTTCTTTTATATATTTGCAGACCAGTCACAGCCCCCATATGAGAGCAGTTTCCAACCATCCATCCTCCTCCTCCCCACTACCAGCGTGGTCATCAACATTCATTAAGAGCCTAAAACATTTCAGGACAACTCCAGATTGTCTTTCTCCATGCTCTAACTATTAAGAGCTGTTTTGCCGGTAAAATGGGGGGCATGTTTACTTACATATTTATTGTCATATTGTCATGAATGATTGGTTAATGTTACAGTTTTAAAACAAAAAGTCTGATAATGCATTAATTTCTCTAAAATTCTGTTACCTACAGAAATCCTCTGTAATCCAATGCCAAAATATCACAACATGTTTCAAGACACAAATTAGGATGGAGCATTCACTACTGTATGCTGTGTTTTGTGAAAAGGTTTTGTTTTGCACAGCTAGTTCACGTCTGTGAAAGTTAATTTTTGTTGGAGCTGAACAGGTATGAAACCAACAGGTCAGATGAGGCACATTTTAATCATAAATCATTGAACCCAGAGGATATGACTGTTGTGGCTAGATTATTAAGGCCATTAATAACTGTGTAACATTATTTTCCCAGTGAAATCCATTGCTCTATCCATGTCATAAAATGCTATGTTTTTATAGCTTGTCTGTAATTTTATGAACTAATCATCACTCTGAGAAGGAAGCCGCTGCAATCACCTAACGTTTTCCTTAACATACAAAATATCAACATTAGCTTCCTGCTTTCAGATATTTCACTAGCTCTTTATAGCATACCGTAGTCAGTTTTAAAATACCTATTTTTGCTTTTAAGTACCAGTTTATTAACATCCTTTTTCTTGCAAAACATCATATAAAAAGACAGATATGACACATGCTTTAAAATGGAACATCAGAGGAAGAAGTCTATTCAAAGTAGTGAACTTCAGAAAAACAGAGAAACTAAATATATACCTGTTAGCCACCACTGTTGCAAAATAACTAATGTATTTATCTTTTTCTATAAGGTTTTAAAACTCAAATTATCTTTGGAGTTTCACAAGGCTTGCTACTTGGCACACTGTGTTGTAAACACTTTTCCAGCCTGTTGTCATAGCAAAGAGAGTGCACCATGTACAGTGTTTGTCGTTTTTGATGATGTATTTCAGTTGCTGTTTTTGTGAAGCGGAACAGTGGATATAGTTACATGAAAAGCAACTTACATTTTTAAAAACATTCATATTAATTCAATTTAGATTTACTCTAATCCATATACATCTAAATGTATACATACATGGTATGTGGTTCTGATTCTGGGGATGTAGAGTAGACTTGAATCAGAAGACCTGTTTGGTCTGGAAGGTTGATCCGACAAAAGAACATAAATGTATTTTGGCGCTAAGCCATTCAATGATTAATAAACTAGGAAAAGTATTTTGAAGTCTATTCTCTGAGCTACAGGGAGACCTTAGAACTGGGGTGATGTGCTCTACTTTCCTGGTTCTAGTGAGGACATGAGCAGCAGCATTCTGGATCAGCTGCTGCTGTTTGATTGCCTTTTAGGCAGACCTGAGAAGACACTGTTGCAATAATAAATCCGATTAAACAGGCATAGATGAGTTTTTAAAGATCTTGATGGAACATTAGTCCTTTAATCCGGGAAATGTTCTTCAGGTGATTGAAGGCCGACTTTTAAATTGTCTTTGTGTGTTTCTGGAGGTTCCGGTCTGACTCTATTACTACAGCTGATCAGTAGTTTCTAGCTGTAATAGCTGAAGCTGTGTGCTAACTATTTATGGCTTCTCTTTTAGTCCAAAAATATTTACTTCAGCTTTGTTTCTGTTCAGGTAGAGAAAGTTACTTAATCAATCCCAAATCCTGGTTTCAACCATCTAGCAGTTCTTTTGAAGTAAATCTCAGTATAAATTGTGTAATTCACCAGCACCAGCACCAGCGGCAGGGAAACAGACCCTCAGTATGATGCTCCCACTGCTTTACCTGACAGCAGGAACAGTGTTATTTAGAAGAGCCTTACCTTGACTCCTCTGAACTTCCTAATTGTCTTTGTTTTCTTAATCTTTATTTATACTAATAGTTATGGGACTAATATCAGTGTTTAAGAATCCACAAGATAAGTCAAAATGTATATTATTTTCTATCTAAGACAGGCAGTTATGTACATCATTATTCTGTAAAGTGATGCAGTTCACTGAGAAATCTGTTTATTGCCGTCTTTTTCTTCAGTTGCTCTATATCCACAACTCTTTGTGAATACAGCATGGACTCAAGCCAATCCCAGCTGTCGCTTGGCAAGAGGAGAGAGCACACGACAGATTGATTAGCAGTCCGTCACACAGCCAACACTAAAATAAGCAACATCCACCAATGTACTCCATCATGAGATCAACTTAGAATCCTCAATAAACCTAACATGCATGATTCTCAAATGTAGGAGTAAATTGGGAAAATCAACTCATGCAACAAGAACATTAAAAGAAACTAAAATAAACAGCATTTAATAGCTTTTCTTTATTTGTTGTGAGGTGAAAAACAAACATTTGAAGCATAATCTCAATAAAAAATAGTTGAAATTGTAAGCAAACAGATGGCTTGAAGAATGCATTAATGTCAGCAATGAGCATCTTCCCATCGTTTTCTTCCATGAAGAACAGCTTTGAACTGCACAAATTACTCCTTAATCGTGATAAAAAAAAACCTCAATTAATCAACATTTATTGTTAATTTCTCTATTAGTCAATGAAAATCTGATCCACAAACCTGTTTTACTCTCACCACTGACACCTTGTTTTTTTTTTCTAATCCACGTAAACACAAATCTACATCATTGGCTCTTTTTCAATGTGCAGTAGCAGAGTCTATCTAAACTAAAAAAGGACACACAAGGACAGTTTCCTTCCCCCATGGCGCAGTGCAGATGGTTAGATTGGAGGGGTAAAGATTTACTTCCCCCAGAGACCACCTTATTGACAGATGCTCCTATGTTCTACAGAGTCCTCAAACATCCAGACGTGCACAGGACAGCTGTGTGGGGGTGACTGGGGCATGGCCAATGAAGAGGGGGAGTGCTGTCCAGGCTCCTACACCACCAGCAGCAGCTTAGGCAGATGTTCTGAAAAGAGGTGAGAGTGAGATTTTTTTTTCTCCTAAAACGTAACCTTTAACTGATCACCCCACTGATCTGTTATGTTTAGGTACTTGTGAGACATTATAGAGATGAATGAAATTTAGAATTGAGTGGAGACTGCTAATCCCTAAATAGTTAGAATGTTATCTACCTGTCAAATATTGTAAATCTCATTTGCATATTGCATTCTTGATTTAAAAAAATTAAGCAACAGCTTCAGGGGCAACACTTGGGTCTGAGTCTGTTGCAAAAGTTTGCCTGTTCAATTAGCATCTCATCAAAATGCAAAGTGTGTTCCATGTTAAAGGCTTGACAGCCAGTCATGTTTGAACATGTCCTTTTGACAAATAGGACGAATAAAAAACAATTTCCTGTCTGGGAGGCTGCAAGTTTTTACGATAAAGATATTAGTGGTTGGAGACAAAGCCATTCTATGTCTCCAATGTTTTTACAGAGACAAATGCTCAGCTTTTGGGTTACTTAGATTCCGAGTGGAAAAAGAGCAAAAAAGTCCAGTCTAATGTTCATCTCATTAGTTGCATTGTGTGCATTAGATCTATTTCTCTGGGCTGCACAGTGACAATGCAGTTGGTAGCACAGCTTCCTTGCAGCAAGAAGATCCTGGATTTGAATCCCGGCCTGGGAACTTTCTGCATGGAGTTTGAATGTTCTCCCTGTGCATGGATGGGTTCTCTCCGGGTACTATGGCTTCCTCCCATAGTCCAAAAACATGACTATTAGGTTAATCAGTCTCTCTAAATTGCCCTTAGGTATGAGTGTGTGCTTGCATGGTTGTTTGTCCTGTATGTCTCTGTGTTGTCCTGCGATGGACTGGTAAACTAGCCAGGCTCTAGCCCAATGGCCACTGGAGATAGGCACCAGACTCCTCCGCCTACCCTTTCAAGGATAAGTGTGTGTAGATAATGAATGGATGAAGAAATATGTCTCTAAAACAAAGTTATATTTAATATTCAAATATTTTCTGAAAATAACTTTAAAAAGTAGCATTAACTAAGCATAAACGTAAATCTGACAGCTAAGTTCGTGGTTTGCTCAGACTGTTATTTAAAGGAACATGGGGCAGGATTTGTCAATAAAATAAACATGCATGTCCAGTTTTTTAATGCTGTTGGGTGATGAAGCGTTATAAACCAAAAAGAATAAGCCCACCCACGTATCGTTTTATTTTCTTAAACTGGCTGTGTGCTGCAAAATCTGCTGCAGTTCGGGGCCCGAATTTCCCGCGCTGTCCTACGGGTGTGACGTCAATTGACACGGCTTGCAACTAGGAAACAACCAAGGACGACTCACAGCCCACTAAAAAGTGGCACTAAAAGAAGTATGTCACTGTGAAGAGGTATGTTTTTTTTGTGAAGTGTTTGTGCGCGCTCCTGTGTGGGTGGTTGCAGTTACTTGCACCGCGTCGCTCGTGAGCTTCGTTTCTTCATTCTGCCCTATGCTCCTTTAAAATGTAAAATAATTTATCTTTAGTTACAGCAGCATAATTTCATACATGTATATTCATGAAGATTTATTGAAGATCTGCACACATTTGCCTTAATTGAAGAGCATGTTATCTTTTCTTCCCCATCTTGAAGAATAGCTAAGGGTTATGGGTCTCTGTCATGGCCTATATATAACCAAGGACCTCTATTTGATTTTAACATGTAACGTTTGCCTGAAACAAGAAACATTTCAAGTGCAGTATATGGTTCAAATCAAGTTTTTTTTTCACCACCAAATTAATTCTAAATTCTTCAGTGTGAGATTAGGCAAGCAAAACCCCAAAGTTGTTATTTTTACATATGTTTAACCACAGGTTTCAAGCTTCCATTTCATGCTCATCAAACATTTCAATCTGCAGCATTTTTTCGGTAGGCAAGCAGCACATATATTTCCAAAAAGACCAGCAATCAGCCACTGCTGTTCCTATAAGGGCATAAGTAATTTTTTATATAATATTTTCTTGGATTTTTTCCCAGAAGCTCCTTTGAAATTGCTACTGTTTTAACTCTTTTCTGTTTTTTTTCTATCTGCCCTTCCTCATTCCAGTCTGTACTCTAGTCTAACCACTTAACCACCAGACCACCGTGGGTGGTGCCAAAGTAATAGTGCCATCATCACCTTGCTCCCATGAGCCCACATGAGCACAACATTTCAGTTTGAACCTTGAAAAACCAGCAAGAAACAACATTAATGGTGATGGACTCTCTTGAGCGACTCGATGGAATTGAGTCACGCTCTCCATCCTAAAGCCACGGGTGCAGCGCAGGATAATTACAAGACATAATTCAAAATCTAATAATTCACAAGGAACCACAGAGTGATGTTAGGAACTTCTGATTTTCCCAGGTTGTCGTTCCATGAAGAGGAGATGGCACGCTCAGCAATTATTCTCTTATAAGGACCTTTGTTCTGTCAGAGACAATGATAACACACGTCACGGTAATGGCTATTTTCCTTCATCCAACAGCACTATCACTCAAAGACGTTACCTTATACTGAGTCAGAGAGATTGAGAGAGGAACTGTTCAGGCTGGTTTTGGGGCTTAGGTTGTTGTGTCGGGTGTGAAAAATAAAGTTACACTTCTCAGAAATAAGTGGCAGGAACCCTAAGTCATTTTTGGAGTAAGCACATCTCATTTCTTTTGCTTCTAACATGGGATCATCACAATGAGATAGCAGGTCAGACTACCTATCACAGAGGAGCAATATATTCTTTCATCTGGTCCCAGGCTGTAAAGACAGAACCACAATGTGCCCGAAGCTCACTCAACGCAGAATAAACTTTATTAGTGATGCAGATCTCATTATCGGTAAATGTTACTGCGTTCCTCTTCTCCTTGTATGTCTGAGCTGTGAAGTGCTGCAGTTTGCAAATCTAAGATCTTTTCAATCCATAAACCACTGAACACCTCTGCGTGTGCCCCACCTTATTCGCTGCTCTTCATCAGCACCACAAACACTTAATGCAGCTCTCACAGCATGAAGTTTGTGTGTGTTTGGGCCGCTCCCTCCTCACCCATCTCTCAAAGTGCTGACTAAAGTCATTCCATACCTCTTGGCCGCCTGCCCGGAGGCTGATATAGTGTGTCACCATACGCACATAAACAGCTATTGATCGGCTGGAAAACACCAAAAGCTTTCCATTAACTTGACACGAATGTATTTCAAATAGCCTGTGGGACTTGAGGCTGAAGACTCAATCAGACATTGTGCCTGACTGCTGAACTGTTAAAATATTTACCCACCACGGTGATGTAGATCCAGATAAACATCCTGCCACCTGATGTGAAAGTGTTTTTCTACCTTTTCTCTGGTTATATCTGTGGAAAACCTCATGTTTCTGTGCATGTTTGTGTGTGTGTGTGTCAGTGAGGCTACAAATCTATAAGTTCACACATCGTAATTAAAGAGCCAATCAATGTAGCAGCTTTTAATTAGAAAACCATTTATAATGTTGTACGGTCAGGTCTGATGCACACAGGGATCATTCATCAAAATATATGTTTGACTATAGATTAACATTTTGCCCGGAGCAAGAAGCTTTACGTGTTAGATTTTGTCAGCCATAAGGTTAGAGTGAAATACATAAAGTATTCACTCCCTTTGAACTGTTCACTGTATTGGGATTGTCTGTGATAGACCAACACAAAGCAGGACATCATTGCAAAGTGGAAGAAAAAGCGATACATGGTTTTATAAAACTTATTTACAAATAAAAATGTAAAAGCATAAATTGGCATGGATTTTTTTTTCATTCCCCTTATAGTGAATACTCTGCAGAACCACATTTTCCTGTGAAGGAAGTCTTTTGGGATGGAGCTCAGTCAGATTGGAAAGAGGGGGTGTCTAAACATTGATCTTTCCACATTTTCTCAGCTGGATTTAGATCTGGACTTTGACCAGATCATTCCAACATGTAAATGTGCTTTGCTCTAAACCCACTGTAGCTCTGCTGTGTGTTTCGGGTCGTTGTGATCCTGGAAGGTTAACCTGTGCGGCAGTTTTAAATCTTTTCTTTTGTTTGAAAAGGTTTTCTTTCCCAATTATTGTCCTGATTTAGCTCCATCCATCTTTCTATTAACTGTGACCAGCTTCCCTATCTCTTCTGAAGCTGCTGATGCTGCCCACCACCATGTTTCATAGTGGAGATGTGTTTAAAGCAATGTGCAGTGTTAGTTTTCAGACATAAATAATGTTTTGTGAGGAGGTCAAACAGGTTATTAATGTCCCCTAGATACCTGGCTATGAGCTACAATGGCAACTTCTTTTAGCTTTCTTTTAACAGTGGCTTTTTTATTGCCACTTGTTCATAAAGACCAGTATTGTGGAGTGCATTATTAACAGTTGAAATAATTTTGCGTGAAGTGCCTTGATGACATGTGTTGTGAATCGGCCCTCTATAAATTAACTGAAATGAATTTAACTGAGTTAAATTATTGACAACTTTCTCCCTGACCTGTTTGCTGTGTTCCTTAGTTTTCATGATGCTGTTTTCTTCACAAATGGTCTCTAATAAACTTCTGAGATCTTCACAGTTCAGCTGGAGTTACACTGAGAACGGATGACACAAAGCTGGACTCTATTAACCAATCGGGTGAACTCTGGAGGCAGTTGGTTGCACTAGATTTAATTAGAGATTCTAGAGTAAGGTGGCTAAATACAAATGCACAATACAGTTTGCAGAATTTGTTTGGGAACCATAAATCCTTTTCTTTCCACTTCATAGTTATGCATCACTTTGTGTTGGTCTAGCTCAAATAATGCTTATAAAAATATACAAAGGTTTTTGATTTTAAAGTGACAAAATGTGAAAGGGCTCAAGAGTGTAAAAACTTTTTTAGAGACTACATGTGATATAGACAGTTTAAAACCAAGAAATCTTCACACGCAGCATATTACTATCAAGCTAAAAAAACATTACACCAAGAATGAGTTTTATTTTAATTGTTTTCCAATTTGTATTTAATTAAAAAACCTAGTAAATGTAAAATCACACAAACAACTCTGTTTAGTTGAGTCTTTGGACTCTTCAAACGAAGTTTAAAAAAAATCTTGTTTACTCAAACGTTTTGTTAAGTCAAACTGACTTGCATTTTTACCTACTTGTTTATTTTATTGTATTTTATTGGCTATTGTGGTACTTTATTTTGATGGTTATTTTATACACTTTTGTGCACAGTGCTTTGTGACAGTTCTGTGTGTGAAAAGTGTTTATTATATAAAATCTACTTATTTACATACTGGTAAATCTCATTCACGAGTATGTCCTGGGCCAGATGGCAGCAGCTTAAGACCAAACCTGAAATACAAAACATATGAAACAGTGCTGTAACAGCCATACTTCTTAGAAAAAAAATATTTTAAACCCATAGACTTGAGGAATAAAGATTGCTTCCAAGATTCTGCATCCAAATATGCACATGTATGAAATTTCATGTCTGCCCACGTGTGACAGTTTTGTATTTCTGTTTGGTTTTTTTTCCTGATGCTTCAGCCACTTTGTGTCCGTCTGTTGTTTTTGTTTGCAGAGGTTGGTCAGTCCCCTGGGACGTCCCCTGTGCCCCATCCCCACTCTGTGACTTATAATGATAAACAAGGAGATCTTCAATGACTTCTCTATCAGGAACACACACACACACACACACACACACACTTGAAGGAGAACAAGGACATTCAGCACAAAGAGATTTTGTTATGCATTTAGCTGAGATTTCGTTGTGTAAAATCAAAAGGGACTAAATATTACTTGCAGAGATCAAGCAGCTGAATGAATTTCAGAGCAGCTTTTTTGAATCAGATATTCAGGCTTCTAAAGCTGATTAGGATTTAGCTTAGGTGCTGCTGACAGATCTCATGAATTAACTAAAGGTCACTATTTTTAGGTTGGGGAAGGATCTTTATCAGCTTAATGTCCTGGGAGTAAATTTTCATGCCAATGCGGCACACGCAGGACAGAAAGTGGATGTGATAATCCTTGATTCTCTATAAATTATTCCAAGTTATCAGAGGACACGGCGTGTCTTCTTCAGAGAATGTAAGAATTTCTCTTTCATTGCGTACTTTTAAATCTCTAACTTTTATGCATAGTCACATATGCAGAGAGGGATATAAGTGAACATGTGATTTATGCTTTAAATGTTTACAGCTGGAACTGATAGATGTAAAAGGTTTTCAAGAGATTTCACCCGGTTAGGTGAAGATTTTGATTAATTACAAATTTTATTACAGATGTATTGATTCTGGAGAGAGGGGTTGAATATAAAGCCTGACCTTTAGCTAATTCAAACCCGTTCCGTTATCTCGGCCCACTCGGCTGTCAGTCAGTGTGTGTGTAGATTAGGGTGTGTGATTATCTTCAGAAACAATCACTGGACTGCACAGGGAGCTAATTGTTACATAGAGTCTACAACAACTGCTTTTCCTAACAAAAAGCTTATTTCTGCACTAATAAGATCCAGCAAATCAAAAAGCAAACATGACTTGCATTAGTAGCCGGTATAATGTTGATGCATTACACTAAGTAAAACTGGGTTAAACAAATGTAAGAGGATGATGTAAGGTTTTGCATCAAAGCATTTTATTAACACTTTTCCAGCTTCCCGGCTGGAGTTGGTGATGTTGCCTTGCCATGTCCCACCAGCTCATTAGTTTTAGATGAGGTCTGCATTATTCATAGTGATAAAGAAACAGTGATGCACAGCATTGTGCTGGGAGGGACCTGCATCGGGGGTGCTGTTAACGGGCCTGGTTAGCTCTCTTCTCAGAGGGAAAGCGTGGGAGGTGACTGAGAATAACCGCAGGCAGCGAGATGAAGAGTGTGATGAAGCTGCAGAGAAAGTGAAAAAACACTCCTTGATTTGAAATACCACTAATTATTGAGATCAGTGTTAGTCGAAAGCTCACATACACATCATTGACATAATTTAGCCCACGGGTAGTAGTGTACAAGCAAGTTCACCCTTGGACCTGCCCTCCTCCCACACTCTGCTGCCTTTGTCCCATCAGCATCACCGAATCTCTTTGCATGTCAACCAAGATTTTAGAATTTGCAGGACAGTGCTTACTCCTTAAAGATGTCATTACAATGCATTTAACATACAGGTGGTGGTGCATAAAAAATAAACAAAAAACCCCATAAAGAATTGATACTTCATCATATAATTCCTAAAATAATTTCGGACAACCATATTTATTTGTGGAACAATGCACACCCATTCCAGTGCCCTTTGATCTAAGGCTTTTATTAAACAAAAACAAAACCAAAAAAATCAAACATTTAAACTGTAATTTTGACATTTGTTTCCAATGCGGACGTAAATCCGAAACATTCATATGTAATATATAGTTTATCATAAAAATCTCAAAATATTCTTGGGTGACTATGTCTATATCTGGAATAATATAAACATATGTCCATGTCCCTTAATTCCATTGCTTTTCAAATGAAAAATAGCTATCTGTATTCCTATATTCCTATATTGTCACGTCTGGATGTGGAATAGCATCAGTGTTTTACTATGCCCATACATGTAACGCTTTTTCAAATAAAATAAAGAAATGAGATTCATGATTCATTAAAAAATGTACTAAAATATTCTCAGTTGGTCATCTCAACATATTGAATCACGTTATCTTATTTCCATATCCTTAGATCAAGTACTTTTTAAATAATAAATTGTCAACTACTATTTGATACAATAATGACTTATATTAACAAATTCATTAAAAATCCAATACTTTTTCAATCAAAAATTGTTAAATGTCATTTTCAGGATACTCATCCAAATAAAAAAATTCATAAAACATTGAAAATGAATTAGAAAATTCCCCAAACATTCTCAAATGTCCTTACGGGGAATAATATGCTTTATCATCTCTCTAGACTCAACACCTTTTGTACTAAAAAAAATGAACTTTTATTTAAGCAATATCATCATTAGTGACATTAATTAAAAAAATCCTGAATGTTTCACAAAAATCTGAAAATATTCACCGATGACCATTGTCATGTCAGAAAACTTCCCAAATATTTCCAACAATCATAATCTAAAACCTTTTTTAAAAAAGAAAATCACAATCACCCATGCTGCTTGTTTGATAAATTATTAGTTTGTTAAACCAAAAGGGGCGCTCAAACGGAACAATAATTATTGTGGTTTGTCGTCAGGGTAGTTAGGAGAAGAGTGCCAAATTACAAGACGTTTGGCCAAACAGAGGTAGAGCTACAACTACTAGCCTTATTAACAATCTTCATAAATAGTATTGGCATGCATTTATATGGAACTGCAATTCTGGTTGTATGCTTTTTGGCTTCATATATTGAACACATCCTGAACGTTTTACCCCCTATAAATTTTTATATGTGATTTTTTAGTGAATTTCTTCAAAGGTGAAAGGTTAGACCTACATTTTTGTACATACGCCACGCCCAGTTTGACCTATCATTACCATATTGATAACATATTCTCAGGGTTGCATCAGGAAGATACCCACCAAGTTTCAAGATAATCCATTCAACCATTTTAGCAGTATAAAGTTTACCTTTTTTATAGCGCCCACTAGAGTTGGATCGGGTTAAATATGAAGACATACACTTCACTTAACCGTAGGCACAATTGGTATGAAAACTGTTGAAGAATTTCAAACTTTTTTGAGTTACGCTAGACAAATGTTTTTATCTGCAAAAAAAAGGTTTATTCATACATAAATCGTAATAAAAACCATTTTTCTAAAACCTATTTTCTTGTTTGGCCAGCTGCTCGTCTCTTCTTACCATGAAAAGTTTCGCTTTAATTGGCTTTGAGCCATTGGAGAAGTTAATGGAAAAAGGTTTAGCATACTACGTAATATATCTACTTATCAGCATAAATTTAAGAATTGTTTTCAAAACTCACCTAAGTGATCTGGTATAAGAACATGTAGGAAAAGAGATTTTGTTTCTACATCTAGCAATTTTGGAGAAAATCAGTAAAATGTAATTATCATTGTAACAGCACCACAGATTGGTCAAATTTAGCAACATTTCATCCATAATTAGAGAAAGCCATACTGTATATGATCTGTAATTTCCCCCACAAAATCTTTTGATTTCACTAAGTTCAAAGGTCAAATGTGAGATGGCATATAAGCCATGTCCACTTTATAATCATATTTAAAATATGGCCTCAGGGTGTGGTTTTGAACATTTTTATCAAGTTTGGTGTAAATCTGTCAAGCTGTTATGCAGATATAAACTGTTGGAGCCTAATGTGCCCCCTATCTACAAAACGGTATAAAATTCAATGTGTAGTGACAACATCTCATTACTTATTAGGATCTAAATTCTTTTTGTGTCATTCTGAAATTTGCTGGAGATATACTCAATTAAATGTTGTCCTGGCTAGTGCTAAAATGTTGGTGTCACTTGCACAGCTTTTAAAAATGTAGGAAATTTTCCCATAATGTTTTGTTGGCTTGGTCTGTAGATGTTATGTACCAAGTTTCACATTGATCTACCTTATGATGTGGGAGCAGTAATCAAAACTAGGTTTTGCCTTTGTTGGGCAATAACAAAAAATGTAGTTAGGCAGAAATGAGGATGGACTAGCTCATGAGATGCAGAATTATCCAAGCATTAAGCTGATATACAGTTTTTGGGGGTTAGACTTATTGGGTTAGGAGTTATTAGCCAAAGCACATTGTCCTTTGCAATAGTACCCTCTTGGAATTGAGGAGATACAATCTTTTTTGTCCGATTAGTGGTCGGGTTTTTCTACCAGACTGCCTTATCAGATGTTTTCCAGCATTTTCATTTTTTTCTGCCCAATGTGGTTTAGTGGAGAAGAATAATAAATTATGAAAAATCCCTACAAAAACAATAGGTGAACTGGCCATGCCTTGCATAGCTTGTTCTGCCCATTCCGTGGCTTGGAACCCTAATTATTTTGGATTTTCATAGACTGATTTGAAACATTGTCTCCTCAGAGTGGACTGATACAGGAGACATTTTAAAAACTAGAATATCGTGTAAAAGTTCATTTATTTCAGTAATTCAACTTAAAAGGTGAGACTAATATATGATATAAACTCATTACATGAAAAGCAAGATATATCAAGCCTTTATTTGTTTAATGAGCACTCATCCAGAACTCCATGTTATGCAGACATGCTCGTTTTCTATGTAAGCTGAAATGTTAACTTAAAATACACAAAAATGGAGTACTCCATATTGAATATTCTAAACTAAGCCTTTTTTTCTAAAATATATTAGTTCATGTTCATTTGCCCAAAGTTAGTGTAAATTTGAGCTGACTGACAGCAATCTGAGGATAACGAACAGTGATATAAGAAGAACCATCAGATGAACATTAACGACTCAGAAACTAAAGCTTAGAGTCAGAATAAAAGATGTAAAGCAATGGTTTGGTTCAGCTTATGTTTACACAAAGACAGGAATTATCAATAAATAGTATGAGCCACAACAACCCCTAAATTCCCTCCGGGATCAATAAAGTATTTTTGAATTTAAATTGAACTCCACACAAACAAAATTATCTCCAGCACTGTGGTGAAGCCAGCACCATTCCTCTCCTTCAAAAGCAGCTAAGTCGCAGACTGCGTGATGGATCCCGGTTTCTAGTTAGGTCAACGCTGAATAATGCACAATCCGCAAAATCCTTCCCCCGAACCTGCAGATCTCTGGTGCCACATCCCAGTCTTTCACACCCATCATCCCGCTTGGGTAGACTCAAAGCTCTTAGATGCATTTGTGCACCAAAGTACCCACAAAGGGAAAAAAGAATACACAACTTCTGCAACATAAGAGATGCAACATTAGAAGATACAGTACACAAAAATGACTTGATACTTGTGTTGGGAAAATGAGACACTATGTGTATTAAGAGAGTTGCAGATATGTGGTATTTTGTGTTGGTCTATCATACAAAATCCCAGTCAAATACATTTAAGTTTGTGTTTCCAACATGAAAAAATGTAACAGATTCCCCTCGACCTGTTCCCCATCTCAACTCTCCTTTTGTCTCCCTTCATTCTCTCTCTCTCTCTCTCTCTCTCTCTCTCTCTCTCTCTCTCTCTCTCTCTCTCTCTCTCTCTCTCTCTCTCTCTCTCTCTCTCTCTCTCTCTCTCTCTCTCTCTCTCTCTCTCTCTCTCTCTAGGCCGCACCTCATGAATTATTTATCTGTGCCCCTCAGTGGGAGGGGGTGCTGCATTTCTTGACCATTTTTAACAAACGCACAGTTGATTTCTCACCACCAAAACCTGGTGTTTTCCTTTGCCTGCGCAGGGCACCACAGTTCATCTAGTTTGAAAGATATACAGCTGAATGCTGCTGACAAGCAATGAAGCTTGGAAAGCAGTGAATGAACCTGTCATAGTCAAACATATTTGTAATAATTGAGCAGATTTAGCTTCAGCTGTATCTCTTCTGCAGATGGATCTCTTGAAAGAAAACAAAAAATATATAAAAAGAGACTAGAAACGTGCCACGCCCTGATCTGCACTACCAGGGCTACGTCACATAGGCAGACACATGCAGGCGTATCCCTACAGGGTGCATTTCTGCTTCAGTATTTCCTTTGTCCTATGGTGTAATAAGCTATCAAACCAAATAAAACATGACAGAATCAGTTTCATTTTGTGATAACGGTACATTGAACCTTAGATTAAATATTTTGCTATCTTAAAAGGCATAAATTCTCAGCTTTCCATTGAATAAAGCATGCAAAACGTTACTCCAGCAATGTTCTACATTTTTAAAGGGAATTAAAGGGTCCACAAAACGGTGTCTTTTTGTTTTCTTCTACTGTGAGCGCTCCAACAAACCTGCCCCTGTGGGGACGCCACACCCATGCGCCATCTGACAGAACACAAATTGGGATGTTGGGAGAGTCCTTTAGCTTCCACACACACACACACACACACACACACACACACACACACACACACACACACACACACACACACACACACACACACACACATAGAAAATCCAAGCCAATCATCTCCGAGGTGTGAAAGAAGGGATGGGACTGAACATGCATCTCTTTTCTCCACACTCACTCGTTTCATTATCACTATGAAATGTGCTGGAGCAGCTTTGCATAAGCTCAGCGTATAAAAAGCACTGCGGGTGCAGCAAAAGACACAAGTGGAGCTCGAACGATTTGGATAAGTAGAACTGAAAATGTCTCACCTCATCTCCACATTTGTTAGTGGAGATGAGGTGAAGTTCAAAAAGCAGAATGTTTTTAGAAACAAAACTATAGTTACAGATGTAGTTGATAAATGTCAAATATTAGTATATTTGAATTGCAAGGTAATAACCGGTAACTAACTCGTATTTATACGCTTGTTTTGTTCTCATGTATAGATTCATCAGTTTGCTTCCTGTCCTTAGCCAGCCTCTCTTTTGAGCTCTGTGATTCCTCTGTGTGGTTTTTGCTCTTGTTTAGATTTCCTTGCTGCTTGCGTTCCTCTGCTCTTCTAAAAATACTTACATTTGTTCACCGGGATGAATGCTTCCTGCTTTCTCACTGCATCTGGGTCCTCTCCATTTCAAAGCGTGACAAAACTGTCTACTTTAGCAAGATGAGACAAAGATTGAGCTTCTCAGCAACAATGCACCCCTGGTGTGTTTGAAATGAATATTTAAAAGCGCACCCAGTCAACTGGATCTTTACAGTGGAGGATCTGTGATGCTTTCTGCCTGTTTCTCCTTCATAGGTTCTGATAATCTTGTCAGATTTCAATGCATTGTGAGCTCTTTACAAAACAGGGGCATTTGAAACTTTAGTGACCTCTGCAAGAGAACTGATATTGAAGAATCACTGGGTTTTATGGCAGGATCATGATCAAAAACATTTTTTTAAATCAGCACAAAAACGGTTCACTAGACACAAAATCAGCCTTAGTTCCTTGTCATTTCAGACTCCAGACCTAAATCCTGTAGAGAATATGTGGAATGTGCTGAAGAGAGAGCAGAAGAGAAGACCCAGGACGTCAGGGATGGTCCAAGATCTCTCTCTCCAAATGTTCCAACCTTGTAAAATGTTGTTGGAGAAAACTAAGTGCTGCCCAACTCGTGAAAGGGTTACTCACAGCTGGGGTACCAATATTTGTACCAAAGTTAATTTGTTAAGAGCAATTATTTCTTTACAGATTATTTTTTCCCCTCAGTGAATAAATGGTGTTTTACTACTGCATTAAAATATACATTTATTTTAGGGCACATGTTTGAAAAGGGTGCCAATTTGTCTGCATCTGCCATTACTGGAGACCAGAACTGTATTGCTATCTACTCCTTTCACTTCTGTCAGTTAAAGTGTTTGTGAACTAATTGCTGTCTAATCTAATCATCCTCAGAAAGGATGAACTGTCAGCAGATTACTTTCCGTCTCTTCTCTGTGTTTTTTGATACAAAACTACATCACTGTTCCTTTCAAGAAGGAGGATGTGTTGGGTATTTTTCAAAGCTGAGCAGGCTTGAGAAACATACTGGGAGTGACAATGATCATAAATAAAAAATTTCCAAACAAATGTAACTGTTTTGACCAGATTCTTTCTCCACAATGAAATGCAAGCAGACGAAAGCGTCAAACAATTTATATTTTCTTTCCCCTTCACATCAGTGTAATGAGCAGTTTGCCATAATCGAGGACAGCTGACCACGCCCTGAACTGCTCATGTTGTCTCCTACACTATGCCCCCCCATTCTACTCTCCTTCACATGGAGCAGCGACGCCGCAGTGTTATACAACAGCCCGGCGCATCTGTGCCTTCTGTCCCACCCCTCATCGCAGACCTGCTGAGGTATCACCTTCATAGAGTTCAGGTTTGGATGAACCACGGTTTACGATGGTAAAACCGAAAAATCAGTCAGTTTTGATTTCTCCTGTGACAGCTTCACTGAAATGAAAACAGATGCCTGGCTGACCTGAGAGCTGCCTTGTCAGCATCACACGAACACGCCTGACAGCCTGTTTGGCGTGTTTACTGAGGCAGCTAGGGTGGTAATTCTGTCCAGGAGCAAAGCCCCACCTCAGCAGAATGCAAAGTGAAAAACTTGAATTTTCTGTATGTTTTTGTCTCTTTTGCCTCAAGGTGCCACAAGGTGAATACATATGAAAAAAGGGAGGGTTTAAAAGCGGGAATGATCATGTGTCTAAATTAGAAATTACAATCAGTGAGTTGATTCTTGAAGACAAGACTGCAGTTATAATGAATTATTATAACTTGAGATGAGAAAGAATAATGTAATTATATCCTTGAGATCTTGATATGAAAAAACCTCAGTCTTAAAAGCAGAACTAAGTTACACATGAGTCCAAACTGAATCTACTTTAGGTGCTTTTCCCCACTATGAATCAGTTTGAAAAACCAAAATCCATTTATAATAATAATTTATAATATATATATATTCAAATATTTTAATGGAAGAATTTTTTTTTTTTTTTTTAAAGCTACTTGACATCTTGAGAGTGGGTTGGAAATGTTAGTGAAGAGTGCCCCCATCTGGTATAAGAAAGGCACATCTATTAAATAGTACGGTACAGCATGGCTACACTTACATTGAACTGCAGGAAATTAAACAAAAACCCGAAAATCAGCTGTTGACTGAGTGGTGAACAAAATGGAAACTATTACAAATTATAGCACATCATCTATCTCAGGCTTCTTTTTTCATTTAAATATGTAAAAATTGTTCACTTTCTCTGGTCAGGATTAGGGTCTTTGTAAAAAATATATATATATTTAGTCTCTTTAGTTTCTACTTATGTTTTTGTGCTGTTAAATGGATAAAACTAAAAATCTCCTTTTAGCATATTAATAGAAAATGCAGAAATGTTCTTTCCTGTTGCGCCTGCATCTTTATGTATTAGGCTACTTTAACTCGCTCTGTTTCAGAAAAGAAAAGTTACAGTCCTTTCATATTCCATCACTGAATTTTTGAGAATCTGCAGGCTTAGAATAAAATCCATTGAAACGTAGATGTTTAGTTCTGATGTTTTTATTTTTTATAATTTAATTATTGTGTTTAAGCTGTTTTTTAGATCATTAGCATAGTTTAATACTTTTAAAGGTCTGTTGCAAACTGACATGATAATGTGTGATGTTTAAAATAGGACATAAACACACCTAAAGAGGCCTGTATACATTTTGTTTTGCTATCCTTTTCTATGTGGCTTTAGCTTCTACTATAGAACATTTTTCTTGTGTTTCCATTGGTATACTGACCTGACCAAGACTCACAAGGACATCACTATTTCCAGTGTTAAAGTGATGTTCCTTGCTAAAAAACGACTGAAATTCATTAGGAAATAATAATGATAATAATAATGAAATTAAAGTGTGACAATGAACTGTTTCTTTTACAGCGAGATTGGTTTTATAAGGTAAAAATGATGAAGGACTCTTTTAGGTGGCTGAACAATGCTCAACCTCACTCATCTGCAGAATAGAACAGAACAGCACTGAAAATGGCAGGGACTCTAGTAGTAAGCCGTAAATGTTCACATTGTTGCTCTTTGTCTGGACTCCAACCTGCTACCACCATGAGCGCTGCTATTCTAATTCAAATGTGGTAAAATAAACATTATGCTCAGTGGGCAGTTTGTTTGTGTCTGACCTCCAAATAATTGTGCCAACGTTTCTTCACAGCACCTCCAAATGCACTCCAAGGAGCCTACCACCATTGAAACTTGTTCCATAGTTAGAGAACCAGTTTTGACTACAGTCAATGCTGTAGACGGACGGGGGCGGGACTAATTGGAAGCTTCGCGTTTGATTGACAAGACCTTTAACCAATCGTTGACTCGATCTCACGCAGTTGCCGTCTTCCGTTTTTCAATCTTGCGCATGCGCATTTCATTCTGAAAATGGCGGCCGTACAGGGTGGTATGGTCGACGCGAAAGACGAAGCAGACATTAAAACAGAACCGGCGACCGATGGCTTCGGAAATAATCATGCCAACGACGCAAGACTGCTCTCTGCGTCCCCCGGCTCCAGCGCTACGGCTGGAAACAACAAACCAGCGGCGGGAGCCCCGGAGGACCAACAGACCCTGCTGGCTGTGCTGCAGTTCCTCAAAAAGAACAAACTGTCAGAGTCTGCGGAAATTCTGCGTCGTGAGGCGGGATTGCCGGAGGAGGTTCTGGATCCGAAAGGGTCTGATTCCGCCGGTTCTGGGCTAGGAAGTAGTGCGGACATAGATGGTGGGGATGCGAACGCTTTACTCAGCCGGGTGACCGTCCCGACCCCCGGCGCAGCTAAGGCGCCAACCAAAGGTGCAGTTCACTCCAAGTGATATGAAGCGTGTGAAACACGGTGTAAAGATATCTCTCGTGTTAAATTAGTACCAATAGTAAGTTATTCTGTTAGTCATATATATCTATCGGGGTAATACTGTTCAGTCAAACATTTACAGAAATTCCCAAAATATAGAGTGGTGCGCTGTTGTTTTATTTACTTTATCCACGGAAAATTAATAGGATATATTATGGGGGAGCTCGTTGTGTTTTATGACATGGTATAACAATTTCTGAAGCATTTTTTAAATCCTTGTTTTCAGGTTACATGTAAATGTCAAGAAAAGTATTGGAATTTAATTTAAATGTTTTCCAAGTTTGAAACACTGCGAAAACGGAAAGAAAAAAAGAAACAAAAATTGTATATGCAGTCTTTTTCCCCCCTCTATCCCACTGTCTAAAACTTGCATAGATTTTACCATCCATTTGTTTATGCATATACATTCTTCCCATCCATTCATATGTTTTGTCCGTCCATTTATACATCCGCAACCCATCAATCGGTCCATCTGGTTTATCCATCCATTCATCTTCATTTGAGTCTGGAAAATTGGAATTTTGATTGTAAAATGTGTAGAAACCCTGAAGTCACCGTTAAGTTTTCAGAAATCAGATGTTATGTCTAAATGAGTGCAATCTACAATGATGAAACAACTGTTTTCGGGCAGCAGCTGGGGAGGATCAGCCAGACGTCAACGTGGTGCTATCAGCCTACAGCCAGCAGGGAGATCCAACTCTCTATGAAGTTTACTACAGCAGTCTGAAGAAGTTCATCGAGTCAGTTCTGGACTGTCACAGAGCTGAACTCTCTCAGGTCTTCTACCCTCTGTTTGTCCACATGTACCTGGAACTGGTCTACAACAACCATGAAGGCGAGGCTAAAGCCTTCTTTGAAAAGTGAGTCTCTTTAGGATATTCCAGTCTATGCCCTGAAAATCCCCATAGGCCCACCTTATATGTTTTCTCCTTGTCCTGTTTTAAGGTTCAGCGGTGACCAGGAGTGCTACTACGAAGAGGACCTGCGCATTTTGTCGAGCTTGACGAAGAAGGAGCACATGAGAGGGAATGAAACTCTGCTGGATTTCCGCACCAGCAAGTTTGTCTTGCGAATCTCCCGTGACTCCTACCAGCTGCTGAAGAGGCACCTGCAGGAGCGCCAGAACAACCAGATATGGAATATAATCCAAGAGCACCTCTACATCGACATCTTCGATGGCATGCCACGCAGCAAGAGCCAGATCGATGCCATGTCGGGCAGCTTGGCAGGAGAGGCCAAACGAGAAGCAAATAAGGCCAAGGTGGGATAGTTACGCCTCCAGTATAATTAAGTGTTTGTTTAACGTTTTCCTCCTGTGCTTTCTGGATTTATCTGGTTGTTTGATGCGGTGTAGGTTTACTATGGCCTGCTGAAGGAGCCAGAAATTGAGCTTCCCCTTGACGATGAGGATGAGGAGGCAGAGAACGAGGAGGGTAAACCCAAGAAGAAAAAACCCAAGAAGGACAGCACGGGTTCCAAAAGCAAGAAGCAGGATCCCAATGCTCCTTCACAGACTAGGTAGAGATAACGATAGACCGCAATGAACGTGCCCTTTTGTTTGGACTGTTAGTTAAAGGCTCTAGACCCACATTACATCCTCCCAGCGTAATGGGGAATTCTTGTGAACAACATTTATCAGATGAACTCTTGCAATTTGCAGTGCCTCCCAAAAGTATTCACCCACTTTGAAGTTTTTTTTTGAATGTTACAACCACAAACTATAAAAAGGTTTATTAGGACTTGTTGTCATAAGCAGTGCATAACTGTATAGAGCGCCCTTTACTCTTAACACTGCTAAATTAAATCCAGTGCAACCGACTGCCCTCAAAAGTCACCTAATCAGTAAATGACTGACAAATCAATCCAGTGGTGAGAATTATGAGTCACGTTGTTCAGAGATCTGGAATTTATGAAAGAAGAGGGAGAGGAAAGCCATGTTTCATTCGCAGTCTGCCATGTAGGGGAAAACGCAGAGATGTGGAAGATGAGATCAAACTTTTTGACCTACATATAAAACACACTGGAGAAAAGAACTAACACTGTGCATCACCATGAACACACTGTCCCAACTGGTGGAACATGGTGGTGGCAGCATCATGCTGTAGGGATGCTTTTTTTATTGTTTCCAGTCAGGATGAGGGAGCTAATCAAAGGTGATGGGAAGATGGATAGAGCTGAGTGCAATGCAATTGTGGGATAAAATCTGATTCACCTTCCAGCAGGAGAACAACCCTAAACATGCAGCCCGAGGGTTTAGCTTAAACCATATTCATGTGTTATTATGGTCCAGTCAAAAACCTACACCTATGTCCAATTGGGAATCTGTGGCAAGACTTGAAAACTGATGTTCACAGCTGGCTTGTTTACAGTTTTGCTGAGCTATTTGATGAAGAAAGGGCATCATATACATTGAAGGTTGTGGTTGTAACATGACAGATGTGGAAAGGTTCGTTGGATGGTGATGTTTTCTGAGCGATACAGTAGATGCTCATTCTTCATCAGCACGCACCAAACCTGGATTCATTTTACAGTAATGATGGGTTTTGTTTTTCAGGATACCTCTACCAGAACTGAAGGACTCCGACAAGCTGGACAAGATCATGTACATGAAAGAGTCCACCAAGAGGATTCGTTTGGGACCAGATAACCTACCGTCCATCTGCTTCTACACTTTTCTCAACGCATACCAGGCAAATGAGCTCAGTTAACCTGCGGACTGTGTTTTTGCACTTGATGGGAGTCGTTCGGGCTAACCAGTTGGTAGCAATAAGTGCTTTTCTTTCATGTCGCCCCTTCAGGGTCTAACTGCGGTTGACGTTACGGACGACTCCAGCCTGATCGCAGGGGGCTTCGCCGACTCCACCGTACGGGTGTGGAGCGTCACGCCGAAGAAACTCCGCAAGGTCAAGACCGCGGCCGGTAAGATAAACACCACAGAGTGATGACAGCTTTAACTATTATTAGAGCTTGGTTTCAAAATAAAGCTTTGTTTTTATATGTTTTTCCTCTCTTAAGACTTGAATCTGATTGACAAGGAGTCAGATGACGTGCTTGAAAGGATTATGGACGATAAGACGGCCAGTGAGTCAAAGTGCCTTTATGGACACAGTGGACCGGTGTATGGCATCAGCTTCAGCCCAGACAGGTACAGCCACAGTGCAGGATTCTGACTATCAACACAACAAGACACACCCCTGATAAATGGGGTTACATAATTTATGAAAAGTGTATTGTAATCGCAACATCAGTGTGTATGAAGACGGGTTGTCACTTTTAGTCTATAAATAAATGTACAGGACTGTAAAGGCTCTCAGTGAAGACTCTCCATTTATCTACTGGGATTCATCCTCATGAGTCACTAATACATTCAGCTGATCAATTTAACCAGAATAACATTTCATAAGAAGAATAGGCTCAATTGAAAAAAGATGGACTTTAGAAATTTTCAAATGATATAAATGCACCATAATGAAGCTATTGCTGTTACTGGAAATGGCAGCTTGTCTGTTACATAGACCCTACCTTCCTGTTAGGGCCAGTCTGTACAGTTGTTAAAAGAAATAGGGATGTAAGAAAATATTGATACACTGATATATTGCAATATTTTATTTCCCAATATTGTATCGATATTCAAAACAAAAATATTGTTTTTTTAACGATTTGAATGGAACCATTAATGATAAGAGTAATTTTTGTACTAAAGTTAAAAGTTTGACTGGTAGTTTGTGGCTGTGTTCACCTTCTTTGTTCCAGTGGATCAACTAGATCTAGTAATAAAACTGA
This sequence comes from Valencia hispanica, assembly GCA_963556495.2. Taxonomy (NCBI): domain Eukaryota; kingdom Metazoa; phylum Chordata; class Actinopteri; order Cyprinodontiformes; family Valenciidae; genus Valencia; species Valencia hispanica. The sequence goes on from OY747703.1 coordinate 25,106,109, forward strand.
ATGTGTTAAAGTATGAAACAGGTTGGAACGCTGTGAGAGTTTTCCTACAGTTAAATTCAGTTTTAAAAAATCACAACATATAGTCTTACCCATAGTATCGCGATATATCGCGATATATCCAGTAGTCGAGTTGAGGGGGAGCGGAGGGGGACGCCGCTCCCCTTAGAAAGAAATCCGACTTATAACGTCCCACCAGTAAAGGTCCCATCCTCCATCTCTATCCCTCCCATTTTACAGTAAATATTGTATGGAAATATAAATCATAAATAAGCTTAGCCTATATGAAATAATTTAATCATCAGAAAATGTTAGGTCTCCTCATGTTGAGCAAAAATAAACAGTCTAATAAAATCCGGGGACAGGGGCACAAAACGCAATGATGCAACATTGTTTTTGCCTGAGAGTAGGCCAGGTGAACCCAGTTTTTGTTTCATCTCGTTCTGACCTCTTGCATTTACAAAAACTGTTTACTTCATAAAATCTATACGTTCGCACAGAGTTCAAAAGTAAAAGTTCTCCTTCTGTAATAGCGTTTTTTTTGTGATCAACGTTATAATTCGGGACTAGTTTGTTTTCACCGTAGTGAGAAAGGAGTGACACGGCTGCTACGTACCCGTTTTAGACCAAGAGATGGATTTAACATGACACCCATGTCTTGTTCATGTTTCATGGAAGTTAAATGCATGTAACACATTTTACATAGGCCTACATGCTTTTACTCGGTTTTGTAAAAGTTTAAAAGAAGTTTTCATCATGACCTCAGCTGTCTCCATATCCGCATACGTCATCACGTCGGTTAAACTCTGCCAACCCATTGGTCTAAAACGGGTACGTAGCAGCCGTATCACTCCTTTCTCACTACGGCGAAAACAAACTAGTCCCGAATTAAAACATAGATCATAAAAAACTGCACTATTACAGAAGGAGAACTTTACTTTTGAACTAAGTGTGAACGTATTTATTTTATGAAGTAAAGATGTAGATGCCAGAGGTCGGAATGAGATTCATTTCTAAAGACATTTTCGGAGTTCACCTTATGGCAAAAGCTGCATTACAAGAAGTGCAAACATGCCCAAAAGAGCAGCTGGTCAGCGGGATGCCCGTGATTTTTTTAAAAAGAAAAAAAATTACAGGTGAGCTATTAATCTCAATAATTAACCTAGCCTGCTTTTTGTTATCTAAAGACCACCCGACTCGCCACAGGTGTAGCACAGATCCCAGGATGCTACCCTCCAAACTAGCTAAGATGAACGGGCGACCCCCCCCACATCTCTCTTGTTAATTAGCTTGCTAAAATACATGACTTGTCATTCAGTCAAGACACGCATGCAGCTTACTGAATCTGCACTAGATGTCGACTCTTTTTACACATCCAGCCATAATCGGCCTTGGAAAAATGATCACCTGACAGTGCCGACATTTAGCCATAATCAGGAGGAATGTGAACAAGAGCAAGAAAAACTGTAGAAAAAAAACATGATTACGAAAGTGTTTGGAACCTGCCATGAGCATGTGGATTAAGTGAGGTTTGTAATGAATAAAAATAGGGATGCACGATATATCGGGATCAACATCGGTATCGGCCGATGTTAGGTGTTTTTTAACATATTGGCATCGGTCCGATAAGTAACAGAGGGCCGATATTAACAACCGATGTTTATTTATTTCCATCTTTGACGTTTTCTGTCTGTGTTTCCGGGGGGGGGGGGTGTTTGTTTAGTCATGTGATAGCGATAGTGATGTTGCGCAGGAATGTGGGAGTGTTTAACTCAAGCAGAGAAGCGATATAGATGATGTGGTTGATTTTCCACGGTGTCAAAAGTGTAGATAAATATACCGTATACCATATCGGTGCGTATCGGTTATCGGCCATAACAGCGGGATCAATATCGGACATCGGTATCGGCCCAAATTTTCATATCGGTGCATCCCTAAATAAAATAGAAATGACTCATTTTCTTTGGTCTTTCATGTTAAATTAATCCAATACTTAGTTTTGTATAGGCATAGTTTGCACGAAAAAACTTCTTCTGCACTGCAATTATTTGCTAAGGCTTCTTTGCAAGGTGCTGGTATCGGCTTTGCTTCACAGATATATAAAGCCTCCATTTCACCTGATCTTGTTTAATTCTAATGCAGGCTATTCAGTTGTAGTCCCCTAACATTCCGGCCAGCATCATTCGGTGATACAAAATACTCTATGAATACCACCTTTTTAAAATCCAGATTTATTTAATAGGCGAAAAAAATGACCATCCCCCCTGAATTTTTTTTACAACTCGACTACTGGGTATATCGTATCGTCTCCCCTGTATCGCGATACATATCGTATCGCCAGATTTTTGCCAATACACATTCCTCAAAAGAGACAAGGTTTTCAACAAGCTGCAGCACTGTGTAAATGTTTTAAACCATCCTTATTTATCCCTATTTTTATTTTCTTCCTGGGAGCCACACTTTATTGTAATGTTCTTTAAGTGGCCTTAATTAACATTTCACAAGACCTTCCAAAGGTTTGTCAAAGTGCCAGTCAGATTTGGTGACTTAAACAAATAAAAAAGAAAATGATTGATAAGTATCTAAAGTCCAAAGAAAAACTGACGTAACAACAGAAAGCCTGAAGAAACATTGATCAAGACCACTTCAAAAGATTACAAAAAGTCTTGCTCCTAGAAAGCAAAATGTATAGAAATGAGGGACATCTAAAAAAATTATCTTGGTGCAAAATGTCTAAATTGCAATATAGTTCACATTCTAGATTACGTGGATTCTGTCCCGTCCCCATTGCAATAAAAAAAAAAGGGTACAGCATTGAATATCAGCTTTAAAAAGGTTAATATTGTATCAAAAAAAAAATAGGAGAAGCATTTTTTTTGTTTTGATTTGTTCTTGTTTATTTTCTGACCATTTTACTTTTTCAGAAACTACCTGTTGTCAAGCTCTGAAGACGGTACGGTTAGGTTGTGGAGCCTTCTCACGTTCACCTGTCTGGTGGGATACAAAGGTCACAATTACCCAGTGTGGGACACACAGTTCTCCCCTTATGGATACTACTTTGTCTCGGGGGGACACGACCGGGTTGCCCGGTAAGCAACGGCAACACCCACAGCCGAAATACACATTCGACACACGTAGTTCAGTTTTCCTGCAGAGGAAAGCCACTTGTTGTTCGCAGCTAAATGCAGAGACGTGTTCCACCTCGCTCTCTCCCGACAGCCTGTGGGCGACAGATCACCACCAGCCGCTGCGGATATTCGCCGGTCACCTGGCCGACGTCACTTGCACTCGTTTCCACCCCAATGCAAATTATGTGGCCACGGGCTCATCTGACCGCACCATCCGCCTGTGGGACGTCCTCACTGGGAACTGTGTCCGTATCTTCACCGGTCACAAGGTCAGATTTCACAGGAACAGTTGCCAATTTTCACTTGAGTAATTTAAAAGTAACTGGAAGGATCGTCATAGTGTGACAGTCATGACAATAAGAATTTTAAGTGCTTATATTAAAGTGGTGCTATACCTTGGTGACTACTAAAGGGTGTTTTTTGATTAAACTCTTGAAAATACAGCAATATTTGAAAGAAATAAAGATGTCATGTTTGAATGGTAGAACATGTTGCAGCTTTAGGGGCTTTTCCTTACACTATAATAAATTTTTGATGGAAGGAATGGATAGGAAATAGATAAAGTTCTACTTTTCACCACAAGAAGTGATTTCTTTTCAAGTTTAAGTTGCTTCTTCTTTGTCTTGTTAACACGTTATCCATCTGTAAACGCAAAAATCGACCATATAATGCTCTTCTCTCTCCATCTTTCAGGGTCCTATCCACGCGCTGGCTTTCTCTCCTAATGGTAAGTTTTTGGCCTCGGGAGCCACCGATGGGAGAGTCTTGTTGTGGGACATCGGTCACGGACTGATGTTTGGAGAGCTCAAGGGCCACGCTGACACCGTCTATTCCCTCAGATTCAGCAGGGATGGAGAGATCCTTGCCTCTGGTGGGTGCTCATCATGTTGTACATTTAATCAGCTGCTGTCCGAAAACCAAGCACCGACAGCTTTAACTCCTCAAGTGATCAGTTTCATTTGTTCTAGGTTCAATGGACAACACGGTTCGCCTGTGGGATGCCACGAAAGCATTCGATGATTTAGAGACCGACGACTTCACTGCAGCTACAGGACACGTCCACCTCCAGGACAACTCCCAGGAGCTTCTGCTGGGCACCTACATGACTAAATCGACGCCTGTAATACACCTTCATTTCACACGGAGGAACCTGCTTCTAGCTGCAGGAGCTTATAATCCATAACAGCATTGGACCATGAGTGTGTGTTTGTGTGTGTGTGTGGGAGACCATTTGAAGCATGATATGATGCACATCTTCAACCTCTAAGTTGTACAAATAAACAGCGCGTTTTCTGGCGGACTGAAGTAGTAAGTTGCTGGTTGACCAATCAGGCTCCCAGAACAAGGCTAACTGCTGCAGTTGTAAACTGCCCCATCGACATTTTTTTTCATTTATTAAATCACTGCCATGACTTCATAGTTTACCTCAAAACATGGTTTCTTTCATTTTTGTAACATATTTTATACTGATGCACACTGTAAATAAAACAAGGTGTTTTCTAAGTTCAGAGCACACATTTTTTTTATTGTTTACACGAGGAAACCACACAGACATTTTATTATAAGCATGTCTAGCTGCTCTCTCTCTCCACTCCAAGCAGTTAGAAACAAAGATCAAATGGAAACCTGTCGGGACATAAAATCAGCTGTAAGTCCTCAGCACAGAAGATAGCTTATACCAGAATTAGCTGAATATACTTACATAACTACTTCTCTGTGACAGCAGGTTGTTTCTTGGGCTTCAGCTTGAAGAAAAGGAAGATGGCTGCAAGGCTGGCATATGTGGCCAAAACACACTGAAAAATACAATATAAAAAGTTATAGATATCTCTCAAAACTACTGCTAGTTTTAACTTTACAATAAGATGTGCATTATTCTCCAGCTAATTATCTACTGTCAGGTTTGTTGCTAGCTTTTGAGTCATCTTGTTCAAGAAAAATTACCATTATTGCCTAAAGTTTTGTTATTTTCGTGATTCAACCTTGAGAAATTAAATCCTTGATCAACATAACTTACATTCCTCCTGCCAGTGATTGTGTATGAGTTGAAGTATTTGGCGATTCCAGTGAACTGGTGCTGACTTGCGTCATGTCCTCCCATTCTGGCTAAATGTTCGGTCCTGCCACAAACAAATGAGCGAACGTTATAGAAAATCAGCAGGATCCACTTTATAACTCTAAACTGGTATCAAACTACTGTCGGTTTACTTTATTTCTATGAACAGTACATGTTAGGTAGATGGAACAAGTGATTATTATTGGTCATTAAAAAAAGAATAGGAAGTCATTTTAATATATGCTCCAGTGGTTCATCTTCGGTCAATTCACCGACAGCAAATCCCTCTCCTCAATGACCGACTTTAACCTGAGACTCAAACGTTGGTCGTAGCTCTATTTTAAACTCTAGATATTGTTTTTGGCGCTGTGGCATCAAAACCCTCCAAGGTAAACTTTGTTGTACATTTGACGTTAAAATTTCTCACAGGTGGCCTGATTGTGTGTTTTTCATTACAGTATAATTACAAGACTTATGGTGAGGTTTCAATAATTAATGCGTCGAAGCATATTTCTGTTACCTGTATTAAAAAAATAGATTTTATTTTGTTTGAAGCATATTGGTGTTAAAGACGAAATAATTTTCTATAATTTCCTACATGTTTCAGATTGTTTACTATGGATGTGTATTGTGCTGTTAGAAACAGCACCACCTATTGCTGTGCACTGCTAGTCAGCTGACTGAAAATAAAGATCTTTTGCCACTAAATATTAGATCTGGGTATCGATTCAAATTTCAAGGACTGATTCGATTCCCAAGAGTTAGAATCGATTATCACAATCCACTTCAATCTGTTCCAGTTTGATATTTATATGGCTCAGTGCTATTAAAACGTTTTTTTGAGCCATTACCTTAATAACATGACTGTAATTCAATGACGCAACACTGGGTGGGGTCACAGTTCACCAGGGGAAACCATTAACCCTTTCAGACTTAAGGCTTTAAATGCCCATCTGGACTTTTCTCTCCTATTTTCGCTGTAAAAAGGGCAAACAGTTTTAAACCATTATATCGATTTTTGGACGTAGAAATTTATTTTAAAGAATTTTATAAGAATCGATTCAGAATACTTTTGTTTTTTCAACACAGAACTACTAAATATACAAAACAGGTAGAAATAAGAGGCGCGTCACTTTAAGGTAAACCATAAAAAAAACTACAGCTGACCAGTTGCAAGAAGCATGTCTATTAATCAGATGGCTGCAGACTCATTTGTACTATTTTAACCAACTTTGTCCAAATACATCTGTCTCTGTATGCCATTTTAATCCACACATACATTAAACCACATATTTCTCTATTAAAATGTTTGTTTTTTAATAGTTTGATAGATATTCTAAACGTTATTAGATGAAAGAAGAAAATTATAACAGGAACAATTGAAAACATCAGCCTGTGAAATTAATGGACATTATGTCTGCTAGTGGACTGACTTACTGAAATAAATGAAATTCTCAATATTATTCTGATTTATTTATAATTATGACTGTATATTTTTGTGTTAATACAGTAGTATTTATAGTCAATGGTATTATAGATTAAGAATACTTGCCACTAAGAGTGAGCACATATGGTTTATCAGTATTATGAAAAATTGCTAATAAGAACCCCCAATAACCATATGTATTGTTGGAATTGTTAGTTTTTACAATTTTCTCCAGTTTATTCCATTACAGAATTAGTGAATTTGAAAGTAGTAGTGATGAACCAATATCAAAATTTATGCTGATATTGATATCCGATGTTACTATGGCCGATAACCGATATTTACTGATTTTGCATATATTTCCCTACACTTTCGCCACCATGATAAAGCGACCACATTGCTTCTCTGCTTCAGTTAAACACCCCAAAATCCTGCACCGCATCACTATCACATAACCAAACAAATACCATATGATCCCCCCATGTTTATTCATAAACATAGCAACTTATACTGGTCTTCTATTGTTTTCACCGTCAGTGTTTCCTAAACTAAGTTCATATTTGTAAAAGGGAATCAAATCGGTACAACCGATTACAAAGTCACACCTGCTAGAATTTCAAGTAATTTTGTTTTGACAAAACATCCCATGATAAGCTAATGGAAAGACAATTTTTCAAATTTGTGCTATATAAATCAAGTGAATTAAATTTAGGCCATTTAAAAGTATTTTACCTATAAACTGTGTATAAATCAAAGCAGCTTTAACTCGATAACAATGTAACATCTTCCTTAAGATACATGTTGCAATATTAATTAAAGTACATGTTTTCTGTTGTCACTGTAATATAATAACTAATATAGTTGAGCTGAGGCTGATAAACAAGTTAGCACACTATGTGAGGTTAATGTTAGCTTACTGAGTTAGCCACCAAGCTAAATAGATATATTTCAGGGCATTAACAGATCATTCTGACAAAATTAAAGAACTACAAAGACAGGTGTGTCCTTGTTCACGTGCAATGAAACCAGAAAGGATAAACTAACTAAAGTCTAACCGTGTCGTAGCTTACCTTTAACACACGACCCCTGTGCTAGCTGAATGAAACAAGTGTCCTTCAACAGAGGGCCGCAATGCTAAAGCTGCCCGGAGGTCCCGCCCACTGTCGGTGATCCAAAAGTGATTGGCTATTGGTTTAAAACCATGTCGATCGTTCCCAGGATCAGAAACGAGCTTTGATTGGTTTAAATTATTGCCCGTCATCAATTCTACCCTGTGATTGGAAAACAGAAGCACCGCCCTGATGACTTTTTCTTCCGGGTTGTGGTGATGGCGTGTTACTGATCAACATGTGAGTTTCTGCATGCTCAAATCTGGGATTAGTTATATATAAATATCACGAAGTCAGGTATTGTATTTTCATATTTATCTTAGAAGGAAGATATAATGTATCAGGAGAGGTTTCCTGTCTGCTGCGGAGCTTGTTGATGTTTGTCTAGTTGGGCTTTAGTCCGAGTCGGTGGTAGATTAGATAGTTTTAGTAGGAGAGGTGATTATTTTAGTTTAAAAGTACATCGCACAAGTCCCCAGATTTATCCATTTCTTTTTACCTGACTTTCAGTAAGCCAGATGTTTTATGTTTTAAGCATTAACATTAGAAAATCTGTACAGCTATGAGGAAAATAGCCAGTATACCGGAATAGTTTTTATTTCAGTCATTCAACTCCAAACAGTGAAGCACATAAATATCATCATATTACATTCATTCATTCATTACTTTTGAAGTGATTTAATTCAAGCAATGGCTGTTTCAACTATTGAAAATCCAAAATGCACATTTTTTAGCATTATTATTTTTTATTTTATTTACTACTGCAATAATGTATAGTCGATGCTCTCAGTACTTGATCGGGGCACGTTTTCCATGAATTACTGCATCAATGCGGTGTGGTATGGAGGGGGTCGTCTGTGGCTGTGCTGAGGAAGCACAGGCTGCTTTAACAACAATGTTGGGTCTGGAGCCTCTCATCTTCCTCTTCTCAATATTTTTAAGATTCTCTGTAGGGTTTAGGTAGGCGAGTCTGCAGGCCACTCGAGCACAGTGGTCATTCAATCATGTGTTGGTGCTTCTGTCAGTGTGCTAAGGTGCCAAGTCCTGCTGGTAAATCAATGAACTCTCCAGTAGAGGGAAGATGGCTGAAGGTAGATGGCTGCTCTGACTTTGGGTTCGATTTTAAAAAAGTGGACCAGCACCAGCAGATGAAACCGCTCTACAAATTGTCACTGATTGTAGAAGCTTCACACTTGACCTCAAGTAACTTGGGTCCTGTTCATCTGCACCCTTCCTCCAAACTCTGGGACCTTGATTTCCAAATGAAATGTAAAATAAATTTTTTTTTCTCAGCCACCCTTCACACTGTGTGGATCTCCTCCAAACTCTTGGGTTACTTACCAATCTTTTCAAGGCTGTGACCATTCTGGCGGCTTGTGGATCTTGTTTTTTAATAAACCTTTTTCTTGCACTGAACTTTCCAATAATAAGTACTTGGATACAGTACTTTTTAAACAGGTGGCTTCCTTAATAACAAACTTTTGAGCTTTTCTATCTGCCTGCTAGATAACTGTCAGCTCAGCAGTCTTCCCAGTGATTGCATGGGGCTTCTCACACACTTTTTTTACTCAACAAATCTTTTTGGGGGTATTTTATTGTTAATATTTACATTTTTCAAGTAACTGCATTTTGGGTTTTCATAAACCGTAAAATATAGTCTTCAAAATAATCAAAAGTATATCACTCGATGTGTAATGAATCCATGTGATCTTTGAATTACTTAAATTAACTTTTGTATCCCTCAGAAGACTGCTCTGATCGAATGCTCTCTGTGTAGAGTTGCCTTACGATTTATTTCCTTGTTTTGTGTGTGTGTCTGCAGCATTGTACTCCGCGTGTTGACTGAAACGTCTCCAAATCATAGACATCCCCAACTTAATCCAGTATGGCGTCGGTAGAAGAGGATTTTCCTCGTGGAGGCACAGCAAAGAAGACCACCGAGAGTAAAATCGCAGTGGAGCGAAGTAAAGTGGACAACCTGTTTCAGGTAAAAAGCTTTATTATCACTTTGTTTTGATTAAATAGGGTCTTCTTTGACACCCCCATCTCTGACCAGTAATGTTTCTTGTTTTGTTTTTTTCCCCCTGTTGCAGTCAGATGAACAAACTGCAACAAAGAAAAGAAAAGGAGGCAAGGATGACAGCAAGAAACTCAAAAAGCAGAAGACAGACGAGATGGAAGGTGGCCTGACGCTTAACGCTGCTGCTAAAAGTGTGGAGATTCTCCACATAAAGGTAAGAAACGTACCCTGTCACCAAAAAAATGTTTAACCCTTGGTCGGGTTTCTGCTGTTGATTATTGTGCTCGATGAAGTAAAATTCTGCAACGTGTTTTAACCCAGAATGTGAGAGAGGGGATGCTGTTACTGGGCTGTGTGAAGGAGGTGACTGACTTCGAGGTGACCGTCAGCCTTCCTTGTGGCCTGCAAGGCTTCCTCAGCATCAGGAACATCTGTGACTCCTACACCAAGCTGCTGAGCGAGCAGCTGGATTCAGGCGTGGATACCGAGGTGACTAATTCGATCACAACCGTTCGATCTCAGTCCATAATTGTCTTATTCAGCAACACTCTGGGACATAAAGTGCCTGGAAAAGCATTCAATCCACTTGATTTTTTAATTTCTTTTTGTTACAACAACAGGCTTCTACACAATTTTACAGTACTAAAAATGGTGACTAATTGGAAAGTGGAGGGAAAATAAGAGATGGTTTTTGAATATATTTTACAAATAAAAAGCTTAAAAGTGTGACGTGCATTGCTGTTTGGCCCCCCTGAGCTTATGCTTTGTAAAACCGCATTTTTGTTGCGTTTATAGCTCAAGTCTTTTGAGGTAAATCTCTATCAGGTTTGAACATCTAGAGCCTGAAATTGCTTCCCGTTCTTTGTGAAATCGCTGAACCTTATTTAGATTAGATGTGGCGTTCCTATATTGGTATTTTTTTACTTATTTTTATTGTTCTGCATATTAACTTTTATTGAGCTGCTTTTTAACTCTCATTCTACTGCGTACATTGACAATAAAGGCTTTCAATCCGTTTTTGCGCCACAGATTCTTAATAGGACTTCTATCCGGACCATTCCTTTGCAGCCTCTAAGAAGTTTAATTCCAGGATTGGCCGGTATTTGCCTCCACCTAACTTTCCTTCAACCAGCTTCCTCTTGTTTATTCTTGCTGAAGAAAACCATTCTTACAGCATGATGCTGCCACCACCAGGTTTCAGTGTAGGCGTGTGTTCAAAGTGATCTGAAGTGTTAGTTTTTCTCCACACAGTGTGTTGCATTTAAGCAAAAAAAAAGAAGCCAAATTTAGGTTACGACTCCCAGAGCATGATGGTGCTGGCAGCGAACTAACATACCTCTGAGGCCTTTACAGAACAGTGAAGGGGGCTAATAAATACATGAGAATTTGGTGGTTTTTAGATGCATAAAAATGTTGAGATCCATATATAACCTTTGCTCTACTTTGTGTTGCTCTATCACATGAAATCAAAATAAAATACATTAGAGTATATGGTTATGTGTCAAAAAGTTCAAGTTGTATTAATATGTTAGCAAGCTGTTGCATGTCTGCACTTTGACTTCGCAGGATTTCAGCTCTTTGTCCCAAATCTTCTGCCCGGGAATGTTGCTCCGATGTGTAGTTTCCAAGTTGGACATAACTAAAGGAGGCTCGCTCAGCATCCAGCTGTCGGTCAATCCTAAGCTGGTCAACAAGAGCCTCACCTCAAGCTCTCTAAAGGCTGGAATGGTGAGTTGGAATGAATGCCAGCAGCCGTAGCAGTGGCTCACAACAAAACGACGAACGCTTGAACTGTTTTTCAACATTTATATCCACAAATTAGGTCCTGAGTGGATGTGTGGAGAGTGTTGAAGATCATGGCACTTTAATTGACATTGGCGTCAGCGGAACCAAAGCCTTCCTGCCTGAGGATGCTACAAGGAGCAAACAGCAAAAAAGTGATGGTAAAAAAAGAAAGCAAAACCCAAAACAGCCTGAACTTTGCATCGCAACTTCAGAAGGTCATCCCATATGAAACGCGTCTTAAATATCAATGTGTTCTGTGTGTGTGCAGAGCTTAAACTGGGTCAGTATGTGACCTCTCGGGTAGAGGAAGTAAAGAACGCCGGCCGCGTCGTCCGGCTCTCTACGGGCCCGTCCACCGTGGCTCAGGCCTGCGCTGACACCCAACAGGGCTGGAATCTCACCAACCTACTGCCGGGCCTCATGATCAAAGCTACCGTCAAAAAGGTGATGAAGGCTTTCTTTCAGTTTACCATCGATACAGCTTGTGCTGTAAGAGTTGTCCCCTTTTTTTAAAATCAACTCTGCATATTGGGCTTATAGGTGACCAAACATGGCCTGCACCTGGACTTTCTGTCCTCTTTCAGTGGCCAGGTGGATTTTCTTCACATGGAGCCAGGACAGGAATCGAGTTACACAGAGGGGCATCAGGTAAAACTCGCCTAGCGTGTCCTTCAGCCCCAGCCGGACACTGGTTCTTAACCTAAGTTTAATCTACGTATAATTAAGCCTCTTGTCTATTTTTATAAAGGAATACAACGATTTCCACTAAAAATAATCGCATGGTAGTGTGGAGGTCCAAGATTTTTGAAACACATCAAACCAAAAGTTTCACTGTCAAATAAACGGATTAATGTAAATGTAATGTTGAACAATTTAACGAAAAACATTTTAATAGTTTGAATTCATCATCAATTAAAAGCCAGTTAGCAACTTTAGTACCCATGTACTTCATGGATCCAGTGCTGCATAACAGTGAAATAATTTAAACTATCACTGTAGGCTCATGATTGGGTTAGTTCCAGCCAATCATCTTGGTGGAAACACTGTTAGCCCCTCTCACAGATTCTGAGAGGCTAGCTTGAGAGTTGACATGAATTCATGAAGTGGGACCGTCCATCCATCCATCTGTCTTCTTGTCATCTTTTTCCATCTCTATTATGGATTTCTCATGTATACATGTTCCATTAAATGTTATTTACTTATTCATTTAATCAATGTGGGTTTTTTCAGTTGAATGAATTTGTTTGAATGAATTTTAAATTAGTTGTATTAATTTGTGACACATTAAATATTTAGTGTTTTATTTGCGTGTTAAACTGTGGTGCTTTGGCCCTCCATTCTAACCAGGTGCGAGCGTGCGTGTTGTACATTGAGCCGACCAACCGCCTCATTGGACTGAGCCTGCGCAGCCACCTCCTACAGCCCGGCTCCAACATTGAGCCCGCTCCTCCCGGCGGGGACATTATCGGTGAGGTGGTGAAAGGGTGCAAGGTGACCGCGATGCACCACCTGTCAGGAGCCGTGCTGGAGCTGCCAGACAAAACCCAGGCCTTTGTGCACGTGAGTGAAGCTGATGATGAATGAATTTGCTGTAGTGACTCTGAGCCTGACACGATATCCATCATCTGTTGTAACAGAGGAACCACCTGAAGGAACCAAATGTCCCGGCTAATGAAAACAAGGTGTCTGCGTTGCCCGAGCACACCTGCAGGATCCTGGACTTTAGCCCCATGGATCAAATTTATTTTGCTAGTTTACGAAAGTACGTAGCGGCCAATTTGATCTGTTTTATGTCGGAGCACACAATGACCCCGCTGTCCTGCTCTGATGCACTGACCAACTTATGCTGTATCCTGTTTGCAGGAGTGTGATTGATCAACGCTTTTACAGATACCAGGATATTCACACCGGCCAAGTTGTAGAGGTGAAATGGGAAATTATTTTGTTGAGGGTGAATTTAAAGTCGCAAAGTGAATCATGTTCATAATGACTCGGGCTGTTATTTCCTCCGTCTTCCTCCAAGGGAATGGTGTCTGTGCTGCTGAGTTACGGGATGGTGGTGCATCTTTCAGAGCACGTCAAAGGTCTCGTGCCTCGAACACACCTCTCCGACATCATCCTGAAAAACCCAGAGAAGAAGTACATCGAGGGAATGAGGGTGAAATGTCGGGTCAGTACAGTTTTCTCCAAATCGATGCTGGAATGAGACCTTTACCAGTCTTTGCGGTCAGATCAGCATGTCCTGTCGTGTGTTTGTGTGTGAACCTCAGGTGCTGTCAGTAGATGTGGACAACAGGAAGCTGTGTCTGACCAGAAAGAAGGCTCTTGTTGAGAGCACCCTGCCTCTCTTCCTCAGCTACGACGACGCCCGTCCAGGCCGGTTGTCCCACGGCTACATCGTGTGCATCAGAGACTTTGGCTGCATTGTGCGTTTCTATGGCAACGTCAAAGGTCTGGTCCCGCTCGGGGAGCTCAGCTCTGAATCCATAGTCAGTCCTGAGGACGTCTTCTATGTTGGACAGGTAAGACAGCAGAGCGATGAATCCATTTATCGGGATTCCTGTGCAGGCAGGAAAGGGGAAAGTTTTTTTCCAGGGCTGGAAAATAACAATAGAGCATGGAAAAATATTTCAGTTTCCAGGCTTTATTTCCTATTCTGATGTATAAAAGTTTTATCCATCCATCCATCCATGAGTTTTAACATCATCCATCCATCCAAACATCTTTTCCAATACAGTCCGTCTGCCTATCTTCTCATCTTTCGTCTTTATCGTTCTACATTCATCCATCTGTCCATTTATCCCTCCATCCAGGCTGTGTTTTTTTATAGGTTTCATATTTAAACCTGACCACTGAGAAGTATCCGTTGTTCATACTTTAACAGTGGCCAGACAAGGAGTGGGAAGGGGGAAAAATAGTCTGGTAAACCAGGGACATAAAGTTTAAGAACGCGGCTTTTAAGGTGTTCTGGCTGTGTTTTGAAACCCTAATCCTTCGACTCCTTCGACTGTAAGAAATAATTTTCAATCTTTATTTTCCAGGTGTTGAAGGCCAAAGTCCTTCAGTGTGAGCCCGAGAAGGAGAAAATGTTGCTGTCATTTAGGGCGGTGGCAGAGGGAGAGACGGAGGAATCTACCAAGCCTCAGTTTGACTGTGAGGTTGGAAAGGTAAGCTTAAGTTCTTGTTGTTGTTTTTAGCCTCCATCAGAAAGTCGTCATTTTCTCGCTATCTTTTGTTTGCCATGTAGAGGGTGGATGCAAAGGTGGTGAAGAAATCCATCCAAGGTCTGGAGGTCGTCATCCTTCCAGACGATTTCCGCGCTGCATTACCCACAGTGCACCTCTCTGATCACATGTCCAACTGTCAGTTACTGTGGGAGAGTCTGCAAGAAGGAGACACCATTTCAAACCTCGTCTGTTTTAACAAGAACAAAAGGAATATTGTATCCTTTCCCCTGAAACACTAAGATTGAAACTAATATTCTGTGCTATAAAAATAGTTTTGTTTTTGCCTTAGCTGCTTCTCTTTTAAAGACTGTCACCAAGAAACCCAGAGTGAGATGGTCACTGGAGGAAGGAGGGGTGGCCAAAGATTTCTCTGAGATAACCGTCGGGATGCAGCTGATCGGCTGGATCAAGAACATCATGTCCTATGGCGTCTTTGTGGAGTTCCCTTATGGTCTCGTTGGTCTCGCACCCAAATCAGTAAGGGAAGGGCTGAGAATCAGTTTGAGAAACATCCCCCTGTTAAAACATTAAAGAAGTTTTTGTGCTCGTTTGATTAAAAGGCCATGTCGGATAAGTTCATCAGCGACACGGCAACCGCCTTCAAGCCGGGTCAGACGGTCATCGCCAAGGTGACCAACCTGGATGAGGAAAAGCGGCGGTTCCTGGTCTCGCTGAAGATCTCTGAAGTGATAACACCTGACGGGGACGCCCGGACCACACTCCTGAACGGCCTGCAGGAGAGAAGAGCTGTGAAGGAAATGCTGACTGTCAGAGGTGCGCTTGTGGTCTCTCTTTACGGAGTCGGTCAGATACACTCGGCTGCTGTTCGGTGCGATAGAATCCAGCTCTGGTGTTTTCGCTCTCATTATCTCCGTCTTTACAGATGACGGTGACCTTCGCCAGCAGTTGGCCACTCTGCTCGTCGGGCAGAAGCTGAAGCTGACGGTGGATTCTGTGACACAGAACGGGGCCAAATTTAAGTCTGATGACTTGCCCGGTGCTGCCATCATTGCCAATCAACACCATGTGGCGGGTATGTTCAGAACCAGAAACATCTGACTGCGCTCGGGTCTTAAAGGGATAACGACTGATGTTTACAGCTAGTCTGACACGGCCCACGACCCAATCAGACCTGTACTGTTTAAAAACAGTTCAGAAACATGGTTGTTAATTCTCACTTATTTAGTTATAAAGCGCTTTTTACCACCAATCAAGGAGGCCCAAAGTGCTGTACACCAAAAAGGTACAATATAAAGTACAATCTGAAAAAACATTTAAAGCAATTTAGACCAGCAAAAAACTATGGCCTGCTAGCCAGATGGTAAAATGTAGTAGTGGAAAAACAACTTGGCTTTAAAACTCTGTAAGGAGGTAGCCTCTCAAATAGCCTGTGGCAGACCGTCCAGATTCTCGGAACCAGCACAGAAAATGCACGGTCCCCCCCGGACTTTCATCTAGTTTTCGGAACCAGAAGCACACGCTGGTCCAAAGAGCGAAGGGACCTTCAAGGGGAGTAACGAGAGATACGATTGTGCCGTACCTGCTAGGGACCTAAAAACGAAAACAAGGATCTTAATGAAGAACAGGTATTGTACTGGCAGCCAGTTCGGTGAGACCAGGATCGGGGTTATATGCTCAAACTTCCTTTAACCACAAATAAATCTGGCTGCGGCATTTTGGACCAACTGCAGTCTTGCCACTGAGGCCTTGCACAGTCGTAATAGTTTAACCTGGACAACACGAAGGCATGCGTCACAATATCAAGGTTTGATTTTGAAAGAAAAGGCCTTATCTTAGCCAAGCGTCGCAGATGATAAAAGCATGACCCGGTCACAGGATTTAATGTGAACACCATTTTATGACACTTTTAAGCTGTCATCATGATTGCACTAAACAGACATAAAAGTAAAATGGTACAAAAAGCTAAATATTATAGTGGCTTTAATGAACTCTGTTTTATTAATATAACTTTTTAGCATCTGATATTCTGAGCTTCTTATTTGATCAAACCCGACCTTACTGTGGTGTGAAAATGTTTCATGGCATCAGACACATTTTAATATCAGACAAAGATAACCAGAGGTTCCAAATGATTTCATTTATTAAAGGAAAAAAAGATTCCCAAACCAACCTGGGTCGTTGTGAAGCCTAATAACTGTTTATGCCACACCCTAATGGATGTTTGTGATAACTGGCCTTGAGTCTTTTTATCACTGTAAAATAATTTTGTCTTCCTCTTTGTAACTTTGATTTATTTAAGCCATACCTGAAGGTTTTTGAGCTTACTTCATGCTTTTAGACAGATTCCATTTAAGTGATTTCTTGGTTCTACATGCCCGGTAGGAATCAAGCCTGGGTGTGGTTACTCAATTCATAATTTAACAATGGGGTCAAAGACATTTTCACATAGGACCAGGTTGATTTGGATAGCCTACTTTCCCTTAATAAATATATAGAATACAACAGAAATTTCCTGTATTGTTCCACACTGGGGAAATTCAGGTATAACAGCAGCAAAGATGTGAAGATTCACACAAAAATTAAAATATAAAAGACAGAATTAAGAATAATATACTGTACAGTAGGGTCAAAGTTACACTAAAATACTGTGCAGTTTATATAAATAGCATACTCTGATTCAATAAGCATACAACTGAGCAGGATAATTTAAAAAGTATTTGCAAAATGTTTATTTGCATAACAAAAGCTATTTACAAGAACTGAGAAATAAAACTGAGATAAAAAAAATAAAACAGAGATGTTATTTAAAATTAGAGAAAAATATAATGTGAAGATTTCCTTTTGTATTTACTCAGTTTCATTGTCTGATATTAAAACTGATACTGATATTATATCAGTAAAAGTACTTTACAGGGGAGCTCTTCAGGGGCGAGGCTCTCGGCTGAGTACGTAAGGTCGGAGGAGGAGATGGGTGGAAAAGGCAGGAATAGGTGGGAGCAGACGTTTCAGCAACCTAGAGAACTACCAGCAGAGACTCAAAGATTACTCTAACATGAGTGAATGGGTCAGAGCAACACTTCAGGCATGTTTTTAATGGGGGAAAGACATGTTCTCATGATATTAAGCTTCAGAAAGTCAATTTTGCATAATACCCCCCCTTTAAATGGTTTCAAAAGTGGGTTGCATGAAAAGTGCAGTAGTTGCACTAAAATACTGTACACTGATCTTTTTAAATCAGATTCTTTAAAACGCATTTGATTGTGAAACCTTGACTCCATTTGTATAGAAAAAATTGTTCTTATTTTATCCATTTGAACCCCCCCCCCCCCCCCCCCCCGTGAGTGTAATTGTCTTTCTGTCTGTTTTCCAGGAGTTAACCTGACCCCTGGACAGAAAGTGAGTGCAGTCATCCTTAATGTTGACATCCTGTCTAGTTGTGTCCATGTTTCCATCCTTCCAAAGTTGCTGGGGAAAAAGAAATCTGTAAGTATTGCTCATGTTTGCTCTTTTGATTTCAGCAGATTTATTTTTCATAAAACTTTTTTTTTTGGTACATTGCATTACATTATTATTACCATTTTTAACATGCTATTCTTCTTTTTTTTTTTTTTTTTTTTTTTACAGTTAAATGAAGGCTTAGATTGCTCTGCTGTGGTGCAGTTTGTCGACCAGGACTTTGCCGTTGTCTCGCTAAGCGACTCAGCACAGCTGACACTGATCCAAACCTGCAGCCACCTGAATGAAGTCATCCTGTCCGAGTCAGAAAGACTCAAGGTGGGGATGACTTTGACAGTGGAAGTTGTAGAACCCAGCTGTGAGCAGCTAGAAGGGCTCCCCCTGGTGTTGTGGAAGGGCAGCGCGCCAAGGCGGCAACGCACGATCTCAGAAAACCAGAAGGACTCTTCGGGCCACCGCTTTGGTGAAATCCTGCGGGGCAAAGTGAGGTCAGTGAAGCCCACCTCCATCCAGGTTGCTTTGGAGGACGGGAGCACGGGCAGCATCCACGTGTCGCAGGTGGTGGAACCAGCTGAGGTCAGACTGGGGTCCTTCCCCACATCCACGGTGAAAGTGGGCAGCGTGGTCAAAGCCAGGGTCATCGGAGGTCGAGAAGCCACCAGTCACAGGTTCACACAACTTATAAGTGTCATTATACATACACGTGCATCTAAGGAAACATGAAAATTGTTGAAAAGTTATTTTTTTCAGAATTTCAGTTCAAAAAGTGGAACACTTATGATATAGATTTATTACATGATAGATTTTATTTGTTTATTTCTGTTATTTTGGTGATTGTCTCATTGCTGATCCTAAAAATTCAGTTTCTCTGAAAACTACATAGAACTAATAAATAAAGAACTTTTAATACAGAAATAAGGTCCTACTGAAAACTATATCCATGTACTGTGCCGTATATGCACTGAACACCTTGGTTGGGGCTAGGCCTGTCACGATAACAAATTTTGCTGGATGATAAATTGCCCCAGAAATTATTGCAATAAGGGAAAATTATTGAGCTAATTTAAATTTATCATGCGATTCATTGATGTATTGTTTATTGTGACAAGACCAGTTGGGGCTCCTTTTGCGTGGATTACTCCATCAGTGTTGCGTGGCATGGAGGAAATGCACCTGTGGTTTTGCTGAGGTGTAATGGAAACCCAAGTTGCTTTAATAGCTGCTTTCAGGTCATCTACATTGTTGGGAGTGCATATATTGTCTATGGGGTTTATTTCTGGCCTGTTTACTGGCCAATCAAGCTCAGTGATGCCAGGGTGATTAAATCAGCTACAGGTACATTTGGAAGTGTGGGCTGGTACCAAGGCCTGTTGAAATAAAAGAAATCAGCATTTCCATTAAGCTGGTCAACAGAAGGAAGCATGAGGTGCGCTAAAATGTCCTGGTAGATGGCTCCATTGACTGGACTTCAGAAAACCCAGTGGCCCAGAACCAGCGGATGACATGGCACTCAAAACAATGAGAGCGTAGAAACTTCACTCTTTACTTCAAGCAATTTGGATTCTGTGCCTCTCTACTCCCCCTCCAGACTCTGGAACCTTGATTTCCAAAGGAAATACAAACTTTACTTTCATCTAAAATGAGTAATTTGGACTACGGAGCAACAGTCCAGTTCTTTTCTCTTTTGGTTTCTGGTTCAGGAGACGCTTATCACAAAGAACTTGACAGCTGCAGCCCTTCTCTTGGTTACATTGGAGTATGGTGGCTTTTAAAGCTCTGATCCAAGCTGCAGTCCACACCCTGGCTGCAGCAATCCATGTTGCTTGTGCATCTTATTCTGCCACATTTTTTTCTTACACTCGCCTTTTTATTATTATGCTTGGATAGAGCAGTCTTGGAGCAACCACATTCTTTAACAATGAACGTTTGTGACTTACTCTTCATGTTGAGGGAGTGACTGTCTGCTTTACCCCTCAAGTCTTCCCTGAGAATGAATGCAGATAAATGAACTTTTTGATGATATTCTAACTTATTAAAACACACCTAGATTTAATCAAATCTGTTAATTTTCTCAATAAACTTCTGTTAAATTAAAAATAAATGGCAACCTTTGTAACAAAATCTTTCTTAATTTCAGATTTCTTCCTTTTTCCCATCCCAAATTCAAGTACACCATTCCTGAGCTGACACTTATACCCAGGTAACCTATGTGGATCACTGTCTACACATTTCTGTTCCGATGAAGTTTCTTTTGCATTTCGTGCCTGCTAATTTTCTGTTTCCATTTCCTTCTGTAGCCAACTGGATACTGGAGTAGATTTCAAACCAGTTACAGCAAAAGATAAACTGGCAAGCTATAAGGCCGGTGATGAAATCACATGTTTCGTATCGAAGGTGAGCTTTAATAAACCTTTCATTGGATTTTTTTTTTGTAATGGTTGCAAATCCAAATATTTCAAGTAAATTACAGGAGCACCAGCTTACATTTCTTACTGGTTTGGTTTCTTCTTCCAGTTTAAATCAGATAGGAAGTGTTTGGAGATCACCTCCGACCCCTGCGTCACAGGGACCGTTGACTTGCTTTCCATGATCACAGATCCTAAAGTGAGTGATTTTTGTAACCTAAGCTCTGAGAATATATTTGTCCCACAATAGAAGAACAAGGATATGATCGATCTTGAATAAATATTTGTTTTTGCTCATGTTCAGGATGCCAACCACCCAGAAAAACTGTTCAAGCTGGGCCAGGCGGTCCGTGCTAAAGTGGTGGAGGCGAGCGTCCAACCTCATCGCTTTGTGCTCTCACTCACAGGTGGAGGATGCTGCTGGTGTTCGGATGCTTTGATGAAGTTTCACGGATGACGTCTCATAGGCTCTATGTTTTCCTCCTTTCCCAGGGGTCTATAAACTGGAGAAAGGCTGCATTACTTTAGGAATGGTGACTAGTGTTCAGCCACGAGTCGGCCTTCTGGTCAAGCTCCCCTTCGGCGCCATGGGTACGGTTTCTGTCACCGAAGTCGCCGATTCCTACAGGCCAAACCCGCTGGAAATGTTCAACAAGGATCAGCTCGTCAGGTTGGTTGATGATGAGGTTGTTCTTCTACAGGTACCTCTAAGAAAGTTGGAATATCATGAATGTGTTCATCAACGTCCCAAGAACTATGGTGATCATGACTAAAAGATAACGAAAGCCCAAACTTCATTCAAATTGGAATATCGTGAAAAAGGTCTTACCCTAATCAGCTAATTAACTCAAAACACCTGCAAAGGTTTCCTGAGCCTCTAAATGGTCTCTCGGTCTGGGTCAGTAGAACGCAATCATGGGGAAGATGTTGACTGGACAGATGTCCAGAAGGCTGTCATTGATTCCCTCTAGAAGGAAAGTAAGCCACAAAAGGTCATTGCTAAAGAAGCTGGTTGTTTAGAGTGCTGTATCCAAGCATATTCATAGAAAGCTGAGTGGAAGGAAAAAGTCCACTAGCAACAGGGATAATTGCAACCTTGAGAGGATTGTCAAGCAAAATGCTTTAAATTTTTGGGGGGAGCTTCACAAGGAGTGGACTGAGGCCTAAGTCAGCGCATCAAAAGCCACTACGGACGGAGGAATCCTACACATGGGCAACAAATGCTGTGTTTCTTATGTGCAGCCATTTCTGAACCATTTGGGCTAAGGAGAAAAAGAACTGGTCTGTTGCTCTGTGGTTCAATGTCCTCTTATCAAACGAAAGTACAGTTTGCATTTCATTTGGAAATGAAGTCTAGGGTCCAGTCATTAAAGTACTTAGTGTTGGTCCTTTACACAAAAGGGGCGTGACCGCTTTTGCATGGCCCTGTTGTTCGCAGCAGGGTTAACGTAGATCAGTCTGATGTACACAAAGATTGACCCCCAGAAAAGATAGTGATTTAAAATGTTCTCTCTTTATCATTCCAGTCTATCTAAGATCTCAATGAGCTGTAAAATGAAACCTATGGTTTATTTTAATCACATCAATTCAGAGCGTAATCTCCTGACAACTAAATCTTCTACTAACATGCTGAACTTCAGCTGCCTTTAAAACCTATCGTTGCCCTTTTGTCCCCTCAGGTGTTGCCTTCTAGATGTGGAGAATGGAAAGTGGCACTTATCCCTACGTCCATCACGGTAAGAATGATCGCTGGAGAAGTTGCACTTCTTTCTATGGGTTTATAGAACTTATAGCTCATTGCAACCTGTCATTTCAGGCTGAACCCACAGAAGACCAAGCCAGCAAAGGATCCAGAAGTGCTGTCTTTGGACCAACTGCGGCTGGGCCAGATCGTCCGAGGTTATGTGAAGTCTGTGGGCGAGCAGGGGGTCTTTATCAGGTAGCTACTTCTGTCTTGGACTTACTGGAGCTCAGTGCTGCATTGATACATTTGAGCATAACATGTTGATGGTAAAAGTGGGCAGGAGTGTCTAGGGCTGTGCTAAACTGGTTGAAGTGTTATTTGACAGACCTCAGGGCTCCATTCTTGGGCAACTTTGCCTTAAGTGAACACATAGAAAGGAACTTAAGAAAGGACCGACAGTTATCTCCCTTTTCTTCTGTTCTGTCCCCAGGCTGTCACGCAGCATCACAGGAAGAGCCCAACTTCAACAGTCCTCTAAATACTTTGTCAACAACCACAAGATCCTCTCTAATCACTTGCCAGTCAATACCCTCCTCACCACTAAAATCCTCAGGTAAGAAAACACCATGTTTCACCTCAGACTTGTGTTTTTTTTAATCTGGCGTGATAACCGCCGTTTTTCCCCTCAGTGTTGACAGGGAGGATGAGTTTGTCGACCTCTCCCTTCTCCCTGCGGACACCGGAAAGGCTGATGTGCTTCCGGAATCTCTTGGCCTGCCGCTGCGTCTCGTCGGAGACGAGAAGAAGCGCCACTCAAAACAGGCAAAGAAGCGTTCGGCCTTGGAGAGTGAACAGGTAGCAAGCTTCTATAAATATCTGCATTCTTTCTGCTGCTATTGTCCTTTTCATATAATTTTCTTGCTCAACATTACTAGAGTCAAACGCAAGGGCCATAAAAGCTGCATGGGTGGATATTTGGTCCCTTATTTAGCCCTCAGGTCATTCTTTGTTCATTTATGTTACAGAAACAAACCCAGCCCCAGATCCCCAAGAAGAAGAAAAAGAAATCAAACAAATCAAAGACTGATGGTGATGACAGTGGAGTGGAGGTGTACTTCAGAGAAGAGGAGGATGTGGAAGATAAAGTAAAGCATGATTCTGCGAAAGTACGCTGGACCTCCGAGGCTATTTTTGTTTATGCTATAAGTTCAACCCCCACAGCCGGAGAAAGCAGCTCCATCTTTCTGTCTCTGCAGGTGGCTCCCAGCTCAGCAGGTCCATCCAGGCTGCAGGTGGCAGCAGGGTTCTCCTGGGATGTGGGGCTGAGCTCCCTGAAGCCTGCGTTGGAAGCCAAGGATGGGGACTCCAGTGACGGAGAAGAGCAAGATGGAAACAATAGGGTGAGACAACCAAAAGAGATCCTTCTAAGTAGTATTTATGCATTTTGAACTTTCTTACATTTTGTCTCTTTACAGCCATCTTTGTTTTTTGCTAGAATTTTTTTGGGATCATCAAAAAGTAGAATCTTAATGCGAAGTCTAGGGAAAGCAATATATGTTTTTAAATCATTTTACGAATAAAAATCTGAATAGTGTGGCAGGCATTTGTATTTTGTCCCTTTTACTCTGTTACCCCTAAATAAGAAACAGTAACCCTCAGCAACCCACAGCAATTCATAATAAAGATTTTTCACACATATTTTAAGTGGAGTACAATAGCAAAAGCTGTACTGCTCCTTGTGAAAGTAAATCTTTTGGGCTTCTACTTGGTACTCAGACACCAATTCTGAGCTTCACACTTCCAAACAGGACACGTTATAAAAAAGAAGAAAAAAGAAAAGAAACAGTAGCCCTAGCTAGTAATCTAATTAGGAAATAAAGTCCGCCTGAATCAGCATGGAACAGGTTATGCATGTGGAAAACTAACGCTGCACATCACTCTGAGCATATCATCCCCAGATTAAAACATAGTGGTGTCAGCGTCATGCTGTGGGGATCTTCATTAGAGACAGGAAAGTTGGTCCTAGTTGATGGGAAGACTGATGGAGTTAAATGCAGTGCAATCCTGGTTGAGTACCTGCTAGAAGCTCTGAAAGATCAGATTTTGGGGTGGAGGTTTACCTTCTTAGTAGGACAATGACCCTAAATATACAGCCAAAGCTATAATGGAATGGTCTTGATAAAAGCATGTTTAGAAATAGCCCAGTCAGAGTCCAAACCCATATCCAGTTGAGAATCTATGGCAGTATCTCAAATTCTTGTTCAGAAACACTCTCCATCCAATCTGGCTGACCCTGAGTTAATTTGCAAGGAATAATCCATAATAATTTCAATCTCTGGATGTACAAATACAGTAGAAACATGTTCCAAAAGGCCTACAGTTTTAAATGCATCAAAAGGGTTTTTTACAAAGCATTAATTCAGGGGGAATGAATATAAATGCATGCCACGCATTACAGATTTTTATTAGTAAAAACTGGGGGGAATCAGGTTCTTTTTCCTGCCTCTCAACTGTGTTTGTCAAGAGGTATGAATACTTTTGCAAGGAGCTTTATCATGTCATTATGTATGGGATGATGCCTACTTGGATCTCTCTCACCTCATTTTCTCTGTGGTCACCTTTTATCGTCCAGCCTCAGAAGAAGACACGCCACGAGCTGGAGGAGGAGAAGAAGTCTGCAGAGAAAGCCCTCCTACACCGGGAAGCCGAGCTGATGGACCCAAACCTGCGACCGCAGGAGCCGGACGCCTTCGAGCGCCTGCTTTTAGCGTCCCCCAACAGCTCGCTGCTCTGGCTCCAGTACATGGCCCACCATCTGCAGGCCACACAGATCGAGCAGGCCCGAACCGTGGCCGAGAGGGCCCTCAAAACCATCTCCTTCAGGTGTTCTAAAAACACAGACTCCCTGCAGGTGCCGACGAGAATGGTGTGCTGGTGTTAAGACTCTGCTCTGTGTTGGTCCAGGGAGGAGCAGGAGAAGCTGAACGTGTGGGTGGCCCTGCTGAACCTGGAGAACATGTGCGGCACCGAGGAGAGTCTGAAGAAAGTGTTTGAGCGAGCCGTGCAGTTCTGTGAGCCAATGCCCGTGTACCAGCAGCTGGCCGACATCTACGCCAACTCCAACAAAATCAAGGTTCCGGTTTTATTTTGACTGCGTACCTGAACGTGATGAGCTTTCCTCCAGCTTCTAATGTGTGTGTCTGCGTCTAGGAGGCAGAGGGCCTGTACAAGACGATGGTGAAACGTTTCCGCCAGAACAAAGCAGTGTGGTTAAGCTACGGGACCTTCCTGCTCCAGCAGGGCCAGAGCGATGCTGCCAGCACTCTCCTGCAGAGGGCGCTGAACAGTCTACCCCCCAAAGAAAGTAAGATGATCTGAGCTCGTTTGTGTTTCACGTTTTATGTGATCGTTAACGGCCAAGAGGGTTAAAACAACCTCCGGATTTGAACGTTTGTGACGTTTCCTCCCTGTTTCGTGTCGTCCTGTTAGGTGTGGATGTAATCACCACGTTCGCTCAGCTGGAGTTCCGCTTCGGTGACGCCGAAAAAGGCCGTAGCATGTTTGACAAAGTCCTGACGAGCTATCCAAAACGTACGGATCTCTGGTCCGTTTTCATCGACCTCATGGTCAAACACGGATCACAGAAGGAAGTGAGGTAAACACGAGCTCCCCTGCTGACGTTTACACTGGAGTTTATGTACAGATGCTTCTCAATAAATTATGAAATATTAAATTTATATAGTTCAACTAAAGAAGTGATACATTCATTAGACACAGTGATATATTTCAAGTGTTACTTAGAAAGTGACATAAGACTTATTTAAAAGAATAAAACGTTTTTAGTAAAGAATGTTGTCATGGCCTATACATAAAGGTCATTGTTGAAGAACCTGGGTGTTCAGAGTGCTGTAGCAAAGCATGTTCATGGAAAGTTGAGTGGAATGAAAAAGTTGCACAAGCAACAGCAAAAACCACAGCCTTAACAGGAATAGAAAGCAAAGGCAATTCAATAGTTTGGAGTAGATTCACAAGATGTGGCTGGAGTCGGAGCTTCGAAGAGTCACCACACATTGAAGTATCCAGGATATTGGGCTGCAACTGATTCATTCCTTGAGTTAAGCTACTCCTCACTCTGAGACAGGATCAGAAGGCTATCTAATGTGTTGAGGAGAAAAAGGACTGAGCTGATGGTCAGCGTTCCAAAGTCCTCGTTTCAGATGAATTTTGTAGTTTAGTTGGAAATCAAGGTCCCACAGGTAGTGGATTTGTTCATTAACTAATTTACTTTTTTTTAATTAAAAGACAACAAAGGTATAGGACACAGCTGATCATTAAATACAGACAAATTAGAAATGCAGGTAGGACTTTCTGTCAACATTCAAAGCTGGTTCAGATCCGTTTTGGCAAACAGGAACTAAATTAATTATAAATCGGAGAAAATAAAGAACGCATGTGGGGTTCCTCAAGGCTCCATTCTAGGGCCACTTTTTTTCAAGAGCTACAGGATTCCCCCTAGTTTAGCTTAAGAGTATTACAACATATCTTATCGCAACCACACTGATAAATATGTATTTATTTGTCCACAGACTCCTCTAAACAAAGTCCAGTGCATTTGGGTTTCATTTTATTCTCCACTCCTTTCTCTCCTGCAGGGCCCTCTTTGATCGAGTAATACACCTAAGTGTTTCTGTTAAGAAGATCAAGTTCTTCTTCAAGCGCTACCTGGAGTACGAGAAGAAGCACGGCACCCCTCAGAGCATCCAGGCAGTCAAAGAGAAGGCCATTGAGTTTGTGGAAGCAAAAGGCAAAGATGCTACAAATTAAAAAGGCAAATATATATGACTGGACTCCCTGAAAACCATTGATATCTTAGCTTGAACTCTTTTTCTTTTAATAATGTTGTGGACTAGGGAGGTTCAAAGCTTGATCCTACGTCCAATGTCCAGCAGACCTTTGTAAAGTGAGCTGTAGTGATCTATAATTGCTAAAAACCAGCAGCTGTTTAACATTTCATGGACTTGCTTTTTAACATATTTTGTAAAATAAACACTGAGTAATGATGACAATAGTAGTTCTGATTTCTTGTTTGAAAAAAATCCAACACCGTGACATTACATGACACTTTATTTAAAATACAAAATAACATCATATAGGGAGACTTTTACACAATACATACAGGCAAGACTAGTTTTCTAGGAGTCCTGTCTAAAAGGGAGACGGGGGACACAATCAGTTCCTACTAAATCATCGGGGTTTTATTCCACCTGCTCTCTGTTTCAGCCAGATATCGTGGCGAACTCTTGGCTGCTGGGGCGTTTCACCTACACTGGCAGTACTCAAGATGCATATGTGGCACTAGGTTTCTATGGTTACTGACATGGGTTGTGCTGGCTGTGTTGTTAACAAACACCCCTGAGAAAATAGAGGTATTCGGACTGATCCTGGGATGTCCCACTCCATGCTTCTGGTGATGTTTGTCGCTGGCAGTGCTGCTCTACTCGTCCTGATGATCCAGCTTTCTAACCTTTTTTTTCTTCTTCCTGCCATAGTTGTTTTTGTAGCTGTGTTACAGTGCAACATGGAAGCAGAACTAGGAACTTTTTTTAAAAATGGAAAACATCCTACTCTTCCAGCCCCCTCTCTGACTGATCCGATCAAACATGGCGGCGCTGTCGATGTCTTAAATCCCAGCCGAGGCGTATTGCTCGAAAACTCGCCCGCAGGGCTCCAGCTTGGGATCGTTACCACTTATTACCTTCTGAGATGTTCGTCATCTTTAGTGTATTTAATGTGGGTGTTTTCTGAAAAGGGGGAATGGGTCTTTCTCTTCCCCCGAATTATCTCACACCTCCTCTGGATCCATGGGACCCTCAGCGCCCTGGGGAGCGTCGGAGTGGAGCCGCAGGATGGGCTTGTTGCACATGGGGCACACACTGCGGATCTCCAGCCACTTCAGCAGGCATCTGGGAGGATGATACACAGGAACAGTGTGTTGACTACAGCACTTTCTTCAGAAGACAGCCACTTATTGCTTGAATGGTGGTTTTCTTTAACACATGAAGAAAATGCATTTAAATGTACTATCTACTGCATTATAAAAGTTTTTGCCCCATTCCTGCATGTTTGTCACATTTAATGTTCTAAGATCATCAAACAATTAAAATTAGTCAAAGACAACACAAGTAAACACAAAATGCAGGTTTTATTAAGGGAGAAAAAAAACCTCCATGACCAAGTGATTGTTCCCTCCCCTGTTAAAACATAACTGGTCGGCCATCGGCTGGCCATGGCCCTAGCGGCTCTCATCGGCCAGTCCCTGGTCGGGTCTCTGCTGGGGGGTGGGGTGCCCTCGGGCCTCCGGGCCCATGGCTGAATCCGTCCTGGCGGAGCCTGTGGACTCGTCACCGGATGTTTTCTTTGTTCCCCTTCCTTTCTTTTATCTTCAGCTTACCCTCTCCCTCTTAACCTTTTTTTCCTGCCTCTCTACTTTCTTTCTCTGTGTCCCTGGCCAATCGGAGAAAAAAAAAACACAGTAATTTCTAATAAAGATTTCTTACACATATATATCAAGCGGAGTAGTATAGAAAACACTGTAATGCTCCACTTGTGATGGTAAATCTGTCGAGCTTCTACTTGGTACTCAGACACCAATTCTGAGCTCCACATTGCCAGACAAGACACGTGTAAAAAAACAAAACATAACTGGTTTATTGAGTTCAATTTTTCTAGCAACACCCAGGCCTGATTACTGCCAAACCTGTTCTCAATCAGGTAGTCACTTAAATACGAGCTTCCTGACAAAGTGAAGGAGACCAAGAGATCCTCAAAAGCCAGACATAATGTTAAGATCCAAAGAAAATCAGGAACAACTCAGAATGAAAGTAATTGAGATCTATCAGCCTGGATAAGTTATAAAGCCATTTCTAAAGCTTTGGGACTCACAGTGAGAGCAATTATCTACTATTTGTGAAAACATGGAACAGTGGTAAACCTTCCCAGGAGCGGTTGGTTGACAAAAATTACCCCAATACCGCAGCGACAACTCATCCAAGAGGTCACAAAAGACCCCACATCATCCAAAGAACTTCAGGCCTCAGTTAAGGTCAGAGGTCATGACTCCACCATAAGAAAGACACTGGGTAAAAATGGCATGCGTGGCAGAGTTCCAAGATGAAAACCACTGATTGAGAAAAAGAACATTAAGGTCCTCTCACTTTAGCCAGAAAACATCTTGATGATCCCCAAGACTTCTAGGAAAATCCTCTGTGAAATGACGATACAAAAGTTGGACTCTTTCTAAGGTGTGTGTCCTAGGTGTGTGTTCTAGCAAAAAACCCTTAAGGAGAACGTCCGGCCATGTGTTGGTCACCTCAAGCTGAAACCAGCTTGGGTTCTGTAGCACAAGGATCCAAAACCCACCAGCAATTCTTCCTCTGATTGGCTAAAGTAGAACAAAATGAAGACTTTGGAGTGGCCTAGTCAAAGTCCTGACCCCAATCTTATTGAGATGCTGTGGCATGACTTTAGAAAGGCGGTTCATGCTAGAAAACCCTCCAATGTGCTGGAACTACAACAATTCTGCAAAGATGAGTGGGCCAACATTCCTCCACAGCTGGAAAAGACTCACTGCAAGATATCACAAACACAGGGCCATGAAGGTTTGGATTTTTTTCTCCCTTCATCATAAAAACCTTAATTTAGCATTTTGTGTTTATTTGTGTTGTCTTTGACTAATATTTACATTTGTTTGATGATCTGAAACATTTAAGTGTGACAAACGTGCAAATATAATAAGTCAGGAACACTTTTTTTCACACCACTGTAGACCTACAAAATGTTATTACAAATCTTTGCACCTAAATTTAAGTGGGTAATTTATGTTTTTCTCCGTTTTCCCCTTTTTTGTACAGTTTTGATCAGAAAATTAGCATTTTTTAAGATTACATTTGCTCATAAAAAGTACTTCCAATTAAGGAGAGTTTGAAAGGGTAACCACTGATGATGCACTGCAGAGAGTAATATAATTAGATGCTGCATGTGATTTTAGTTTGATCATATAAATACTATTCTTGTATCTGTTTAGTCTTACAATGAAGCAGTCTGGTATATTGAAGAAAATTAGAATCTGCCATGTTCTGGTTATGAAACCACCATCGGAGACTCCTGTCCGTTTCTGAGCAGAGCTGAACTAAATTTCTCTGCATGTCAGGGTATGAGAACACTAGCAGATCTGACATGTAACATCATGTAGGCTGTTCTTGTCTTAGAACTATTCTCTCCAAAACCTTTAGCGTTTAGCAACACTCACTTCTTATGAAATGCATGTGAGCACGGACACACTCCCAGTTCATCTCGGGTCCTGAATTCTTCCAGACACACAGCGCAGGTTTGCTGCAGCAACAGAGACATAGATGAGTTTAGGATAAAAGGTGGACAAAATATTTCTTGACGTGCCAAAGGGAACGATCTTGTTTTGATGTAAGTTAGTGTTTTATGTAGTGGTTTTTCAAGCAAGTACTATGCAACAACAATGTGAGTTTACTGGACTAACCAGAGTACAAAAAAAAGATAGGAAGGAGTTATTGATGAATCAGAGGGTTGAGGCTCAGTGGAAGTCTTTCTCATTAGGAACGGACCTACCCCTATTTAGGACCCTCATAACCCCACCCCAACTAAAACTAACATGTCAGATGTAAATTTAAGTAGATTGAAATGCATTTTGAGCTCATATTACATAAGCGTTTGTTTTGTTTTACATTGACGTGCAGATATGGTTAATTTCTGTCTAAATGATCACCGATATTGGTGTGGAAATTAAAATAAATTATGCTTATAGTGCTTTTTAAAATTCTGATAAAATCAATTTTCCAAGCAGTTTCTGAGGCAAAGTTCTTACTCACAATATGATTGATTGATTCCCTGATTCTACAGGGCTTCAAAGCTCATGAGGCATCTACTCTTCACTGGGCATTAAGAGGACTGAAGTGGATGAGAGGGATGAAGGGGTTATGAAATGATAATGATAAGAATTAAGAGTTGCTAAAGAGAGAGGAGAAGGATGATTGGTATGAAAATGGGATTATATTGAGGAATGCAGAGACAGACAGTTGAGCAAATGTGGAAAACTTAAATAAGGAGGATGAGTGGGATGAAAAAGAGGTCATAAACATTGCATGTGGAGGATGAATGAGTAGAAAAGATCTTCAGGAGTGATGAAGTTGAATAACCAAAGAGAGCGATAAGTGGGATTAAAATCAATCCGTAAAGAGGAATGAAGTGTAACAGTTAATTAGGTGTGTACTCAGGGATAAGAAGGATGGACGCGATGACACTGGGTCTGATTAGGAGATCTGAAGGATAACTGGGTTAAAATGGGTTGTAAACTGGATAAATGGGATAATATAGGTAATTAAAATAGAAAGTAATGATGAGTAATATGAATAAAAGGGTTGTAAAGCTAACTAAGGAAGATGGGTGTGTTAAATAGGTCATGAAGAAGCATGAGGAGGATGAGTGGGATCAATTGTAGGTCTTAATGAAGGATGGGTGGTTTAAAAAGTGGTCTTAAAGATCAATGTGTAGGATAAAATGTTTGGATGGAAATGGATCCCAAATAGGACTTACATATTTCACAGTAAGGATTTTTTTAAATAAATGGGAGTGAAATATCATAAAATGTGTTGAAAATGGTTAGGAGTAAAACAGGTCATAATGAAGATTGAGTAATAAGAAAGGCAGTTGTAAAGATTGATGAGAAGGATAAGTGACAGAGAGATGGTCAGGAGGATTGTTGAGGAGGGTTGAGAAGGAAAAACAGGATGCAAATAGGTCATAAAGTGTGTTCAGAAGGATCATAAAACAGAATATGAATGATGGATGGTCCACAAAAGGGGTTGTAAAGAAGGAGAAAAGATTAACAGGAAAAGGTAAGGAGAGGGATGTGTGGATGAGAGCCTAAGGCAGTGTTTGCTGCATGGGTAAACAAGCTTGATGTAGGTCTACTACCTGATTAAAGGAGCTCCCAAACCAGAGCCAACCAGTTAGCCTCAGTGAACATGTAAACTCAGCAAAAAAAGAAACGTCCTTTTTCAGGACTGTGTATTTCAACAATAATGTTGTAAAAATCCAAATAACTTTACAGATCTTCATTGTAAAGGGTTTAAACAATGTTTTCCATGCATGTTCAATTAACCATAATCAATTAATTAACATGCACCTGTGGAATGGTCGTTAAGACCTTTACAGCTTACAGAAAGTAGGCATTTAAGGTCACAGTTCTAAAAACGCAGGACATTAAAGAGACTTGTCTACCGACTGTGAAAAACACCCAAAGAAAGATGCCCAGGGTCCCTGCTCATCTGCGTGAACGTGCATTAGGCATGCTGCAGGGAGGCATGAGGACTGCTGATGTGGCTAGGGCAATAAATTGCCATGTCCGCACTGTGAGACGCCTAAGACAGCGCTACAGGGAGACAGGAAGGACAGCTGATCATCCTCGCAGTGGAAGACCACGTGTAACAACACCTGCACAGGATCGGTACATCCGAATATCACACCTGCGTGACAGGTACAGGATGGCCACAACAACTGGCAGAGTCACACCAGGAACACACAATCCCTCCATCAGTGCTCAGACTGTCCGCAATAGGCTGAGAGAGGCTGGACTGAGGGCTTGTAGGCCTGTTGTAAGGCAGGTCCTTACCAGACATCACCAGCAACAACGCCGCCTATGGGCACAAACCCACCTTCGCTGGACTAGACAGGAGTGGCAAAAAGTGCTCTTCACTGATGAGTCACGGTTTTGTATCACCAGGGGTGATGGACGGATTCGTGTTTATCGTCGAAGGAATGAGCGTTACACCGAGGCCTGTACCCTGGAGCAGGATCGATTTGGAGGTAGGGGGTCCGTCATGGTCTGGGGCGGTACATCACATCACCATCGGACTGAGCTTGTTGTCATTGCAGGCAATCTCAATGCCTTGCGGTACAGGGAAGACATCCTCCTCCCTCATGTGGTACCCTTTATGCATGCTCATCCGGACATGATCCTCCAGCAGGACAAAGCCACCAGCCATACTGCTCGATCTGTGCGTGAGTTTCTGCATGACAGCAATGTCAGTGTTCTGCCATTGCCAGCGAAGAGCCCGGATCTCAATCCAATTGAGCACGTCTGGGACCTGTTGGATCGCAGGGTGAGGGCTAGGGCCATTCCCCCCAGAAATTTCCAGGAACTTGCAAGTGCCTTGGTGAAGGAGTGGGGTAACATCTCACAGCAAGAACTGACAAATCTGGTCCAGTCCATGAGGAGGAGATGCACTGCAGTACTTCAAGCAGCTGGTGGCCACACCAGATACTGACTGCTACTTTTGATTTTGAGCCTCCCTTCATTCAAGGACACATTATTCTATTTCTGTTAGTCACATGTCTGTGAAACATTTTTAGTTTATGTCTTATGGTGTTGACTCTTTCAGTGTTCATACAAATATTTACCAGATTAAGTTTACTGAAAGTAAAAACAGTTGAAAGTCAGAGGACGTTTCTTTTTTTTTGCTGAGTTTACAAGGTAAAAAGGTAAAAACAATTTTTTTCATACACTGTATTTAAGGATATTTCATTTGTATTTTATATGAGCATTAACATTTCATGACAATTATATAAAATTCAGAAATATTGAGCTCTACCTTTTACACAATTACCCATTTTTGATAAGATTAGTGAAAAGTTCATTCAAATAAGGTTCACCTTTACAAATTTGGAAAAAAAGGTAATATAGATATAAATAAAACCAGTTCTTCTGTTATTGAATAAAAGAGGTATTATATATTTACCAGTTTTACTATTTAAGTAGATAAGGCATCTAATTACATTAAAGGAACACACTTCTTTAAATGTGATGTTCTGCCAGCAAGAAAAACAGAAACACGGATAGAGCATCGTGTACTTTGTGGACTTAAGTTGTTGAACAGCAGGTTTAGCTTTTTCTAACCAACACTGCCATTTGTTTTCTCATTTTCACAACAATTTAATTAATCTCAGATGAACAAATAGGCCAGTGTGGAGAAATTGTGATTTTGCTTTGTTCTTGTTTAGAGAATTATTTTATAGCTTTCCTAAAATTCAGAGGGTAGAAATGCCCTTTAACTGAATGATCTGGCTAAAATGTTTTGGGTATTCTTCCACAAGCTTCTCACAATAGTTTGCTGGAACTTTGGTCAATGTCTCCTGACATTCTCATCTTCCAAAGAAAGCTCATCTCTGGGTCATCAAACCCGTCTCCTTCCTGAAAGGAATAATAACTGGACGTTCCCATGATGTTTATGCTTGCAGGCTTGAATATATGAATGTGGTACCTTCAAGCATCTGGAAATTGTACCCCAGCCATCGTGTATTTTGAGGTTTGTATTTATAGTCGGTTACAAATTGTCTCATTATTCTGGCATTTAGCAAATCAAAATCACTTTGGTAATTCATTTGAAAATACCGACCTATAAGTTGGTGTCAAATATTTGTTTTTTAATTGGTCTGATGTGATATTCTATTCTTAAATGTCGTGTTTTCATTAGCTATAGGCGGAAAATCATGATTAACAAAAATAAGGGCTTGAAAACATAAATCTGTGTGTAATTTATATACTGTAATGTGTTTCACTTAGTGAACTGAGGTACTGAAATAAACAAACTTTTCAAGAATATTCTAATTTATTGAATATGACTATATATGAATCGATGGAAAATAGTGCAATGCACTTCTGCTATTCTAAAAGTCACACATTCTGCTGGCGTGCTCACATTGACCTTATTTAAAGACATCTCCACCCTAATTAATGCAATACAGCCTACTAATCACGCCTGATAGGAAAAACTGATTAGAGTTAACCCAACTTAACAAACCCTCCCAGCTCATAATGGATCATCTGAGCTTTTGTGGAAATCTTCTGGCTAAAATAAAATGCCATTGTTAAAAAAAACAAACAAGCTTTTACGGAAAAAGGGACTCACCCCAAGAAGGCTCAGCTTCTTGCTGGCTCCTTTCAGCACCACCTACAGAGAGGAAAAACAAGAGCAAGAAGAAAATGTTGGAGATTTTCATGATAGTTCTCCTTGCTCTTGCAGTTCATTCTCCAGGAGTCACAAACTTTATGCAGAAAGCTAAGAACATATTCCTCACTTCCTTTAACCTGTTTGTTGTGCATCACACAACTGAAAAAAAGAGAGTAGATACTGACACACAGGTGGTATCCAGGTCATCTATAAACGGTGTGATACTGTGGACCTCCCTGTATTTCTAACATCCTCCAGGATCCCTGTATTCGTCCACAATGACAGATGACGCTGCGACTTACCTCGTTGTAGCTGAACTGCTCCCTCGTTCCTTGTTGTTTTAACCTAAGGGAGACAGAGAGGATCACACTGCAGTCTGCAAGGTGCCAACTGCATCAGGGGAGAAACAGGCTCTAAACAGGACAGGTTTATGCTGAAGTATGTCCCGTTTAATCAACCTGATTTAAATCACAAGCCTAATTCTCAATGCATGGGTTGGTTCAGAAGCTCTTTAATAAAGTTAAGAGCAGAAGAGATTGGCCATCATGTGTTGATTAAAGATGTAGGGAGGGTTGGTGTTTGGTTTCATGCTGGCAGGCAGCACAGCGACTGATGCATGCACAGCTTTCTCTTCCCGTATTATCCTTCTTGTTTGAAGGAAAAGGGTGGGGTGGACATTACAAGCTGTCAAATGAGGATTTATAGGATGTATGTCGATGCCGGCTTGTTTGTTAATTATCCTGGTAAAGATGTGTGAAAATCCTCAACAAAAATTTTTTTTATATTTTGCGGTAGTCTATTTTTTCGCATTAAGAAATAACAGATTTTTATTTTGAGTCATTCATTTTGTTTAACAAGGAAACCCCGTATAAAGAATAATTATTTAAACTAAATCACAAATGGCCCAGTTTTTGTTACTCCTAAGAATCACTTTTACCAAAGCCATTTTTTTTGCTTTACTTTTCTTTGCATTGATCAGAGTTTCTAGGAAATTGTTAGAAATAATACTTGACTTTGTTTCCCTAGGGCACAAATACCACATTACAGAAACCCACAACAATAAGGTAAAAAATATTTTCAAACCTCGCTGTTTCTGACCTACCATCATCAACATAACCATGGAGTTTATGTTGAAGCTAAACGTCACTTGGATTTTGACAGGAATTATGTGCTTTGCCAGCATCTTAGCAACAAATACTCCTGCACAGGATGATTATGTAGAAATGCACATCATGCCTAACGTGAAGTATGGTGTAGAACCTATGATACTCTGGGCCTGTTTCTCTTCCAGAGGCCCTACAAGCCTTGTTAGATAGTATTTCATCAAAATGTATTTGAAAAATCAGGACATTGAGTCTTTTAATAGGATAAGGACTTAAACAGATCAACAAATCAACACAGAAATGGTTTAACAACAGCAACAACAAAATCTTCTTCTATGACCATCTCATTCCCCAAACCTAAATCATATACAGAAGACCTGTGGGGTTACCTAGAGAGATGGGCACATAAAACAGAACCCCGGACTGAAAAAGGGTACTCTTATTTAAAGTTGAAATTTTTTCCATTTTAAATCGGCAAACTTCTGAAAAAGACATTTATTTTGAGGCTTTGTACACATCTTTACCAGAGCAGGTTACAAATTTGCACAGGTTTGGATCTGAAGAAAGTTTCAGAGGGAAGCATCTATTTTCAAGTAAGGATAGAGGAGGTTATGCTGTGTTCAGGTTGGGAAACTCCATTTTCAAGTGAACCCAGCTGCTAAAGGTATGTTTTCATGGTCTAGGAATCTAAAAAAAAGTTAGAATTAAATCACAACATTGGGGGGGCTGGACTGGGCCACCTTGGCCCAGGTCTCCGCTCCGCGACTGCTTTTCTAGTTTCATTCTCTTGTTTGTGGAATTATTTTTTTTTTACCAGTAAAAAAAAACAAATCAATAGGATTATTTTTTTTAAATATTGCTCTTATATCCCTTTTTTAGACTACCTTTCTCCTCATTAGATTTTCCGCCTACTATATTTATATATATATATATATAATTTTCCTAAATATTAAAATATTTGTAAATATTTAAGAACTGCATAGAATTCTATGCTGTAATTTCATCCTTACTGTGCAGTATATTATTATATTAGTTTAGTTTTTTATATTCTCTTGTGTGAATCTACGTGCTTCGATTGCCTGTCACTTTGCTGCTGTTGCAGCCAAAATTCCCCTCCGTGGGACAATAAAGGATGTTCTGTTCTGTTCTTTGGTGCCAGACAGGTGTCATTTTGTGGCTTTCACAGACAGCAGCTGCTTGCTCTATCTGAAAGTAACGCAGACATGTGCAAGAGCGAGAAAACCGAGGCAGGAGGCATGTGGCTGAACATCAAACATTGAGGTGAAAGGTCTTAATTTGCTATGTCGATGCAAATCCACCTGCAGAGCTGGTAAGAAATCGTTTGCTAACCAGCAGCATTTTTACTTTAACAACGCCAAATGACCTGCTGCTTATTTTAAATAAACATCATAAATGTAAAACAGCTACTTTTACTTGTGTCATCTTTTTTATTCTTTTCTAGAGATACACCTAATTGTGTTTAGTGGAGAGTCAGATAAATATGCATTTTTAATGATTTATTTATTTT
The DNA here is from genome assembly GCA_963556495.2 of Valencia hispanica. NCBI lineage: Eukaryota > Metazoa > Chordata > Actinopteri > Cyprinodontiformes > Valenciidae > Valencia > Valencia hispanica. The sequence continues at coordinate 25,144,034 of OY747703.1, forward strand.
TTTATCTATTTTAACCAGATATTACAGATTTGGACAAGGTATCAATTGCTTTCACGCTGATTTTTCTGCTAACTGCTGGATCATCCACTTACCTGAAAAGGTAGCAGCAGAAGATGAGGCTCAACATGAAGACAAAGAGGCCGATGCCCAGGACGATGACATAGATGTTGAGAGGGAGGTGGTAGATGTCAGACGTCATGATGCAGTAGTGTTCAGAGCGATAAAAACTCAAACCACAAAGGCATCCTGCCAGGAAGAGTATGCAAATACAAACTTTTGTCACTTAGATCATTTTATGAAACCAAAGCTTTTTTACTATTTAAAAATCGTTGTCTGTATATGTGTACCATTTTAAAACTGCTGTCATCGTCCCAATATCAACAGAAATATGGAAATAAATATGCCATAAAGCAGTTAACAATTAGAGTCTCAGCTTCCATGAATCAAACTGAGCACTCTGCAATAAGCATGGACAGTTATTTGATATATAAACAACAAAAGCTATGTTTTTGTTATTTATGTTATGCCCCTTTTATGGTACATAAAGTGAACATACTGTATTTGGATTAGCCAACAAAAACCTTCAATAGAGCTGCACAATATTAGAAATACATGCAATAACGTTGGTTAAAGTTCATGACGATGAAGCTTGCAAAAAAGTGAACGAATAACTAACAAAACCTGTTTAAGTTTATCTGATTTGGATTCATTGCAAACATAGCATCCAAATAGAGAGTGGTCCATCAGGGTGCTGACTGTTTCCATCTCAACAACATGGTTTATTGAAAAAGTTGCGTCCTGCCTCAGCTGCTGTTTTGACGAAGACTGTTTTTTGTTGTAGTCTCTTGTTGAATTTACCAGAACATCCTTGGTGCCCTCTTAAAACAATGCTACATTGAACAATAGTTCTCTCCAAATATATTGCTAGCATAAACAGCAAAAATGTGTGGTGCTTTAATAATCATCTGATATTCATTCATCCACATGGCGAATGCAGCTTTGCAGTGCGCTTTGGTGGATTTAAATGTAGTATGCAGGTGTGTCCGGGGATCTTCGCCTGGCACTGCGGGGGCAACTGAGGCGCTCCAACGATTGAGCGTTAATTGCCTGTGAACAAGACAAACATGAAGGATGGAGAGCACTTCTGTCACGACACCATCTGTTCTGCAGATTCTTCAGAGGTGATTGGCAGAGTGCAGGCGTATGTGTGTGTGTGTCAGACTGTGTGGGGGAGATGGATGGGGGAGGCCGTGTGGTAGGAATTTGTTGCCGGGGGAAGTGGGGGGTTAAACAGAACGTATTCTGAGGAAAAAAAGCACCATTTGGCCACGCCATAGAGGAGGAAGCCCCACTTCCACAGACCACATGTTCCTATTAATTTGCTGCAAAGGATGCTGTTTGCCAGCCTCTAAGTGACCATGTGTCACTCTTTACAGGGAGTGAATAGGTCCAGCTTGCAGGCCACAGGGGGGTCTGGGTTGGGGGATTTATAAGAGTACGGGGTCGAGTGGGGACATCCTATGGGAGCGTTAGACATGACAGTTCTAAACAAACACATTTATGCAATGTGTGTACACAAAACCAATGAAATACAACTAGGCTGGGATCAGTTTCAGATTCTGACGAGATAATAACATTGAGCTTTTAATTTGCATAAAAGCAAAAATAATTCCTGCAGCAGCTCAAACAACATAATATATAGTCTAAAATGGTATATTAATGTCTTTAACATTTGTTATTTTGGTTTTGATACACTGACTTCAGCAAAAACAATTAATATGTAACAATTCCACAAAAATCACCTGTAGAGATCACACAATCTGCTCGCCAACTGCTTATTTAAAATGGACAACATAGAAGTGATGTGCGGCGCTTTCAACACCACACCTATCAGGGTTTTTTGTGATCGGAGACGTTCCCAGTCAAAACTGGTCTTACCAATAAGCACATGAAAAGTGTATGAGCCATCTTTTAGCCGGCTGATAGGCAGCGCTAGGCAACTGGTTGTTCGTACACCATGGTCACCCTGGGAGTTTTTCATCTCAGTTAAATGACCCTAAAGAGATCCTACTGACAGTTTGTGGCATTTGTTGTTTGGGTTTTTTGTTTACTTTTAAAGCCATGCTGGCTTTGGTAAATGAGTGAGCTTTCCATGAGGATGTTTGCTTTTTATTTAAAAGCTGTTGTTTCAAATTCTTAAATTAGCCTTAAAATAACCATGCTACACAAAAAGCTAACAGAGTTGACATTTATAAAAATGCAATCTATGATTCCAAATTAATATTAACACAGATATGTTCATTCCTTTTGTTCTATATCGTTTTCGACTATTTGCTATCATTTTATTCGATATATTTGTTCTTTTTATGGTTGCCCGACAGATAGCGCCACCTTACCTCATTGAAAGCATGCAAAAAATGTTCACGTTTTACACTGTTTCTGGTAAGGATGCCTTCCTACTGAAATAAATGTGTTGCTATTGATGTTGGATGAGGGTGTGTGTGTGAAAAAAAGTGTATACATGGAAAATTATTTTTGTTACAAGGGCGACAGTGGCTCTGGAGGTAGGGATTAGTCCTGTAACCGGTGGGTTGTCAGTTCGAACCCCTGCGTCATCAATCTCAGTCATGGTGTCCTTGAGCGAGACACTTCTCCTGCTGGTGGTGGTCAGAGGGCCCAGTGGCCCCGATTGTATGGCCGTCTGGCTTGCATTAGGGTAGCTGTAGCTTACCACCATCAGAGTGTGAATTACTAAATGTAATATAAAGAGCTTTGGAATCCACTGACTTGAAAAAGCACTATACAAATGCAGACCATAGATTTAGTTGGGGGTTATTTTTCTATAAAAACCACTAGGAGTGAATATACGATGCTTTAAATGGGCAAAACTCCTAAAATATAATTAGAAATAGTTTTAAAAGAACTTAAATCTTTAAAGTGGAAAAAATATCTAATATTTTTAAAGCAGTTTTTTGGGGAAAGGACATGTTTTGTGCTGAATAAATGTGTTGGGATTTTGAGGTACCTTTTAAGGGTTAAACCATGGGAATGATGTGAAGGTTTGATTCGATTTTAGCAGTTTTAAAACTGTCACTTTTTTTAAACCCTGGTATACCGGTAATTGGCCCACGCCAATCTGATATGAGCTGGTTACATAGTCGGGTAGCCAGCCTGCAGTCCGCTGCTCAACAGACACGCAGCTTTTAGTTTTCCATCTGTAGTTTTAAAACTACAGATGGGCGTAGCTCCTTTAGTTTCCACAACATTACTTTTCATGTTTGTTTGTTTTTGTTGTTTTTTGCGACTGGAAATATTTCCAAACAGACAACATTTGTCTGAGTTATAGGCAGGGGAAAAGTGCGGCAACTTTTCTTTCAGCCAGCTGACCAGCAGTGTGCAACCTAAGATGGCAGATAAGATAAAATAGAAAGTGAAGTTAAAAACACACAAATCCTTGAATTCAGCTTAATCACACATATATTAACAGCCACTGTGGCCTGCACTTCTTGATTTATTTCAATCTTGCCAGCTAAGCTTACTGATTGCCAGCACCTTGCATGCGTTCGCTGGTCGGCAGCGAAATCCACTCACTTACCGTTACACCATTGGAATGGTTGCATGAAATTTGACTCCCAAGGCAGCACCAGTGAATTCAGACCCTGTCAAGAGAAGAAGCTGGAGAAACGCCAGAAGCAGGGGTTCTGGAGGCTCGAACTTGGGTTTTTTTTAGCGAAGGTCCCCCCTCCGGATTGAGTCACCCTGACCTGGATCTTCGTATTAGCTCCTTCAGAAACAAGTTACAGGAGATTTTAAGATTCCAGAAATCCTCAGGAGGTGTGTTTTTTGTTGTTGGCTCAGCAGTCTGGGCTGCACAGCCTTCCCCAAATCTGGATTAACCACTCTGTGTTAAATTGAGGCGAGGGGGGGAGATTTGGGTCTGGGTACCTCGTATGCTTCTGGATGATGTCACCAAAAGGAGAGAGAAGAAGAAAACAAAGAAACATGGCTGAGAACAAGCAGGATCAGAGGCCTCGTGAACGAGTGAGGACATGTTGTTGTAAAGAATGCCGAACCTCAATCTATCATAAACAAGGCAAGCAGGCTGCAAACAGGAAATACTCACATTTCTAACAGGGTGAGGGGGGGAGAGCCTCCTTGACTTCACTTTGCGTCACTTTGCAGTGTCGTCCCCCTCCTCTCACCAGTTACAATATGACATCCAGCGTAAAAAATGACGAATCCTCAACCCAGTCAAGGCAATAATCCAACATTAATCTGTGCTGTTGTCTTCCTCCTAAAAAGCAGGCTTTTTTTCTAGCAGGGGATTTTCACAAGTCTCGCCCCCTCTATGGTCTCCTCCTCCTTCTCCAGTCCTCCGATCTTGCAGTAGGTGCTCCTCCTCAGCTTTGAAGGCAACGACGGTCTCCCCACCAAGAACAAACAAAGTGAGGACAGCTCCATGCAGTCAACAACAGTCCTCTGTAGCTGCTGTGTGTGTGTTTGTGTGTCACTCAGAAGATACGTGCGTGTGTTTGTGCGTATAGGGAGGGGGATCCTACTCTCCCTCTAACCATCTGCTCCTTCGATCAAGAAAAACAGAAAAGGGAAAAAGAAATCCGAGACAAAGGCGGAGTGTGTTTGTCAGCCTCTCACACCTCCAGCTGGCTTTGTCATGGCAGGCTTTTCCCCCCTCTCTTCCTCCTTTTTCAGTCCATAACGTTGCCTGCAGTTTGCCTTTTTTTTCTCCCCCCTTCCTCCCCTCTCGCTCCTCTCTCTTGCTGCTCTGCTTTGGGTTTGTAAACAGATCTCTGCTCATGTGACCAGCCGTTTTGCCTCGCAACTCTCTTCTCTGTCAGCCCTCCCTCGCCGCCTCCGTCCTCCAATCTGCAGGCAGACGGCGGCCAGAATGAGCCACACGCTGACGAATGGGACGCCTGCGAGCACGACGACGGCATAGCGCATCATGCGTTTGTATGCGCTTTTTATTATCCGCCCCATCCGCCACTCTCCCTCCTCCATACTCTCCCATGCATGCATGCATGCGTGTGTGTGTGTGTGTGTGTGTGTGAGAGAGAGAGAGAGACTTGCAGCAAAGTCAAGGGAGCCCAATGATACGCGCATGGCTGATGTCTTGACAACCAAAACAAAGCAAGCCTGTGTGAAATGGAGGTCAGGTAGGGAAGAAATGATTCCAGCCTTACACTAAAAACAGACACTTTGATCAGTTTAGAGCTACATGAAATAAGCATGGCACTCTTCAGCACCAACATGTGAATTTATTAGAATCAAAATAAAATCACAGGGTGGACACCACGCCCCCCCAACCTTCCCTTTCCGCACACGCACACCAGCAGGCCTGGCTGCCAGTCCGCAGAGGAGAACAGCTGCTGGGCTACTGGGCAAGGAGATGGTCAAGGGGAGGGCTGCTCCAATAATCCCCAGGGACAGGGAGGGAAAGAAGAAGAAGTAAAGAAGAGTCAGTGTGAAATCATCTCCATTCACCCCTGCCCCGCACGCCGCACGCACTGTATAATATATATGTGGTTTAAACTTTTTGTAGAGCAGCATGGTTTTTAGTGAAGGTGCGTTTAGACTGTGGGATTTAAAAAAAAATCAACCATAGTTTTCTGACTCAGTTATGCATTTCCAGTATGTTAACCAGGGTAAAAATGAACGGGTCAGGTTTGAAAATTACACCTGGCATAAAGCCCTGGTTGTGAGGTAATACTTTCTTATTGACCAGGTGGTGTTTGGTGGGGGTCAGTGCAAAGCATTTCAATTTGGTTGAATTTATAGCTGTATAATTCAGTCATATCAGTTTAATATGGTCAGCAGCTCATATTTTCTGAAAACGTTCTCTGACATTAAAGGGACTGAAATACAGTTTTGTAGTGTACACACAGGGAAATGATCACATAGCTAGAGCGCCGGGTTTTAACCCTTACCATTGTTTAGCCATTTTGTGCTATGTTACATGTGAAGTGATCTAAAGAAATGGCCTCACATTTGACTCAAGAACAATTTGGTATACAGAGGGGTTCCTATAGGGCTTTTCACCCAACAAAGAACCAATGCTGGTGCCAGTGCTTAGTCTGTTCTTTTGAATCACTGGTTGCTTTTCCACTGATGCGGGCTCCAGTCGGTGCTGCGTCATAACGTCCTCTAAAGTGTTGCAATGCAACTGTATACCCCCAAATGGGGAGACAAAAACAGGAATCCCGCAAACAGAGAGAGAGAGATTTCAAAAAAGGAGGGGTTCACCGTGTTTTTACAAGTGCTGCTATTTGTGGTTCCACACTTTACTGGATTAGCAAAGATGTGTTTATGTTCATGGTCCATTGTTGCAAATGAAAATCGCGGTTGTGTGATTCACCTCACTATGCTAAGCTTTTATTATCCCGCCCCCACACCTTGATTGTGTCACCAAGTAGACGGGGGAGAAAGCGGTTCTTTGAAAGAAGCTCTGGACCAAAGAGTTGCACCGGTTTGGAACCAAAGAACCGGTTCCAAGTCAGCCTCTGGCACTGAACTAGCCCTGGAATCAGCTCGGTGGGAAAAGGCCCATAGAAAACTTAATGACTGCAAGGGTCCTTGATCATGTGGCATCAAATGCCCAAATCTTCACTCTTCCTCCTCCGTGCTTGACAGATGCTCTGAGGTAATTCTGCTGATGTGCTGTGTTTCACCAAACATGATGGTGTCCTTCATGGCCAAACATTTATACTTTGTCCTCATCTTTTCTTGGTCCCAAAGTTGTTACTCAATACCTGTAGTGATTTAGCTCTTAGATTTGTTGCAACTGTGGCAGCAATCTTCATACTCAGTATCAAAAAGAAAGAGTGACCATGAAACATTTGTGAGAATAGCACCACCGGCTAACCGTTAGCTGCTAATGTAGCCAAAGTTTGAATCTGCTTTTGTGCTTCCTGTCCGTATTGACCTACATGGCCATTTTCACAGTTTCTTATTAAGTTTGGAATGCATTTGATCTTCTGGAGTTCAACATCTAAAATACTTAGACTGATCAAAGGTGAAGTGGATAGCTAATACTGAACATTGATTGTGCTTTAAGAACTCTATATCGTGTATCAATTTGTCTTGTGAGCTGGATGTATCAGCAAATCTCTGCTTGCAAGTCTGTTTTATCTAGCTTGAGTTGGAGAACTCATTTACCACAGCAAAAGACTACGTTTTCTGATTGAATTGTGGCCATGAGGCTAAAATAAAGAAAAGGAATCATAACCTTTGTTTTAGACCTTGGTTTCAAACTGCTGTTTTCCTGAGAATCATCTGACAGCAGTACTCTGGGGGTTTTTCCGGTTCACACATGCACCGAAATAGTTGCAGCGACACTGTAACCTCTAACTTTCACCCTAATCATAAGCGCAGACTACATGTAGAGACAGTTTTTTCTTTGCACATCTTTGAACTGTAAAATAATCTAAAACCCCTGGGGTTTTAGAAAAACGATTAAAAATGAAACCAGCTCAACACTTTATTGTCTCTTCTTACTTGCTGTAGCACGTAGCTGAGGTGCATAAAGAAAACGCTTCTTCAGCAAGAAATGACTGATGTTTTATATTGTATTTTCATCCATTTCTTTAACAGTGTTAGCAAAAGCTTTGTTAGCATGCCCAGTTGTGAACAAATACATCATTTTTGTTATGCCTGTTGAGTATAAATGTCCTCATTGCTGAGGTTAATGTGAATTAAGTTGATTAGATTGCTCAGGGAATTCTTTGAGTTGTAATTCTATTTTAGCTTAGGTTAAAGTGTCTTACTGAATCCAGTGCATTAATTGGTCAAATTAGTCTTCAATCCCTGTTAAATGATCTATGTAAAAACATTGTTAAACCAAACAAAAGGAGTATGTTGCGTTTTATTCAAACTTGGAGTTGCTAACCGTTAGCAAGTCCACAGTAGGGCAGTAGTTCCCCGTACTCCTATCCTAACAGAATAACTTACTTTCTAACTTCTACATACAGCAGTAATTGAGCTTGTAAAGACAAGCAAGCAAAATGCGCTTGCACAATCGATAATGCCAACGGGGGATAATTTGTTGTTTCTGAGTGTAAACACAGGTCGCACATCTGAGGTTGGAGCATTTTTGTCGCGAACAGTGAAGTTGCAAAACTTAAAACTCTGGTTATATCTGTCCACAAGCAAACACCTAAAACAGAGAGAACGCAAATCTTCACTTTGGTCGGAGTTTTTAGAAGAATCCTTTTTGGTGCCTTAAATCTGCGTTTTCGTGTGGATGACAAGCCAGATCATAGAAAAATATCTTTGTTTTGTGAAATACCTGGCTACTTGTGAACAAGGCCTAAAGCCTAGTTTATACTTCTCCGTCTGCGGAGGTGCGGAGACACGCAGTGCCATTATCCATCAACACAAGGGCTCTCCGTCACCCGCACAAGGACGCACAGAGTAGAGCACAATTTTTTAAACTATCCATTGACACAATGGACAGTCTGTGATTGGTTAGCCTAACATCAGCCCCAGCTAATTTCAACAGAACGGTGCTATACAGTCGATGTAATTAGTAGTCAATGCAGCTTTTGGGCACTAGATGCTTTATATAGCAAGGCCAGTGTATCTAATATGTTCCTTTGGTAATTTCGAACACCAGGGGGCACAGAGAACAAGAAAACAGACTGCTGTGTTGGTTTGTTTGTTTACATGTGTTTTTAGAAGATTCTATGAGCTGCACTTCTAGTAAAAAACGTTTTAGCTCAATCAAAACTCGCTCTGTCGACCATTGCTCCTTGAGTGGATGTGCGTTTACAAGCTGAAGTAAATAAACTGTTGTCAAGCAGAGACGTCACTGCAATGATCGGCAGACCCACCAGAAAAGGGTGGGAACCTCCTCCTGTCCTGGTGGGGAATTGCTTCGCAACAATTGAGAAGTATAAAGGGAAAACGTATCTGTCAATATGCGTGCGCGTAGGTACAAACTTGCTGACAGAGAAGTATAAACTAGGGTTAAGGCTCGCAATCCTGATGTTTTCCCACACCCACTCCTCCACCAAGCTGCAACCTCCTAAAACAGAAGCGAGGGAGCATTTTGTCCACAGAAAACGACTCACAAGGCATTCATTCAAACTAGAGACCACAGCAAATTTATTGAAAAGACGAGTGAATGAGACGTTTAACTAACTTCTAGTAAAATAATAATTTTATCTCATGACCTTCTCCAATGGCTTGGTAAACTGGCACAAACTCATTTTACAGTCTATGGTCTAGAAATGGTATTACCTATGAGCACTAGCAAGAGCTGGATTGACTAGGCAGATTACATACATTGTTGCTTGTTCAGAGGGTGCAAAAATGAATTTGCTGCTGTTAGAAGCCAATAGGTTGGTGGTTTCAGAAATAGCACAAACTGTTGTGAAGTATGGTTTTCAAGAAAACAACATTGAATCAACAACTTCCTGAGTTTACTCAGATAAAGATACTCAGTTGCAACTGTAGACATGTAAAAAAAAGGGTGTTAAACAACACTTTCTAGAACAGATGATAAAAACTCCTTCTCTGTGAAGTTGTACAAGAGTGTCACTGACAAAAAAAACTAAACAAAAACAATGAGCAAATGAGATGCAAATTTTGACCTTGTTTTCATTCTGATTTGTAAATGTTCTGGCAGCCACAACCTCTTGGTTTTGCATAAACCTTTACATTCACTTCACAGTTAATAAAGTTGCAATGCAAGATTTCCTACACAGAAGTAAAGCTGACACACAGCAGACAAGCAGGAAACTGAATCAAACAGCAGATATCACAAGTCTACACACCTGTTGAATCCCAAAGATGCTAATGCCCATTTAATATTGAGTGTAATCAGGCTTAATTTAGGCTCTTACATTGTGAACACTTAATGACAAACCCTTCAGATGTTTTTTTCTTTCAAAGCATCATTTCATGGAAATATTTAGGACTCCACTGCATTTAGGAAACCTGCTTTTTGAAATAATGCTTCCCCAAATTATAGAATATAATATAATAGAATAAAACTGTATTAATCTCTTCAGAGGATCCTCAGGGAAATTGGTTTTCCAGCCATTATGACATATTTATGTCCGTTCTTCACTGTATAAACTGAGGCTGCTTTCTTTAAAATGAGTCTTTGGTCTGGATTAAGAATGTGAACTCTAAAACCAAGATTTCAATAGTCAGTTTGAGATTTTTAAATTAAACTTTAGGCCTATTATTTTTCTTTGCATTGGTTTGTGTGGTAAATTAGCTCGAGTTGATTGTCCTGAAGAAACTGGCACAACAACTGACAAAAGCTACAATTTTAGCTTTGTATATTGGAATAAGACAAGATCTGAGTGCAAAGCTGTAATGATGTTTAACATACATTATATGTTCCCTCTGAAGAGCAAGTCAGTTCTTCAGTGTTGATCAAATCGTTCTCTGTGGTCTACAAAGCCCCTTTAGAGTTTCCTTTGCATTTTGGTTGCTTTAACCTGCCTTTCGGTTTAGTCCTTGAAGACAGAAACCTGATCTCAGGAATCCCTTTGTTGATAAAATGCCATTTTATGTGAGTCATATACAATTTAAGATTGATTATATGTGACTTTTACTGTTCTGTGAAGCTTTACATGCCTTCATGATTCATAGGTCAGAGTGACACAGATTTAACAAAAGGTATTCCTTAGAAAGGGTCAGGTCCTCATCTGAAATGATGGAGGAAACAGTCAAAGTTGAAAGAAAAGATCTAAAAAGACTTTAGAAATCTTTATGAAATATTGCCCAACATAAGAATAAAAGAAAGTGTAAATGCTTGGAAGCAAAATATAAAGAGATGGGCAAGGATTCAAAAAGTTGTCAGAGTACTGTGAGTAACGTTTTTTCCTTCAATTTCTAAGGTAACAAAATGAAGGCAACAACTCTGGAAAGCAGTCACTGTCTGACAGCTCATTTGTAAGTGTTTTATCTTAGTGTGCTTTAAACCTTGCTGTAATACACTGCCCATTCCTTTTTGTTGGTCCCATGGGTGTGTCCGTTTGCAAACCCATTAAATGCCTCGTTTATTTTTCCATTCAGCTTGGTATTGTTTTCACCATCCATCTGGTCCTTCCTCAGAGCCAGGGCTGGTTTACATGTGTGCCAGTTCCACAAAACCTTGTTCATATCATCTTTAGCCCTGATGCCCAGGAGCTTGTCTTCATCACTTCTCTTGTCCTCGTCTTCATCGCCGCTGTCGTCCTTGCTGGAGTGATGGCGGTGGAGGCTCTGCATCTCTCCGCTGATGTTCTCAAAATACTGATGGATGCACACTTTGGCAAAGCTCTTGGCATGCTCCTTGCAGGTCTCATCAAACATCTTGCGTTCGATGTCGATGTAATGCGACCAGTATTTGGTTTTGAGGAAAGCGGCTTGGGTGAAGCATGGTCTGATTGCCCGGATAAGGAAGGCAGTGAAGGTCATCATAAGTAGAAAAATCCAGCCACATGCCTGTAAAGTGCAGAGATTATTGCATTAATCTCAGTAAAGATGACAATGTTCTGAGAAAACAAAGCACAAGTAGACAATGGAAATATGGCAAACAGACTACATGGGTGCTTGTGATAGATTTCTTGTTAATCTTTAGTCGTGATCTTGCTAAAGTGGAAATAACACATTTACAGGCTTCCTGTAACCTTCACAGTTCACCAACTGAATTTCTGTTTCGAACATTTTTTGCAAGATAAATGACTTTTGAGCCTGCATGTTTTTGCCCTGAGGCTACTCAAAAACCTAAAACAACAGTGTGGGAGTGGGTTTATAGAAGGACTGGAATAGGTCCCAGTTTCATGAATAACACATTCAGGGACTTAGGATATGAACAACATCATAAAAGCCGTAAATGTAACCAGTGAGGAATAAAAAATATAATAAACTGATAATAAATTGGTATAAAATATAAAAAGTAATGAAATTAGATCTATTTTAAATTTCCAGGAAAATGTACATACAACTGAGGGAATGATAATAACCTACCTAACACTTCTGTCTTTTTGACTTTGTCTTGTTATAAATAAAACAACAACAGCTCATTTACATTCACTGTTACGACACTGATATGATTTCATTGTGAACAAAGAATGGGAATGCTATACTGTCATAAATTTATATTTTTCATAATCTTTCTTGTACAATAAGGAATAGTCTTCCACAGAACGTTTTGAACTGACTTTACATCAATTCCTATCTCCCTTGGATACATTTTGTATCTGCTTTGACAATGGAAGATATAAAGTAGTTTTGTGTAATCTGCTCATAGTTTACTTAAAGATGATTTGGTTTTATGACTCAAATAATATTTTTCTACCAGCGGGAGGACAGACAGAATTATCTTAGCTTGATCAGGGGGGATAATATGTCCTATTTCATTCCTTTCAGCTGACAAAAAAAGGAATCAGAACCACAGTCAATGAAAACTGGGCATTATATACTATTAAACTAAATTATACCAAACATTTAAGTATGAATATTAATGCCAATAATTCCTCAAAATTCTTAATTATCAAGTGAAATAGACTAATACATAATTGGGAAGTAATTGCGCACAAAATGACTAGCAGTCCATGGTTGCAAATTAATCAAGTGACGAACTGAGCCAAGGAAAAACATTGAATTCTCCCATCATTGATCACATAAGTATATAATTTCATTATGTCTGCACTTTAATGTAGAGGTGACATGTATTCATAGTCCCATCCACTGACATATATCATGTTCATATCCATCAAATCAACCCTTTTCAATTCAATTCAATTCAGTTTATTTATATAGCGCCAATTCACAACAGATGTCATCTCAAGGCTCTTAACAAGAAGTCATTTCAATACATTTATCCAAACATTCCAATCAGTTAAAAAGTTTCCTATTTAAGGAATCCCTTTTCTGTAGTTGCTTAAAATAACTGGTCTTAATCAAGTCCACTCCATTGTGGTGCACCTCTGAGTTCTGTTTTAGGGCTGTTTGAGTTCTGTTGTGCAAGCCCCCTCTCTGGCAGATTTTGAGCAGTGCAAATGAATTGCATATCTCTTTTATGGTTCTTTAGTTTTCTAAAGTTCTTTTTGTTGTTTTTTCTTTTTGTTTCGTGATCTACACATGTTGTTTATGCTACACGATCAAATTAAAGTTTCCAAACGCAAAATAGGGTGGTTGAAGTAAACCCAACCCATTTTACACCCCAATCCACCTCAGGAGATCCATAACCACTATGAACTGTAAAGGGCATTTATGCAGGATTGCGAAACAATCATGACACAATGATTTGAGACAAAGCAAAGACCGCTGCAGCTGTTTTGTCCATGGGTGCAGAGAAAGCAGAGCCACCAGATGATCCTCCAGTCTGCATCTGATTTGAGCAATATGTTGAGCAACAGAACCTGATGTAGATAATAACATGCTGATGATGACTCACAACATTGTTCTTGTATTTAAAACACTGCATGCATTTGGACAGCTGCGTGAGAATTGTGACAGATCTTAGCCACATAGAGGGTAACTCAGGAACACATAACTTTTGTTTGTGTGAATGCTGCAAATTGTTTGCCATGGGCCTTAAGCTGCTATGGCAAATCTGAAAAACAAGCTAGCTTAAAGGTCTCATTCACTCGTGTTTTCAATAAATTTCATGTGGTCTCTAGCCCAATCATATGCCTTGAGAGCCGTTTTATGTGGAAAAAGTCCTCTATCGCTCCTCTTTCAGGAGGTTGCAGTTTGCTGTTACGGCAATGCGACTCTTATGCTGTCTTCAGTACATAATTGACTTAATGAGAGTGACCAATTGTATTTCACAAAGAACTAGTATTATACTGTTTATCAGTGAATGACACCTTCAAAACATTTTTTTCAGGGCTTTTAACAACTTTCTAATATAGTATAAATATTTTGTGGAGATAAAAAAACAAAAAATAAGTAAGTGGTTCTGTCACATTTGTCTAAAAACATCAGCCAATAACATGGCTCAGTGCTCAACCAACATTTGGACCATCCGGTTGTCTGTCTCACCGGACAAGCGCACTTCCGCATTTGCATGGGTCCTCCACTGATTACACGCTCCCGTATTTTGCAACAGAACACCACTGGTGTGAGAGGTTCTCCGCTCAATAATGTCAGAGAAGGAGAAACAGCTACCCCTTCCACTTTAGGACAAGCCTTTTATCATAGTATTGAACCCCACAATCATTTTAAAGATTTATAAAACTTTGATGCATAAATATATTCTGCTGACTGCAGCTTTAAGTTGCATGGCCTGCATAAGTGCTTAGAAAATGTTTTTTCTTGAGCTAAATGAACAAAAAGTCAAAACCCTAATCTGTGCTACGCACATTAACTACACATCAGATTAGGGAAACCATAGCACCTTTTACCTTAGGGTATACTTTGACTAAGGTCTTAGGTTAGATGTCTAAGCAGTCTTTGTTTCACTCATGTTTTTTATTAGGCTACTTAAGATATATTGCAATGCTGAGTTCAGATGTGTCACAGTCTGAAATTGAAACTGTCATCCATGTATCATTATAAAACTAAAAAGACTTGAGACGTAGCAGAAAGTAACTAGTAAGACTCAGATATTGTGTCGATCATGGCTCGTGAGTTGGGAGTCCCTCCTATAACTGGATTGTTGCCGGTTCAAAGCCCCGCTCTTTTCATTTTGGTTGTCATGTTCTTGAGCAAGACACTTCACCCACCTTGCCTGCTGGTGGTGGTCAGAGGGCCGGGTGGCACCAGTGTGCGGCAGCCTCGCTCATGTCTGCATGCCCCAGGACGGCTGTGGCTACAATGTAGCTTACCATCACCAGTGTGTGAATGGGTGAACGACTGAATGTAGTGTAAAGCACTTTGGGTTCCTCAGCACTAGATAAAGTGCTATTCAAGTACAGGCTAGTTACCATTTTGAGATTAATTAATTTAGCTGCTTTAACACACATCCTTGGGGCATCTGCAGGTTGAGCAAGATGCTTAGTATGGCTATACTAGCTCCCCATTTTCTTTGAAGTCAAATATAAGATTGTAAATCTAACTTATGCAGCTCTACATCCGCAACCACTGGCAAATATTTTAGAACATTGAACAACAACGTATTTTCACAGCAAGTCAATAGGATCCTTAGACCAAGATCTACTGGTTGTGGCTCATACAACTCATACACCCTGGAAAAGTTGGAAAACTGGGAGCTATTTGTTTTGGTTTTAACTAACATCCCAAATAAAATTATTGGACATAAGCTACTATGACAACATATTTTCTTCATTTATTGATCTTAAGTGCTAAAGGAACACTTTCATACATAAATATTTTACAGGACTGTATGCGCCACTGGTTTAAGAAGATACAAACTGGCAGAAGTGCAAAGAAATAGCTAATTCAAGAGCTTTTACTAAGTTCTGAATGCACCACAGACATATTGGATTTAAAACTCTGGGTTGCTTGGCAAGCTGCAACTTTCCCAGTCGGTATTCCGAATTCAGTGGGCATTCTTATTTTTTTTCCCGCTGGGAACTTAGAAAATCAGATACACGAATACAGAGAGAATTCACAATTTAAACAAAAGATGAGAAAGCCTTTACAACAATAGCCCCAGGACTCTGGAACTCCCTCCCACCAAGCTTAAAGTGACAGTGACAGACACATTGTCACTTTAATATCTATGAACTCTGCTGGTGTTGTTTATTTACAGCAACTGATGCTGTGTTCAATTTGTCTTGAAATCACAGATCAGAGGTAGAAATTACATTTCACTCAAGTTGGGAGTGTTCTAGTTGCAAGTAAAAAAAATGGTGGGGTTTGTTTTGGTGCCTACTATGGTTAGCAATACAAACTAAGAAGAATATATTTCTCCCAATTTAATGTGTTGAAACACAAAAGGATCGTTTTTATTCAAGGACATTTTCAGCACTATGTGTGTCACTGGTATGATAAAGAACCTTTACCGAACAATTTGTCTACATCCTATATATGTGCATCCATGCTGGACACTGAACTCAGGGCTGCCTGGTAATCTCAAGGGATGTTCTCAGAAAAAACAATATTTTTCTAATTGATATTTTTCTGTTGATTTTGTTTTCTTTTGATGATCCATTTTGTAATTTCATGTCTGAAGTTGGAGATCAAACTACAGAGGAACAATATCAGAGATGTCTGGTCAGGAATGAAAAAGATCACAGGCTTTAACCACAAGAAGGACTGAATAGATGGAAATCTGGACAGAGCCAATGAACTAGCTCAGCATCCTCCTCTCCTATCCCCAGCCAAAACAGACATCCCATTCTCCTCTGACCCACAGCTTTCCTGTCACACCTCGGTTGTTTTACTTTCCACCTCAGTCATGGACTCTTCTGCTTCCACAAGTTTGTCTTCAACCAAGTCAGGAGATGCTGCTACCCCCTTTGTCTCCCCCTCCCACTTGTCTGTCTCTAAAAGTCAGGTGAAGAGGCAGCTGGAGAGACTGAACCGGAACAAGGCTGTAGGTCCAGATGGTGTTAGCCCCAGAGTCCTGAAGGCCTGTGGAAAACAGCTCTGTGGGATTCTTCAACCTCAACCTGACCCAGGGGATGGTTCCAGGGTTGTGGAAGAAATCATGCCTTTTTCCAGTACCAAGGAAAACTCTCCCATCTAGGCATGGGTCGGTTACCGACGAAAAAGTCAAGGTTTCAAAACCACTAAAATTTTCCGTCATACCGTCCTGGCAGTATAAGCGGTTTTTTTATGTGACGTCTTGCCAGGGAGAAAGTAAAGGTCCCTCTCCCTCATGCTGTGTGAAGCTGCAGCGTAAAGTACCACTCCCTCCTCACCCCCTCCCGCTCCCCCGTGCACACCTGCGTTTGTGTGAGTGACAAACAGGCTGCGCTATGGAAAGCCTTTTGAGCATTTATTAGATATCTTTGATATCCAACTTTAAATCCATGTACTAGTACACACTTCATCCTCACTAGTAAGACAATTTGGCACACTAGTATAACGATTAGGGTGCACTAGTATAACGACTGTGTCTTACTTGTCACGTTTTTTCCACTACTAGTGTCACTTTTGGACTACTAGTATGCAATCAAACCTTACTAGTAAACTACTATGCAGCACTAGTGACACTACTAGACCCAACAAGTAGGCATGTGTCACGCACTAGTAGCCTCCTGGACCCTACTAGTAGCGCAAAAATCCCCACAAGTAGCACTAGTAAGGCATTTTTGACCTCACTAGTGCTACTAGTAAGACACAAAATGCACACTAGTAGTACTAGTGGGGTGTGTTTTCCCTTACTAGTACTACTAGTAACAGCAAGGATGCACACTAGTAGTACTAGTGAAAGCCAAAATCTCCACTAGTAGTTCTAGTGGACATTTTGGATGATACTAGTAGTACTAGTAAGCTTAAACGAATCCCACTAGTACTACAAGTGGACATTTTTGATATCACTAGTACTACTTGTAAGGGCCAGAGCAACCACTAGAAGCACTAGTTGGGGTATTTAGGATCTTACGAGTGCTACTAGTGAAGGCAAAAACGTCTACTAGTAGTACAAGTACGGGTCCAACTGTCCACTAGTAGCACTACTCAAATTAATTCAATAAAATGCTAATGAGGAGGTGTGGACAGCATGCACTGAAACTTCTTGCTATTGGCTCTTCAGAAAGAATTGCACTCAGCCAAAATTTAACCCTATAAAGCCTGATGAACTTTCACTGTTTTTGGCAATAACAATAATGAAAATTAATAATATAATTAAAAATAACGATTATATATGTACTATATACATAATGAATTAAGTCATACTAATATATGTCTGAAAGGAAAATGATTAATGATTATGTTATAGGCATCTCTTTCTTATCATGAGGAAGTTTAAGCTGCGACAGTAAATAACAGCTAGTGCTGATTGGGAAAGAGAAAATTTTAATTGTAACTGGTAGTCTTACCTTTTTACATAACCTATAATGGTTGTTTGTTGATTATATAATGAATTTGACATTCAGATTCAAGTGTATGCCTATGCTTCATAATTATTCACTGTCCTTAACACTTAAAATACTCTTTTGGAAACATGATGTCATTTGATTTTGGTGCCCACTAGTGGCCTGTTAATGCCCACTAGTAGCACTTAATGGCCACTAGTGCTACAAGTGGGCATTTTGAGGCCACTAGTAGAACTAGTGGGAACTTAACGGCCACTAGTACCACTAGTAGGCACATTGCGGCCACTAGTAGTACTAGTAGCACTAAGCTTAGAAGCCACTAGTAGGCACATAGCGGCCACTAGTAGAACTAGTAGCACTAAGCTTAGAAGCCACTAGTAGCACTAGTGGGCACTTAACGGCCACTAGTAGTACTAGTAGCACTAAGCTTAGAAGCCACTAGTAGCACTAGTGGGTACTTAACGGCCACTAGTAGGCACACAGCGGCCACTAGTAGCACTAAGCTTAGAAGCCACTAGTAGCACTAGTGGGCACTTAACGGTCACTAGTACCACTAGTGGGCATTTTGAGGCCACTAGTAGCACTAGTGGGCACTTAACGGCCACTAGTACCACTAGTGGGCATTTTAAGGCCACTAGTACCACTAGTAGGCACATAGCGGCCACTAGTAGTACTAGTAGCACTAAGCTTAGAAGCCACTAGTAGCACTAGTGGGCACTTTAAGTTAAGTGCCCACTAGTGCTACTAGTGGCTTCTAAGCTTAGTGCTACTAGTTCTACTAGTGGCCGCTATGTGCCTACTAGTGGCTTCTAAGCTTAGTGCTACTAGTACTACTAGTGGCCGCAATGTGCCTACTAGTGGTACTAGTGGCCGTTAAGTTCCCACTAGTTCTACTAGTGGCCTCAAAATGCCCACTAGTGGTACTAGTGGCCGTTAAGTGCCCACTAGTGCTACTAGTGGCTTCTAAGCTTAGTGCTACTAGTGCTACTAGTGGCCGCTAAGCGCCTACTAGTGCTACTAGTGGCCGCTAAGTGCCTACTAGTGCTACTAGTGGCCTCTAAATGTCCACTAGGGCTACTAATGGCCGCTAAGTGCCCACTAGTGCTACTAGTGGCTTCTAAATGCCGACTAGTGCTACTAGTGGGCTCTAAATGCCCACTAGTGCTACTAGGGGCTTCTAAGCTTAGTGCTACTAGTGCTACTAGTGGCCGCTAAGTGCCTACTAGTGCTACTAGTGGCCTCTAAATGTCCACTAGGGCTACTAGTGGCCTCTATGTGCCCACTAGTGCTACTAGTGGCCGCTAAGTGCCTACTAGTGCTACTAGTGGCCTCTAAATGTCCACTAGGGCTACTAATGGCCGCTAAGTGCCCACTAGTGCTACTAGTGGCTTCTAAATGCCGACTAGTGCTACTAGTGGCCTCTAAATGCCCACTAGTGCTACTAGGGGCTTCTAAGCTTAGTGCTACTAGTGCTACTAGTGGCCGCTAAGTGCCTACTAGTGCTACTAGTGGCCTCTAAATGTCCACTAGGGCTACTAGTGGCCTCTATGTGCCCACTAGTGCTACTAGTGGCCTCTAAATGTCCACTAGTGCTACTAGTGGCCGTTAAGTGCCTACTAGTGCTACTAGTGGCCGCTAAGTGGCTACTAGTGCTACTAGTGGCCTCTTAATGTCCACTAGTGCTATTAGTGGCCGTTAAGTGCCTACTAGTGGCCGCTAAGTGGCTACTAGTGCTACTAGTGGCCTCTAAATGTCCACAGGTGCTACTAGTGGCCATTGAGTGCCTACTAGTGCTACTAGTGGCCTCTAAGTGGCTACTAGTGCTACTAGTGGCCTCTAAATGTCCACTAGTGCTACTAGTGGCCTCTAGGTGCCCACTAGTGCTAGTAGTGGCCGCTAAGTGGCTACTAGTGCTACTAGTGGCCTCTAAATGTCCACTAGTGCTACTAGTGGCTTCTAAGCTTAGTACTACTAGTGCTACTAGTGGCCGCTAAGTGCCTACTAGTGCTACTAGTGGCCTCTAAATGTCCACTAGTGCTACTAGTGGCCTCTAAATGCCCACTAGTGCTACTAGTGGCCTCTAAATGCCCACTAGTGCTACTAGTTGCTTCTAAGCTTAGTGCTACTAGTGCCCGCTAAGTGCTTACTAGTGCTACTAGTGGCCGCTAAGTGGCTTCTAATGCTACTAGTGGCTTCTAAGCTTATTCTTACTAGTGCTAATACTGGCCGCTAAGTGGCTTCTAATGCTACTAGTGGCTTCTAAGCTTAGTGCTACTAATGGCCGCTAAGTGGCTACTAGTGGCCTCTTAATGTCCACTAGTGCTACTAGTGGCCGTTAAGTGCCTACTAGTGGCCGCTAAGTGGCTACTAGTGCTACTAGTCGCCTCTAAATGTCCACTACGCTACTAGTGGCCATTAAGTGCCTACTAGTGCTACTAGTGGCTGCTAAGTTCCTACTAATGCTACTAGTGGACTCTAAATGTCCACTAGGGCTACTAGTGGCCTCTATGTGCCCACTAGTGCTACTAGTGGCCTCTAAGTGCCCACTAGTGCTACTAGTGGCTTCTAAGCTTAGTACTACTAGTGCTACTAGTGGCCGCTAAGTGCCTACTAGTGCTACTAGTGGCCTCTAAATGTCCACTAGGGCTACTAGTGGCCTCTATGTGCCCACTAGTGCTACTAGTGGCCTCTAAATGCCCACTAGTGCTACTAGTGGCCTCTAAATGCCCACTAGTGCTACTAGTTGCTTCTAAGCTTAGTGCTACTAGTGCCCGCTAAGTGCTTACTAGTGCTACTAGTGGCCACTAAGTGGCTTCTAATGCTACTAGTGGCTTCTAAGCTTATTCTTACTAGTGCTAATAGTGGCCGCTAAGTGGCTTCTAATGCTACTAGTGGCTTCTAAGCTTAGTGCTACTAGTGGCCGCTAAGTGGCTACTAGTGGCCTCTACATGCCCACTAGTGCTACTAGTAGCTTCTAAGCTTAGTGCCACTAGTGTTACTAGTGGCCTCGAAATTCCCACTAGTGGCAACTAAGTGTCCACCAGTGCCAATAGTGGCTGCTAAGCTAACATTAGCAGGTACTGTATACAGTCAGGCCATGTTGCCATAACAGTACATGCTGTCTTAATTCAAAAAATGACTAATAAAGCTGGCAACAATTAGCTGTCTTATTTTCTCACATTGACAGCTTTAGAAAACTTGAAAACATAGCTCTACAAATGACAATAATATAGTGTTATGAACCAGAAAATAAGAAATAAGGGACTATGGAGGAAATGAAACAAACTATTACATTAGTAATTCTGTGCATATCTTAGCCACTAAAATGTCAAGGGTGCCACATGGGCTATTTAATAGGTCTATCTGAATAAAATAGTTCTGATTAAGTTAACAAAAAAATTGGCACATCTTTTAGAATGACTGCTGTTAAACACTTTAGTATCCAGCGTGGCCACTTTAAGGCTTTAAGCACACAGTTTGAACATCCACCAATCAAAATCCATGTCCCACCTTCCTCATTTGCATGCAGTCCACTAGTCCTACTAGTGACACTAGTGGCTGCATGTTGCAACATACATGTTAACTAGTAAAGGCTAGAATGTCCACTAGCAACACTAGTGGACAGTAACACACAATATTATGGTTTTACTAGTACCACTAGTAAAAGCCAAAAAGTGTACTAGTAGGACTAGTGAGACTTTTTTGATTTCACTAGTACCACAAGAAGAGGGCAACATGTCTACTAGTACTACTAGTAAGGGCCAAAATGTGTACTAGTAGCACTAGTAAGTGGCAAAATATCCACTAGTAGCACAAGTAGGGGACTTTTACACCTTACTAGTAGTACTAGTGAGATCAAAAATGCTCACTAGTGTTACTAGTGGCAAGGTTTTGCTTTTTACTAGTGTGACTGGTAGAAGAAAGTTTGTCTCACTCGTGAGCTTCTGAACGTCACATGTAAAGGCTTTGGCTGTACTAGTGCTCATCTGCGCATCACTAGTTCGCAACTAGTATACCACTAGTATGCAATTACACACTACTAGTGCAACATTCCTTTAACATGTGAGACATTTCTGCACACTGGTAGGACAACTTTGGCATACTAGTAGGACAGCTACATCTTACTAGTGAGGGAAAACTGTGCACTAGTTGACAATTCTGTACCGCTAGTGCTACTAGTGACATCATAAATTTCTACCAGTTAACATCTAGTGCTGCATTAGTAGTACTAGTAGCATACAGATGTCAACTAGTGCAAAGTTTTGCCTCACTAGTAAGATGTAGCTGTCCTACTAGTATGTCAAATTTGTCCTACTAGTGTGCAGAAATGTCTCACATGTTACAGAAATGTTGCACTAGTAGTGTGTAGTCACGCACTAGTAGTGTGCAATTGCATACTAGTGGTAAGCTAGTTGAGAACTAGTGATGGGCAGATGCGCACTAGTACAGCCAAAGCCTTTTCATGTGACGTTTAGAAGCTCACTAGTGAGACAAACTTTCTTCTACTAGTTACCCTAGTAAAAAACAAAACCTTGCCACTAGTAACACTAGTGAGCATTTTTGATCTCACTAGTACTACTAGAAAGGTGTAAAAGTCCCCTACTTGTGCTACTAGTGGATATTTTGCCACTTACTAGTGCTACTAGTACACATTTTGGCCCTAACTAATAGTACTAGTAGAGTAAAACATGCCTCACTAGTAGCACTAGTAGACATGTTGGCCTTTTCTTGTAGTACTATTAATATGATAAAAGTCTCACTAGTGCTACTAGTAGACTGTCTGGCTTTTACTAGTTTTACTAGTAAGGTAAAACACATCCTCACTAGTACCACTAGTGGATATTTTAGCTTTCACTAGTACTACTAGTGAGCATCTTCGTTGTTACTAGTAGTACTAGTAAGAAAAAAACCAACCCACTAGTTCTACTAGTGGACATTTTGTCTCTTACCAGTACATTTAGTGAGGTCAAAATGCCTTACTAGTGCTACTAGTCGGTATTTTTGCGCTACTAGTAGGGTTCAGGAGGCTACTAGTGCGTGACACATGCCTACTAGTTGGGTCTAGTAGTGTCACTAGTGCTGCACAGTAGTTTACTAGTAAGGTTTGATTGCATACTAGTAGTCCAAAAGTGGCACTAGTAGTGGAAAAAACGTGACAAGTAAGACACAGTCGTTATACTAGTGCACCCTAATCGTTATACTAGTCTGCCAAATTGTCTTACTAGTGAGGATGAAGTGTGTACTAGTACATGGATTTAAAGTTGGATATCAAAGATATCTAATAAATGCTCAAACGGCTTTCCATACTGCGCTGCAGGCTGTGTGATGACTGAAGGAGGCGAGCCCCCAGAACTTTTTCCACCGTCTCTAAGCGGATGTTTGGGAATACTTCGGCTAAGTAAATAGCCAGACGTTCACGGCTTGGAAGAAGAAAGTCGCCCAACGTGGAAAACGTACTTGAGAACAGTGGCAGCCCGAGGAGACAATACATCGCATATGATTGCGCATGTTTGGGAGCACCACCCATCGTTGTATGCTAAATTCAAGGTAAAGTTAATGCTGTCTTGAAATGAACGAGCATATTAGCGTCTGACATTAGTGAAATGAGCTTGTTACCTAAACTACCATATCTTATCTTTTCTTCATCTCTATCCTTTAGTAACTTTTTTTAAACTGAGGTAGATAATGGTAACTAGCATGCTAATGATGATTTATCTTAGCATGCTAGTTAGTTACCATGTCTGCCTCCCTAAAAAGTGTTTTTTCCTTTAAAATATACACCTTTTAGAGCTGTAATCATAATACCGTGAAACCGTGATATTTTTGCCCACGGTTATCATACCGCCTGAATCATGCCTAGTCCCATCAGTCATCAATGACTATAGACCTGTTGCCCTGACATCCCACATCACGAAGGTCCTGGAGAGACTCCTGTTGACCCCTTTGAGTAAGCAATCAAGAACATATCAGGACCTGGTGAAGTTTGCTTATCCCCGTGAAGTTGGAGTTGAAGATACCATCATCCACCTGCTTCAACAAACCCACTGTCATCTGGACAAAGCAAGCGGCACAGTGAGGATCATGTTCTTTGATTTCTCCAGTGCATTTAACACAATTAAGCCTGAATTGCTTTGTCACAAACTCCTGAGGGCACAGCTGGAGGCCTCAACAATCACCTGAAATAATAACTGCCTGACAAACAGACCACAGTTTGAAATAGTGAAGGATTGTGTGTCAAACCAGGTGGTCAGCAGCACAGGAGCACCACAGGGGACCGTACTCTCACCATTCCTTTTCACTCTGTACACCTCAGACTTCCAGTATAAGTCAGAGACCTGTCATCTGCAGAAATACTAAGATGACACTGCAGTCATCGGGTGTAACAGAGATGAACAAGATGTAGAATAGAGGGAGCTGGTGGACCAGTTTGTGACATGGTGTGGAACCAATCGTCCTACCTTGAATGTGAACAAAACAAAGGAGATGATTGATCTGGACACTACTGTGGAACCACTGAAGATGATGATGCAAAGCAGGAATCATCATACAATCAAGAAAATTATGGACAACCCTGAGCATCCTCTTCATGGGACTATCCTACAACAACAGAGTGTCTTCAGTCGGAGGCTTCTTCAGTTTTGCTGCAACACAGACTGCTGCAAGAAATCCTTCCTGCCCACAGCGATCATGATCTACAACTACTCCTTGAAGAATTAAATAGTATGAGCTACAACAACACTTAATGACCCTCTGGGATCAATAAAGTATTTTTGAATTGAACTGAAAGCACTAAATAAATATATTTTTACTTCATCATTTTCTATTATATATTTGGTTTGTCTAGCTAATTAACTTACACTATTAATTGTGGGTTTTTTTCTGAGAAAAAAACAAAAAGCAATATAACTTAAATATACCTGTGATATACACTTGATGTACCGTGTTGCTGCCACTCTTATTTCCTGATGCTCAAACAGGTCTTTGCAGGGAATTCTGGCCAGCAGTCGAATCCTCTCTGTGTCCGACATCCCTTTAATAAAGCTGGAATTTCCAAACTTTTCGATATCCAAGTTGATGCTGAAAGCACAGAGGAAGCTCTTCCCGTCCATGAGGGTGACAGACACCCACAGCGCAGGGGCGATCAACGATCTCTGTGTGATTGAACAAAACATGTAGCGCAGGATTGTTGGATCCTTCCTTCTTCTCCCGGTTGGTCTTTTCCACTCCTCGGCGAGCACCGACACATTATTATTCAAGACAAAACCCAACAAAAAAAACCATATGGGAGGGATGATTAGCAGTCCAATACCATAGGTATAGTTGTATTCTGGCATGCAGGGGCAGCTGAACTCAAAGGCAGAGTACATCTGGGCACTTGCTAATGCCATAATGCCACAAATCCCATTCATAAAAGACTCCTGGTTGGACTGGAGGAACTGGAACATCATACGAAACTTATCCATCTTGTGAGATGTGGTTGACCCTTTGGCTTACAGGTAGTGAAATGTCTGGAAAAAAGTGTTTGAAAAGAATAATTAAAAACGTGGTAAAACAGTACTTCTCATCTGAGATAAAAGACATTGAAGTTTGAAGCTCTTTCAAAATTAAAAGAAAAACCTAGATAGATGCCAAGTAAGGTCTTTAATAACATTCAGCATGTAGGCGTAGTATACTTACTGGATACTGTTGTATTTACAGTATACATTGCTAGTAAAGGATTTGAAGTACTTTTATCCTACAGAACTTCCTTAATTCTTCATGGCATATATTTAACAAGGTGTCTGAAACATTCCTGAGATGTTGGTCCATATTGACCTGACAGCATTATGCAGTTGCTACAGATTTGTCAGCTTCGCATCCATAATCCAGAACTCCTTGTTCTACCACTAAAATTTGCTCTATTGGCCTACACATAGGCTGTAACATTTAAATGATGCTCAGCTGGTACTAAGGGGCCCAAAATGGGCCAAGAACATTTATACCACCACACTAGGCTGAAGCAGTGATACAAGGCAATATGGATCTACGCTTTCATGTTGTTTGCACCAGACTCTGACAAAACCATCTAACTATCAAAGCAAAAATCAAGGCTAATGAAACCAAACAGTGTCTTTCCAATCTGTCCATTGTCCAATTTTGGTAAACCTGTGAAAATTGTGGCCTCAGTTTCCTGTTGTTAGGCATGGAATCTGGTTTGGTCTTCTACTCCTGTAGTCCTACTCTTGTATTGTAGTGCATTCAAATATGGCATTCAGGAAACCTTGGTTGTAATGAGTGGTTATTCAAGCTACTGTTGCTTGCATTCAGACAACCTCTGTTCACGGAATGTGGTCTCTTTGTTTTGGACCATTCTTTGCAAACCTGAGAGATGATTGAGTGTGAAAATCCCTTTAGATCAGCAGTGTCTGCAATATTCAGATCAGCCCATCTGGTACCAACAACCATGTTACATTCAAAGTCTCTTGGTTTCAACCGCAGCAGGTCAGCTTCACAATGTCTATATCTCTAAAGGATTGAGTTGCTGACATCCAATTGGCTGATTCAGTATTACTGTTTATAAGCAACTGAGCAGGTGTGTCTAATAAAGTGGTCAGTTAGTGTTCTGTCAGCTAGTCTCCACAGTCCTAAAGTTAATATCTGCTTGCAAAGTTTTTATTAAAGCTATTACATTTTTTATTGCAAAGAACCAAACTATGATATTTTAAGTTTTGTTTAAAACAATAAACTTCATATTATTTTAAATACCTTTTGGATGGGATACATTGCAGCCTTTTACCAAACACAAAGATGAGGCAGCAGTGAGAAAGAACCATATACAATTTATTTATAAAACATAATTTACTTATCCAACAACCAAGCTTAAGGCGGGCTTACATTTAGTTGCTTACATAGAGAGTAAATATATTCAGATAGTCGTTCTGAAATTAACTTTACACTTACCTTGTTATTTACACTCAGATAAACAGCCGAAAAGAAACAAGTCATACAACCATAAAGTCCATGGTTAATGACTTGCAGCTTCGTTTATACATAGGATACGTATCTGGCAGACTGAAAAGTGCTTCTCCCGTGATACTCAAAGCGGACCTAACCTCCTGTCATCAAGCCCCTCCCTTCACTGCGTAAAAGTGATTTGAGAAAAGAACACTCTCTCCAAGTAAACCTGATAATGCCTGTGAATACTCTTACATATTTGAATTCAGCCCCTTTTTACTTTAGCGCTATGTTTATATTTTATTCTATAAAAAGCAGTGTTTCTATGTCAATCCAAGAAATCCAATCAGTGAGAGTCCCTGTATTCTTCCTGTGCAGCTACAACAAGCCAGACATGCAAACAAGCTTTCAAACCATTCAAATATGTATGGGTTTGGATGAAAAATTTGGTTGCAGTCAGATAAGTATAGGGTGAATCCGTTTCCAATTGCTTGGTGAAGAGATGCTTGTGAAAAATGTTAAAAATATTTTGTTTTTCAAGGCACACATGCCTTTCAGTATATATGGATCCACAACATGAATTATACCTCGACAAACCTGTTTTAAGCCCACAAGAGGATAAAAGGCAGCGGTTCACTCTGACTGGCCGTTTAATACACTCAGTTCTATCTGTAACATGATACTTACTGTATTGTCAATATCAGTGAAATTATTTAGCCGACTCGAAAGTTTGTATACACTTAATTTACAGTATGTAATCAAGGACACAAGATGAAAAAGTGCTACATTTAAAATGCAACAATTGTCCTTACCATTGACTCTCTAGTCATAAGCCACAAAGGCCCACCGATAAAATGAAACGGAATTGCGCCGCTCAAGGTGGCAGCATTTTGGAGTAGCTCTGTTACTTTGGTTCATATTTGTTTCTTTTTTTAAACTTTAATTCTTCCATTTCTGGTAGAAACATTGTTTTTGTGGACAACTGTTCTCTCTGGTTTTGAATGCTGTGCAGCTGGAAGGATTTTTGCTGATACTTTTTATTTTTGGACATTTGTTATGATGCATAACCATGGCAACAAGGTGGTTTACAACTGGCAGCAGCTGATTAACATCACAAAAGCTCAAATAATACCTCAACTACAGCCACAAAACCCTGATGAGTTGGGGGGAGGACGCCGTGGATCCTCTGCGTCGGACTGTCGTGCAACTACAGAGCGTCTTCAGTCAGAGGCTTCTTCAGATCTGCAGAGCACTACAAGAGATCATCCCTACCCACAGCCATCAACATCTACAACAAATCTTTGAAGGAACTTGCATAATGACTTACAACAACATTTAATTTCCCTTTGGGATTAATAAAGTAATTTTGAATTGAATTGAATTGAAATAACCCAAACTGAAATTATGAAAACTGTCAAAACTGCATTCCCCCAACGGATTTTTCAGTGGTGACATTTATTTGATTTTTGATCTAAAATCCTTGGAGCTTGTTTAAAGACATTGCAGGCTTTAAAATTGATTGGTTAACGTGTCTCCAAATAGTACAACAGGAAAGTTGTGAAATTATTAGTGCATGGTAATACAATGTTGTGGCCTTTACAGGGGGACATTACCGTAAAAGACTAATCTGTACAGCTTTAGGTGCATTCCCAACATGAGCTTCAGAAATCGGCTGGGAATCCAACACAACGCCCAGATACTCTTTGAATGCTTGGATCGGTCTGTGTCAACAGTAACATTTACAATTTTGTGTGAGAATATTAATATTTTTTTAGACCATTGTGAGACCCTCATCATTTGCCCCAGACCTCTGCAGCCTGCTGTGGAGTTTTTGCAATTTCATAAAATTGAAATCAGGCGTTTATACACTATAAGAAAGCATAACCCCTTTTTATCACTCTGTAAGATTAAATCAGACCACATTTCTTGTTTTAGAACAGCCAGGAGTACCAAAATAATATTTTCTTTTTTCTAAATGTCAGAATAATGCAAAAGATTTTAACTCAATTTCCATTTGCTTTGTGTTAGTTGCTTTTAATCTATTTAGCAAAGTGCAGCATGCACCCCTCACACAGCATTATGTTGCCACCCCTTTACGTCACAGTGTGGATGGTGTTCTTGGACTTCCAAGCTTCTCTTTTTTTCTTGATGTAACAATGATTCTTAAGGTCATAAACTCCAAATTACTTTTATCAGACCACAGAGAGAGAGTCACAGTACAGAATTAAAACCTTAGTTGTAAACCATAACCTGGCATTTTATGTTGCTTTTGGACTAATGGCATCTTCCTTTATGACTGGCCTTTCAGACCATGTTGGTACAGAACTGTGTGAATATTGACACTCGCTGGTGGCTTGAGTCAGGATCTTTACAAGGTCTATAGCTCTTGTTAGTGATGGTCCGTTTGAAGCTGAAGCTCAGTCGCTTGTGTCAGAAAACACAAAACAGTGCTTCAGAAGCACTGTGTAGATACTTGATTCGTCTGAGCAGAGTTATGTGATCAGTGACGTCCGAAGCTTTGTTTGGTATGTCACTGCTGTGGTACCTGATTCAAAAGGTTCAAAAAGACCTGAAACACTGAGTGAATCTGAGGTGAGTTTTGGAGGTGAGTGGCAACCACTAGCGAACAAGTGAGCAATATAGAGACATAGAGCCAGCGAGGAAGAGACGGTGTTCTGCCGCGTGGGAACACTTTGAACTGATGTCAGCCAACAAGATACGTTCTGCAGCGTTCTTTTGTTGTTTCCATATGTATGTCAGCCAAAAAAAAAAAAAAGTGTATGTATATATATATATATATATATATATATATATATATATATATATATATATATATATATATATATATATATATATAAACATATATGTGTGTGTGTGTTGTGCATTATCATGGACATTGTTTCTTTTTCAGTATGCTTAACATCAAGGAATAGACAGAACAGTGACACCAGACAACAATGAGTAGGCAGTTTCAGGAAGTCAGCTCAAACCTTTTACTACAAGAAAGTGTTGAAGCAGAGCACATGGGTTGCGTGTGCAGGAAGTAAGTTGCAACCTTCAACTAAACTAGGAAGAGATCTCAGAGCAAGTGGCAGCAAAAGGTTGTTTCCTCCTTTATACCTTTCCAGAAAAATACTGGAACACCCTAATGCTGAGATAAACAGTCTCTCGTTCAGGTGTGTATTACTATTTCTATTTGACGTTTTGTTTTCTACATATTAAGGTGTCGTTTTTAATTCAACACCCAACTAAATATAATAGAGATAAATGAGTTGCTTAAGCCTGTTCAGGAAGTCACTTTTTTTCTCTTTAGCTTTGCATCGTTGTGAAACTTACCAGCAGCATATTTTTCTTAGAAAACGTGAATGCCAATACAAAGAATGCATCATTTTCAGACATTTGACTTTTAATGCCTTACAAAAGTATTTACAACCCTTGATGTTTTCCACATATTGTCACATTACAAACTTCATTTGACTTCTTAGGGATTTGTGTAATAGCCCAACACAAAGTATGGGACAGTTGTCATTTGGAAGGGGAAATAATGAAAGCTTTTAACATTTTTCACAAATTAATATACTCTGCACTCTTTACCTTGATACTGCTAAATAAAATCCTGTGCAACCATATTCATGGTTCATAACTTCCATCCTACCAAGATATGGCCATCCACATAAATTCACCAGCAAGGCAAGCATGGGCAAGGAGAGTATTAATCAGAAAAGCCGTTTACAGTAGATACAAAGTTCAGGTGACATACTCTGTTGATAGGACCACTGATGATATTGAACTTAACAAATCTTGCCTCAGTTTCAAGAATTCCTTCTGCAGTTTGCAACAAGTCACGCAGAGGACCCAACAAACCAGTGAGAGAAGGGGTAGAGCTAAACTCAGCAAAAAAAGAAACGTCCTTTTCAGGACTGTGTATTTCAACAATAATGTTGTAAAAATCCAAATAACTTTACAGATCTTCATTGTAAAGGGTTTAAACAATGTTTTCCATGCATGTTCAATCAACCATAATCAATTAATTAACATGCACCTGTGGAATGGTCGTTAAGACCTTAACAGCTTACAGAAAGTAGGCATTTAAGGTCACAGTTCTAAAAACGCAGAACACTAAAGAGACTTCTCTACCGACTGTGACAAACACCCAAAGAAAGATGCCCAGGGTCCCTGCTCATCTGCGTGAACGTGCATTAGACATGCTGCAGGGAGGCATGAGGACTGCTGATTTGGCTAGGGCAGTAAATTGCCATGTCCGCACTGTGAGACGCCTAAGACAGCGCTACAGGGAGACAGGAAGGACACCTGATCATCCTCGCATTTGAAGACCACGTGTAACAACACCTGCACAGGATATCACATCACCATCGGACTGATCTTGTTGTCATTGCAGCCAATCTCAATGCCTTGAGGTACAGGGAAGACATCCTCCTCCCTCATGTGGTACCCTTTATGCATGCTCATCTGGACATGATCCTCCAGCAGGACAAGGCCACCAGCCATTCTGCTCGTTCTGTGCGTGAGTTTCTGCATGACAGCAATGTCAGTGTTCTGCCATGGCCAGCAAAGAGCACGGATCTCAATCCCATTGAGCACGTCTGGGACCTGTTGGATCGCAGGGTGCCATTCCCCCCAGAAATGTCCAGGAACTTGCAAGTGCCTTGGTGGAAGAGTGGGGTAACATCTCACAGCAAGAACTGACAAATCTGGTCCAGTCCATGCGGAGGAGATGCACTGCAGTACTTCAAGCAGCTGGTGGCCACACCAGATACTGACTGCTACTTTTGATTTTGAGCCTCCCTTCATTCAAGGACACATTATTCTATTTCTGTTTGTCACATGTCTGTGAAACATGAACTGGGCTGTTGTGCTCTACTTTCCTCATTCTAGTGAGGACACGAGCAGCAGCGTTCTGGATCAGCTGCAGCTGTCTGACTTTATAGGCAGACCTGTGAGGACGCTGTTGCAGCAATCAATCCAACTAAAGATAAACGCATGGATGAGTTTTTTGAGGTCCTGTTGCGACATCAGTCCTTTAATGCTAGAAATGTTCTTCAGGTGATAAAAGGCTGACCTTGTTATTGCCTTCATGGAGGTTCAGGTCTGAGTCCATCACTAGATTTCAGGCCTGATCAGTAGTTTCTATCTGTATTAACTGAAGCTGTGTGCTGACTGTTGATCGTTCCTGTTTAGGTCCAAAAGTAATTACTTCAGTTTTGTTTATGTTCAGCTGGAGAAAGTTATGGCACATCCATCCATTGATTTGCTTGATGCATTTACTTAGGGTTTGGATGGGTTCAAAGTCACCTGGTGACATCGTAATGTAGAGCTGAGTATCATCTGCATAGTTATGGTAACTAATCTCATTGGTTGTTATAATCTATTAAAATATTGCTGGTTTCTACCAGTCTACATTTATGTGAATGTCATTGCAAGGCTCTATAAACAATGTAATTGAAAATTAACTAAATACTGCCTCCTAATTCCTTCACAGACTATACAGATGTTGCAAGAAACTCTGCTGCGAGTGGTTGTGGTGGCTGTAGGTCTTCTGTTGTGTCCCAGAGATAATCCTGGGGTTGAAGAATGGGACGATGC
The DNA here is from genome assembly GCA_963556495.2 of Valencia hispanica. NCBI lineage: Eukaryota > Metazoa > Chordata > Actinopteri > Cyprinodontiformes > Valenciidae > Valencia > Valencia hispanica. The sequence goes on from OY747703.1 coordinate 25,176,481, forward strand.
CAGCGACGTGGATTTGCAAATGCATGAGGGGACTCTGCTGAATGGGGAAGAGAAACTAGACCAACCATCAGCACCTGCCAGTTATAAAATAAAAGGGCCTCAAGGTGACATAAAGAACAATCCCGAGCAACAGAATCAGTCCGATCAACATGACAAAGATGAACTGTTGGACTCAGATGTCGTTGTCGCTGAAGGAGAGACCGAAGGTGAAAGTTTTGATTACAAATTACCAAAGGGACTGATTACAAATAAACCTGTTACCATGAATCTGGCTGAAAATATTAACAATCAGGAGAGAGAAGATTTAAGAGGTAGCAGTTCAGAGCAAGACAGATTGCAGGGGAATCATGGGAAGCCAGAGGAAGCAATGATCCGAACAAAAGAACAAGACTTACCTGCTCCACGTGTCTACAGCAAGACGGAAAATGAAACCTCAGAGAAGGATGTTGCAGAATGGAAGAGGGATTATCTCTGGTACATCTGGAACACTTTCTCTATAATTTCCATATTGCGCTTCTGTAGGAAATATCTGAAGAGAAATCTCCAAGCAGATCAGGAAGTGACAAGGATCTCCCCCCGCAGACGTGCTAAAGTGTCGCTGCCTGACGTTGAAACTCTGCAGAACTTTTATGTTAAATGTGTTCAGGTCTCAGCAGAGAAAATGTTGAGGGAGAAGGTTTTTTTGGAAGGATTTGCAAATGACCTTTTAGGGGCCATGAGGACCATTTGTGACAACAACGGCAGCATGGTGATTGAGGACTTTCAGATGGTAAATGAGCATGACATCAATGTTTATTTTTCTCCACCCGAACCATATAGCGCTCACTGTCTGCTTATGAACAGCCCCGTAAGTGATCTGCTGCTGGACATGCCAGTCTGCGGTCAAATAAAACTCCTGGAAGAAGAGAAAGTCCCAAATGACTGCCACTGCCAGTCTGCCGATGCAGACGATATGGTTTGCCTGCTACATTCAGAGACCGACAAAGTTAAAAAAAAAGTGGCAGAAGCTTTTGATGGACCTCTGTGCTCCAAGAACAGTCCTTTCCTGTCGAAATCAAAGATCACCCGGTGGTTTCAGAGCACAATCAAACAAGCCTGGGCACAGATCTCACATAAATATGAGTTTGAGCTCAGCATTCGCTACGTTGAGAATCCGGGCACTCTCGTGATTCGGTTCAGGTCAGGAAAGAAGATTAACTTCAGTTTGAAGCCGGTGGTTAAGTTCAACACTGAAGCTCATTTCTGCATCACACCGTGGTCCTCCAGTAATGTGGACACTTTCTGGGCACTATCCCTATCCGTCTACGAAGACCGCCTCTTGGAACATCTGTCTAAATGCCTCCCTTTAAATTCCTGTCATGATCAAATCCTTGAAATTACCCGCTTCCTTCATAGGAGACAGGAAGCACTGACAGGAAAGGCTGCACTGAAGGGCCTTCACTTCAAAACTGCATTAATGCACCTTCTGCTGACCAAAAAATCATCACAGTGGCAGCCAAACTTTATTGCCTGTAGGCTAAAAGACCTGCTGAGCTTTATGGAGGACAGTCTTAAGAGGAAGCACCTGACCCACATTCTCATTGGCAACCCTTTGGCTCGGGTTATTGAACTGCCTAAAGAAATCTCCAAAGCAAAGCCAGTGAACCTGTTCAATCTATTTGTGGAAGATGACTGTACGTATAAAAATGCCGTCATGCATTTCCAGGAGATGCTTCAAAATGTTCACATGCTGATACACGAGTATGTTGCTCAACCTTCGAGTGGCACCCAGTCCATTTAAAACTGTGTGTAGTTAATTTTTTCAAAGCATACACACAAGTGCATCTCAATAAGTTAAGGGATTCTTTCAAAAAGGGAAACTTGCATAGTTTATAAAATCATAAACACATAGCTGGATTGCTGGCTGATGAAGAACAGCATCACCATGAGGGAGCATGTGCTTCAGATAGCTGTGCGGACTTTGGACTTCATAATACTCTGTGGACTAACACCTACAGATGACATGGTTCCTGGAATCAACACTGGCTGCTGCGGTTACCGTTTAATGTACCCTTTGACATTTTTCTTCCACTCAACTTTCCATTAATATTCTTGATTACAGCACTTTCAACAGCCAACATCCTTAGCAATGACTTTTTGTAGCTTACTGGTCTTGTGAAGGGTGTCGGTGGCTGTCTGCTGGATTACTGTTAACTCAGCCTTCTCCATGACTGCTTGGCCTAAGCATCATTTCTCTATTAGACCTTTTCTTTGCTGATCTTAGGCATTAGATCATTCATCCATCCATTATCTATACCATCTGTCCTTTGCAGGGT